>CM040400.1:11057918-11460418 GCA_022702515.1 Ilyophis sp. 1 JC-2022 | reverse complement strand
AGAATAGTGGTCAAGGTGTCAGGCAATAATGCAAGTTTAGCGGTCATGTTGGAATATGCAGTTGCGTATTTGAGCGTACGACTTAAAATTAATGGCTTCAATCAATACTCGGCTGTATGAAATGTTTTGCACACATTCCCAATATTTTTAAATGCTAAAAATACTTGATTCCCCCTTCAGAAAGGTTTATTTATTCATTTTAGTTGTTATGTATGATGTATAATAATATACCTTATACAAACCCCAATTCCAAAAAAGTTGGGACAGTATGTAAAACATAAAAGAGTGATTTGTAAATTCTATTATACATGTATTTAATTGAAAACGGTACAAAAAAAAGATATTTAATGTTTTAACTTATCAACTTTATTGATTTTTGTAAATATAAGCTAATTTTGAATTTGATGCCTGAAACACATTCCAAAAAAGTTGGGACAGGGGCAAAGACTGGGATAACACAACATTAACATTCCACAGGTAAACAGGTGATGTTATCATGATTGGCTATAAAAGGCTCTTATCAAAAGACTCTTGATATCTTATTTTCAGGTACTCTTACAAGCGATACTATAACCTCTGCATTTGAATGGATCTCCATGGGAATTGGGGAGTGGGACTAGATGTAGCTGTAAATTACACAGGAATAGTATGGAACCCATAGTTGGATAAATGGCAGTAAGTCAGCAAGGGTCTGAGGTATTAAATGAGCCTCAAACCATCACTCTGCTGCCAGATATGCAGTAGATATGGATGGATCACTTTATGGGTTGTTTCTTAAAGTGATCCCTCCATATCTACTGCATATCTGGCAGCAGTGTGATGGTTTGAGGCTCGTTTGATACCTTAGACTGCTTTCTGCTTTTATGTGCATTTTACATACTACATATTATGTATGACATTATTGGCCCCTTATTATGATAAACAGTAAGAGAAAATACAGAAAAGCATCTACATAGTAAATACATGGCAGTTCTGTAGTTGTTGTGTGTAGGTTATGTGCCTTACAATATTAGTAATAATAATATACTAGAAATAAGAAAATAAATAATTATTTATTATAAGAAGTATTATTACATTTTTGTTACTGCTATCCTAATTATAATTCAGCCGACCAACCGAAGTGAGTTAAGGACCTCTGTCCTTAGAGGGCAGGCCATTGGCCAGGGGGCGGAGTCAAGACCCTTGGCAGTCCTGCAGAAGTGCCAGGCAAGCATAGGCCCTTTCCAGTGATGGACATCGGGTGGAATTCCGCCACTCGATCAATAGCTCGCTGCTCCAAATCGACCGATAGGAGCGTGGCATTAGAGATCCACTCACTCCGCATTGATTTACATTCACTAGGTTTAATGAGCATCCAGAATAATCCCGGACCGAGTCGGCAGTGCCTAATTCCTCCTTAATGTCGCTGCAGGATGCTGCTGGTTGAGTAAACATTTCCGTCAGTCCTATGTTTTCTGAGCCCTTTAGTCCCATTCTGCTACAGCTCATTCCATTGTTATTCCTGTTATATTTTAGGAAAATACTTTGCATTTAAACAATTTTAAGTGAATATTAAAAGGTTGTTTTGCGTCTCTAAGTCACTGGATATCCCCTGAGCACATGGTAAAGTCAGCCATTGGAGGAGGGTAAGTGCATTGTTCCACTATATTAGGCTGTTTCACAAAAGTGAATAACCAGGCAAGGAGGAAACCATTTAGGGAAACCAATGTGAGTCTAAATCAGAGTTCAATGGGTGGGATGTGGGAGAAGTTTTCGAGAGCTAGAACAATATCCCTCAAAACTGGCAGGAAGTGAGAAAGAACCTATAACTGATAAATAAATAAATAAATAAATAAACAAACATCTCAAATCTCATAACGGGTTTGCTACAAATAATTTAAGTGAGGTTTTGCAGTCAGATGTGTTACGCCTTGGACCCAGGGCGTGTCACGGTCAGGAGCTGCGCCCTGTAGAGGACGTAGCGCCCTCACTAAAAATACCGATTGACGGGGTTGTGCAGCGGTGGTTCTCTAGCGGTTGCTACACGGGGGGGAATTGAATTAGCTACTAAATTGGGAGAAAAAGGGAAAAAATCAGAAACAAAAATTTAAGATGTGTTACGCCTTGCAACCAGTTATGTGCCTTACAATATTAGTAATAATAATATACTAGAAATAAAAAAAATAATTATTATTTCTCTTAAGAAGTATTATTACATTATTGTGACTGCTATCCTAATTATAATTCGCTTGGGTGGTGTTTCATAACAAGTGAAAATGCATCAGGCCTAATACAGGTATGCCAATGGCTTTAAAATCCACTTGATTCATTGCCTCTCTCTAGTGGTAATGGATGTCTTTTTTGCCTATTAACAATTTAAAAGGGAATTCTCAACCTTGTCCACAGCATTGATGTTCCACGTCCAAAGCAAGGCATGCAAATTAGTCTAGTAATGAGAAACCTGCCCTCAGAGAATATGGCTGTCAGGCCTTCCCAGATTGCATTGCACCGCTTAGAGCTCAAAATAATTATTTTTTTAAATCCAAAATCTGCAGTGTCAAAAAACCACCTGTGAATGCGTTTGGTTTTCCGTGTAAGAGTGTAAGAGTGTAAGAGTGTAAGTGTAAGAGTGTAAGAGTGTAAGTGTAAGAGTGTACGTGTAAGAGTGTAAGTGTAAGAGTGTAAGAGTGTAAGTGTAAGTGTAAGAGTGTAAGAGTGTAAGAGTGTAAGAGTAAGAATGTAAGAGTGTAAGTGTAAGAGTGTAAGAGTGTAAGTGTAAGAGTGTAAGTGTAAGAGTGTACGTGTAAGAGTGTAAGAGTGTAAGTGTGTGAGAGTGTAAGTGTAATATGTGCAAAGCAATTTCTTAAAATTTTTAAATTAAATATCTGCTTTCTAATATAACAAGCACATCTATATTTGCCACTTGCTTTCCCCATTTAGAAACGTAAATTTAGAATGGCACTGGCTATTTGACTGTAACCCACAAGAATAATCCGGTTTTGTTTTTAATCAAGAATGTAGCATTCACCAAGATTTTCTATGTACAACCATGCAAGAATGTTTAGGAACATGCACAGACGTTTTAATACTCAACTTGTTCAAGTCTGCAAGTTAGCCAGGCTGGTTAATCTGTCACAGCGTGCAGTGTGCAAAACTAGTTTTCAATCGTGGTGCTACGATGTAGCGGTGTAAGGAGGTGCTAAGCTATGTGATGCATTTCTGTCATGTGATCTGTCATGTGTTGTTTCTTCACCTTAACCTCTCCCTCTACCTGCCCCCCCCCCCTCTCCCATCTGGGCGTCCAGGTGTGGAAGAGCGAGACTGTGAAAAACAACATCCAATTCACGATGCACAGCATTACGGAATCCACTGCCCGCACGCTAAAGATGGCGTTGACAATGGGGAACTGACTGGCAATTTTCTACATAGAGCAACATAGGGCGGCAGTGCACTACAAGGGTAAAGAAACTGAGCTTGTAACCTAAAAGTTGCAGGTTTGATTCCCAGGTAGCACACTGCCGTTGTACTTAACCTGCATTGCTTCAGTATATTTCCAGCTGTATAAAATGGATACTATGTAAAAAATGCAAAAGCTGTCTCAGTTGTTCTGGATAAGAGTGTCTGCTAATGTAATGTCATGTATTGTAACGTAAGGCAACCGAATGCTTCCAGACTCTCTGTAGGTAGCGGCGGTGACCCTGGATTGCTCCCTGCCTGCTTGGCTGCTGTCCCGGGAACCTTGCCTTTCGGAGAGAGTAACCACATTTATTTTCGGCTTTCCCCTACTGTCAAAATTTTCCGAAGTTTCCCTCAGATGATATATTTGGGATTTGGAGGTGAAAAGGAGTGCTGGTGATGAAGTGAATACTTCGCATTGCAGTGCTGGCTTTCTGCTCAAGTTGGGAGGCTTCTGCCTTTGAACAGAGGGTTCAACCACAGCTTATATGTTTAATTAAAGAGGCAATTGGCGAAACTGCTCAGTTGAAATTACCCTTTGATATATCATATACTGCTGCCTTTTTATGTATTTGTTTAATTCCATTGGATTGCAACACAATAATCCTTAGTTTACAAAAGCAACTGAACACAGCCTTGTTCAACATGAAAGAGCGCTATACCTTAGAGTTCAAACTCTTCGAAAAAGCCGTAAGATTAAAGCTATGCATTTTCAGTGGATTCCCCGAACTCTGTGGACACAATACATCAAAATGCAACGTGCAAGTCTTTCCAACTACATGTCATAATACCCTTCATCCCTCATGTAACTGTTATATCGAATATGTATATATGCCAAAATGTATTTTTCCCTTCCATGAATATATTTATAAGCTGCATTTGCACATATTGGCCTGATGCTTCCAAACATGTACTGGGGGAAGGTAAAAAGAGCATAACAAATATAATTTCACAAATTAATATAGAATTTCCGATATGAAAGTTGTGTTTTTCTGAATAATATGGATGATATATTTGACCATACATGTTCACTCCTATTTTCAGCTGAGCCCAATGCAAGGGCTGGGGGTCTTGCCTCCATCCTGTCAGCATGCATTATAATAAGTATACTGTTAGCATGCATTATAATAAGTATCCTGTTAGCATGCATTATAATAAGTATCCTGTTTGCATGCATTATAATAAGTATACTGTTAGCATGCATTATAATAAGTATACTGTTAGCATGCATTATAATAAGTATACTGTTAGCATGCATTATAATAAGTATGTGTCACCGCATGAATAAAAAAGTGCAGAGATGCAGAGGGGAAGGGATACTGGATATATCTGAGAAAAGATGACAAAGAGTGATGATAAGTGGAATTTTTGTACTGTTTAGCAACTTCAGTTAGGCTACTAGACACAAGACTAACTAATGCTTTATCTCTCAAAATGTAATTGAAATATCCCAATTAAATGACATCACCGATTAAAAATGCCAATGCATGTCTGAAGTGAAATCCCTGGAAACTCAGGCATTGACGTGTTTTAGCCAAGGAACAGTGCCTCAGAAGATTAAAAAAGTGCTTGTCAGCCCCAGATATTGACTGAACATACGGATGAGACATACGTGGCAATTAAGTTTCTGCTTAGACCCAGAAAGCATCACTATCGAACTGCACCCAGATCACTGCTGTGAAAAAATTTACCCCTCTCAACGGCATACAGACGTAAATATGGTAACATGTTGTGATCTTTATTTTATTTTGAGTTTTCTCAATCTGACCACCATAGCCTTCTTCTTAATAACAAATGAACATAGTATTTAGTATTATGTACTGTCATGTTGTCTAACCATACGTAATGTATTTGGTACAACATAATACAGATAAAATAGATTTACTGTAATACACAATGAATAAAATTGATAATTTATATCGCATTTTAACAACTACTTGTCACTGACACCCAGATCCTCTTACTTGAAATGTACGGAGGCAAAATAGCTATCGCCCAATCAGGTCAATAATATGTCATGAATCTGTATTGACAATGACTCTTGGTAACATTCCTGTCTGTGCAGTCAATATGTGACACAGACACACATTGATTAAGCCAAGCCCAGTTTTAAACACCCTACGTGTAGTTAGTCATCCCAAAGGAAAGGGCGTGGGGTGAAAGATCATTCCGGTAAAACTATATATACCTATATAAGAATGTATATGTTCCATTGTACAGCAGAATAATGAGTTGGTAATAAGTGATAATGTAATAATTATAATTTTAATTTTAACAATCCACCAAAATCCACCAGTCAATTTGTTCTTTGATGTTTTACCTTTGGTCGCCACTAGAGGGCCAAAGGGAACGGGATGTCTTATTTCCCTCCTCGTCATTTTAGGACTTTTTTTGTAGTGTTTCATTAATCCTGTCAGAAGTTATCTGATTATATGTCATACTGAGACTATCTCTCTATTAAAATGCCTCTCTGCAGACCAAACATGTGGAGATCCAGTTAGGTCAGAGAACATGCACAGCAAAAGTGTCTGAGTAAATTTAACACTGCTGTTGTACAGTTAATACCTTAGGGTGTTTATTTGAGTCCACAGACTCGTATTAACACCCTAGGGTGTTAAATGTACACCAGAATTTGTGATGTGTATCTATGAAAAATTTAATGGACCATACATGCAAAACCTTAAACAGTCATAGATTATTGTTGTCACATGATCAGGTCATCAGGTCAACCTGTGTAGTGCCCCGTGTATTGTACAGGCTAGTCACTAGGCGTAGTATGAGTGCTTCACTGTAATTGGGGTTAAAAACAAAGCTGGATAAATTTGCAAACCCCCCCCCCCCTCCTCCTCCTCCTCCCCCATGTATGTATGTACATGAAAAGCTTGGAGATCAGAGGAGTGAGCAGGTGAGCTGGGGGGGGGAGGGGGGGTTGGCTGTACTGAAAAGTGTGGGGAGAACACCTGTATTGTCAGTGCAGACAACAAAGACACACATAAGAGATCACTGACATCTACAAAACATACACACGCACACATCACTGACATCCACAAAACACACACACGCACACATCACTGACATCCACAAAACACACACACGCACACATCACTGACATCCACAAAACACACACACGCACACATCACTGACATCCACAAAACACACACACAGATCAATGACATCTACAAAACATACACACGCACACATCACTGACATCCACAAAACACACACACAGATCAATGACATCTACAAAACATACACACGCACACATCACTGACATCCACAAAACACACACACGCACACATCACTGACATCCACAAAACACACACACAGATCAATGACATCTACAAATACACACACACACACATCAAGTACCATGCTCAATGGTGCAATGGCAGTGACCTACCTGGGAATTAAACCGTACAAGCATTACAGAAGGGAGCAAGGCTTTTATGAATGGGACACGCAAATAAGGAAGACACAAGCGTAATGTCAGGGAATTTAAATAAGTTTAATTCTCCCACTTAGCATGGGGATCTTCTCTCAAAAACAAAACGCAAACAAACAGAGGGCCAGGGCTTTCTTCAGACATGGTACACAGTCGTGACAGGACAGCTTAACCTAAAAACATCATCTCAAAGCAATATAAGAAAATACTATATTCAGTCAGCTTAACAGAAATAGTTTGATCTCTATGTCCTTGTGACATCCGTGTAAATATTGGCACAAAATAAATCTCTCAAGGTTTTTTCTTTACATTGCATATTTACCTGTAAAAATATATTCTCAACCAAATAAATATATAAAATAAATATATGTCACTCTCCAGCAATGCATAAATAAAACTTTATTTTTTAAACGATAACGTCTGCAAACCAACATTTTCAGGTTCTTATGCCTTCTGCAGGGTACTGTCCTCCGGATCACCCGGCAGAGCAGACCACCACCGTTATGGTACCAAGTAGAACCAGAAAAAAACCCCAAAGAAAAGCAGGTTCCTCTGTTTCTCCCTCCAGTCCCCTGAAGCTGAGGGGCAGGTTCTGCCCGCATGTGGAGGATCTCAGTCAAGTGCCATTGGGTGAAATGTGGAAGGGGGGTGGTGACATCAGCAGCTTACAGGCCAATCCCGCGTCCCCGTTTTTCTGCAGCTGGGCTTATGATCAGCTGGCCCTTAACAATAAAACAAAAAAAATCCGCCTGGCTGTTCAGCACTTCCCTGCTCCAGAATTGGACTTCAGAGAGAGAGAGTAAGCCCACCGTCCCGCTCAACCCAACCCCCCCCCCCACCCAGACCCAAACCTGCCTCAGGCCAACCCAACCCACACTGACACCCCATGTCCCCACCTCCCCCTCTCTTTTCTGGTCTTTCGCTGTTCTTTGGAGTTAGTGTGTGCATGTGCGTGAGCACCAAGAACGCCCGTGCATCAGCTGGGCCCCAGAATCTCCCGGTAGAGCTCCGGTACCCGCTCGGGGTCCACGGGCCGGGGGAGGAAATGGGTGAACCTCTGGTGGCGCCGGGACCGCGTGCCATCGCGCGACGTGCCGTCCTTGTTCAGAGCCACGAAATAGCGCGCCCCCTTGTCTCCGTGCTTGTACAGGTTGGAAGAGTATGTGTTGTACCAGTTCTCTTCAAACTGTTCCCTGAAGACACACTCCGCTGTCAGTTTTTCCTGGGAGAAACAACAGCAACAAAAAAAATGTATTTGCTTACGGTCTCGCTGATGTACATAACTTATATTTTATCCAATTGTGTGCCATACTTCATTTTAATGACATGCATCATGTTATTTACCTCGCTCAAAACTTCCACAGCAGTACCCCACACAAAAATCAGGTTGCAAAGCCTGAATAATGTATATGAATCCCATTGTTGCTCTATGCATGCACATACATGAAATTTGCACTCATATAAGGGTCATATAAGGGTCATTGGCCCTTATCGTTAGATATCTTTATACCGCCCCACCCACCTCCAGGGACCTTAATATGGAACTGAAACTATGTGCGCCCTCTGCTGGCCACGTATGTGCACAGTTTCTCTTGAAGCCAATGCGCCTTTTTTTCCAATTCATTCATCTGATTTGGGTTGCAACGAATAGCGAATCTACACTGAGAATGTTGCGTCTCAACTGCATCCGCATGCATATTTAAGATCTTCACCAGCAATATGCAATATGCTGTGTTAACCAAAACCAACACAAAAAGTTATCGGGGTGCATGCAAATGTTATTGCACATTAAAATAACGCATTGGACAGCAATTTAAAGCATATGCGTGTGTTTAAGCGCTTCACAAACGCATGCAATTGAAATATATAGCCAACTTTAAGCAAAAAAAAAAACGTAGTGCCTGGGGAGTTGCCGCTTTAGGCACGCGGGCTGTATAAATGCATTTCAACTGACGCGTGTCAGTTCCAACACTTGCTAAGTCTAAACGCTCAGAGCTGATTCGCGCTGCGTGCAGATTGCGCACAGCGCGCATTTTCCATGCAGTGTGTCACTTTAAACAAATACAGGAGGACACAAAGTCACACTGGATAGAATTTCTAAAACGATTTTACAGCTTTGTGGAATTACATCGTTTACAGAATTATAGTAGAACGGTATACTTACAGAGCCATAGAGTTCTCCTTTACCATTCATTCCCAGGTAAAGTCCGCTGTCCACCCCTCTGATGCTCACTATTCCAACAGCGAGACTGATGAACTCCAGTATACCTGAAACAAATTTCTTCCGTTATTTTCTGTATTAATTTGAAAAAAAAGCTGTTATATCCATAGATACATGATGAGGCGTACAACGGCAGACGTTTCATGAAAAGACTCAAGTTCTATGTAGCCTAATAGCATTAATGTATAATTAAATAGCTTAAATTGACGTACTTCCGGTCATAAGGAAGCGTGTCCAGAAGTATCACTTGAACATTTAAAGACCGTAACTGCAGTGTAAGCTATGTGAGCACACCTGTAATGCTCTTTACAGTGATTTGGCATACAGGTAACTTGACTCAGGAAGCAGGAACGGTAAAGCAACGGTCGCTGTAGCCTACCGTTTTATGTGCATTACAAGTGGTCTTTAAAATAAAAATATTATACAACAGAAAAAAACAACAGAGTATTTATTTTTAATAGTGACCTAAACATAACGGCGATTTTGAGAGAAAAAAAGCTTTCAATCCAATAAAATGGATTGAAATGTCAATTATTCACTGTTGGTGAGTTATCACAATTTAAAAACGTATATCTACATAATATATGCTATAAAGTGAGTATAAGGTGTATATCTATGTCATCTATAAGGTGTGTTGATACAATGCATAGGCTACAACCAGTTAGTGCTATTAATAATAATAATAATAATAATAATAATAATCATCATCATAATCATAATAATAATAATAATAATATCCTTACCAAATCGACTATGATCTTTTCTTGTCCCTTGCACGGTACCATCTGGTAGTATTTCAAGGTGAAACCCAGTTCTACAGTACAGCTGCCTCCTCCGCAGAATCCCTTTTAAATGCGTTAAATCCGCGGGGGTACTCCGTGACAGCCGCTCCGCTGGGACCAGGTGATCTCCCAGCAACACTGGACTCTCCCCAGCGGGCGTCAAGACAAAATGCGATCCGTGTCCAAAGCTTTCCAGGCCGTGCGTGAAGCTTCCCACTGCCCCCACGGAGGCCATCACCAAACCGCCCGCGCTGCCGTTTCAAATCACAAAAGTTGGGAGCGAAGATGTCCGGAGTAAACACCTTTGCGCAGTACCAGATCGCCGCTTACTGCATGTGTACATCCGCGTCCGTTAGCACATGCTCCCTCGCTTGCTCTCCTTCTCCCACGGACTATTCCCACGGACTTCTCTGGGTTTCCTCGAGCAGCGGAGCCAGTTCCACAGAGGGCTCGCTCTTTTGGTTTTACTCCGTGCAGAAATGAGGCGACCAAATTGAACTCCCGTTTAAATACATTCTCCAGTTAAATGCCCTCTTGACATATGCTAATGAGGCTCTTTATAGATTTCTTTTTGAAACATTACTCCTTCATCCTTGATGTCCGCAGACCTTTGATGTTAATTTCCTCGGGATCACACAGCCACTATGAATCGGTGGATAAGAAAAAGTAATGCGAGCGTAGAAGAAAAAAAATAGAAGTGTGCGAGTTTTCCCTTTTTATAAACCATAATATTCGGAGAAGAGGTCTCATAGCCTCTTGTCGCATGGATGCGCCACCCTTAGCGCTGTCCCCCGGGTCTCGTGCGACTGGCTGCGAGAGGGGGTGTCGTAACAGAGGCTGTTTAAAGCCGCGTGGCAGGTGGAAACTGCGAGGAAGGGGCGGCGCTATGACATATTAGAAAACCCTCTGCGGGCTAATTTCAGTTTTATTTGATTTTAACCGGAATCAAAAATGGACAACGCATCATTTTTTTCACTGGCCTACCGTGGTGCGTTATTGTTGTCTTCTTGTTATTTGCGACGTTGCTTAGAGGAACTGTGGCAATTTAATTAAAGAAAATCTTCTGGGAACTGTGTTTGTTTGCTAGAAACTGCACAGTTCTTAATTGGTGTATGTTGATTTTAAATGCGACAGAAAGTGATTCAAGCATTATGGATCCTTAAAACAAAGTCTAGTACAGCTAAATAACGTGCATGACTTAGGACTAAAAGAAATCCCCCGATTTAACTTCTTTCACTCGGTGATGTTAATTTATCTGATCCTTTTCTGTCAAAACGCTGTCATGTGGTAGGCTCAAAAACAACAATAATAAAAACGTCAGTGCACATCTGTGTAAATGCGATCGCTTCAGGGTCAAACGATTCACCTCATCTCTCTCGGCTTTGAACAAGATCTTCTAAATCGGTGTCAAAAATATCAAAGAAGAGCGATCAAAGTTGCGAACTCGGGCTCGTGCCGAGTTCTCTCGTTTAACATGCAAGGCCTTATTAAAATAGGGGAAATGTTTGAACACATTGTCGAGGCTATGTTCATTTTAGTTCTCAACAATCAAGAAAAAGAAAAGATTCACTGGTCCGTAATTTATATTTCGTATGTTTTGGCAACTGAAAGTGTTCTGATTGAGTCGTTCCGTCTTACGTAGCATATTTAGTCATGCGCTATAGCGCTATTCCTGTCGAGAATCGACAAACTGCAGATAACCAAGCTACCGCTTTACCACCACGGTGATTCATCAACTGAAATCTCTATGGACATTTTCCCCCCTTCACATCCCCAGGTTCATTAGTATTTATGATTTCCAAAAATACTTTAAAAGAAAATCAATGGAACCGCTGAAGGCGCAATCAATCCAGATAGGCCTACAGATCGATAGTTCCCAACGAAGACGTCAATTGTATGCCAAATTCTAAAATGCAATGGCATTTAGTGAATAGTTTAGCGTCGAGTAGCCTATACATTTCTCATTCAAGACAATATAATCTACATTTTGCTACCAACTCCACGCCCGGTCATTGCTTATCAGAAATTACGAAGCTAAGATTCCACATAATAAAAAGTGTCACCTCGAAGGAAACCGTCTGCATCCTGATGTGTTGTTCTTCTAAGGGTTTCATTGACCCTTACACCTTACACGGAATTAAAAATGAGTGTGCTTGTCTGGTTCAAAATTGCTGTGATTCAACAATTTAACAAGTTTAATTCGGCTAAACCCTAAAACACCTTAACTGGAGAAGCAAAGTCCATTTTAATTCCCGAACATTTTGTTTTCCCAAACTCACAGACGGTTTAATTAATCACCCACTGCGTGACATATTGTTAGAAAGGCGTTTAATCATTTGTAGTCTATTTACTATTAGCCTATAGCCAATGTTTAAAAATAAAAAAACACGAATGCATCATTAATCTTTTCATTCAAATAATATAAGATTCAGCAGCCTACTGCAGAGATAGGTCGTCGTAATGTCTGTAATTTAGCAAGCCGTCATAATGTGCAATATCTATGTAGTCCGAGCGAGGCATCATAAGGCCGAGAGAGCCTCTCTCAGAGAGGGTTTCCTTGGACTTGGCTCAGCATCACTGGTCAGGTGAACCAGGGGGCGAAGTCCAGTTCTCGCGATGTGTGGGAATACTGTCCCTGACTACACAGTATCACAGCAACAGAAATGGCCGCTTTGCGTAGACTGTTCCTGGCGCTGAACAAGCCCACAAGGCTTAATTTCACTTCCCTGCCGCGAAATAATCGTTTCGGGGCTCAGGCAATTAAGAACAGGAGCGTGCAGAGGTCTGTTGCGGTAGGAATATGCCTCGCTGCCGGAGGTGCTGTAGTGTATTACTGCTACCAGGAGATCTATAACGACAGACGCAGGACAGGATGCCGACTGAACCGCGGAGCCCTGCTTCTATCACTACCCGCAGTAGCTGCTAAAGAAACGGTAACAGTTCGGCTAATGTCACTGTAGTCTACTGTGCCTGCAATAACAGCTCTCTGTGTCAACATAGCGAGCTACTTTTAGTTTAACCCCCCTCGTCACACTGAGACGTCTTCTCTTTTCCGCATCATTGAAAATGCTCGTATTCTCTTACTGTGTGTTGCGTTGGCAACGAATTCGGCGTTTTATGCTGGTATCTGCAAACATTCTCTGCCGAAGTTAGAATGGGCTAACCTCCACATGTAGCCTATCGTCTCTGTTCTGCATTGTTCGTATTAACGTTAGATTAAAAGAGCTAGCAATGTTTTTGGCAAACTAAATCGATAGCCTACATATGCTATAATATAGCTAGCTCTATTTTAGCCTATTTGTGAATCGGTATCATCGCGATCATCTCGTTTAGGTAGGGCGCTCTCCGCTGCCAGAAGGTGCTGAAATACCTATCATGTTTCTATTTTGTCTGTGGTCTTTTAATTTGTGAAGAAAAATAATTTATTGAACACAGGATGAGGCGTTTATTAAAGTTAGAAACGCGGCCTGCCAAATATTCTTATTGTTTTCACAAGCCTGTCTAATTATGTCTTTAATGTTTACTACCTGGTGAGAATTAGATAACGCTAACGTTACTGTTCGGGGAGAATGACCACGAACACACCCGTCTAACGTTAGATGATCGGTTGAATGGTGACTGTATGGGCTGCTCCCAAAACCGCCTCCCAACCCCTCTGCTTCACAGCGAGTCAGACACAACGCTCCGTTCTCTATGACTACTTTTTTCCGACTGCAGTTAACTTATGCTGCATGAACTGTGAAGGTTCAATCCACTTTAAGCTTTAGCCTACGATGAACAGTCTGTTCTGACTAGACAAAAAATAACAATTTTGTACGTGATTCGCTAGATAACTAACAACAACCAAAATAACGAGCAAACTAACTAACCAGCTCGATCTGTTTTCAACAGCGTGCTAGCTGGCTAAGTAACGTTAGCAAACTTAGGAAAGTGGCGCCAACCCCCTTCCTTTATACCAATTATAGCCTAGCCTAGTCTACATTCAAAGTCATCCATTGCTAAAATGAATGAATAAATAAATAAATAAATGTCAGAGAGTAAAACATCATGTCTGCGACTGGAGAAGGCCTTAGGGTAGCGTTAGCTGTAGCCCGCTGTTTATATGTTGCACACATGCATATGAGATTTGCATTTGTTTGGACAGGCGTTAGGCATAAGCTACTTTCACATCGGATTTTAGGTGTTTCATACGATGTTTTCCAGTGGCAAAACGTCCCAGTCAAGTTAAAATCAATAATTGGGCCTAAACGCAAACTTTTATATTGTGGCACAACTGAACTGTGAATGTTACTGATAAATAAGTTGTAGTGCATTTTGTTGAAGAAAGCCAATGAGCTCTTTGTCGCTTTTTTTTTCATGCGTATGCAGCTGGATATCCCCGAAAAGAGGTCCAGTTTAAAATATTTTCTCACTAGTGTTCCACCTGAGATTCAAACCTATAACTACATGGTGACAATCCTAGTACCATTCAACTGTGCATATATCACAATGTAAGTAATGTGGGGGGAACAGTATTGGAATAGTTTTGATTACTCATGGGAAACATTGGTGAATATAATTCAACTTTATCCTTTGGCAGCAGCTCATATTTTCATTTTTTTTGTTCTGAAATTGGTCTAAATATAGTCATTCCCACACTCCGTTTTGGGTTGCAGCTTGACCTCAGAATTTGGAAGCATTCCAGCTTTTAAGAGGAAAATCTAACTGACATTACTTGAGCATTCCCATTCGTTGAATAAACACGCAGGGTTTAAAATGCAAGTAGCCTTCCGCTTTTTAGTAAATGGCCGTTCATTCATTATCTGTCTAATGATAACCAGTGACATTTAGATTTTAAGTATAATCCTCTCGGGTATTCTGCAAATGAGTATACTCTACTTTAAAAAAACACTTTATCACCTATTTAACATTCTCCCAATTTGGAATTCCCAGTATGTTGTATGGCTGTCCCGTTGCTGCGGCATTCATTTGGGAAAGAGCGGAATAACGTGTGACCTCCTGCAGGCAATAAAGGGCTCTACGCTAACATTTTTCCCAAGGTGTTCCTAAGTTGAACATTTTAGGAGCACACTCATACATCCCCGTTAGTAGATGTGCTCCTAAATTAATTTTCCAGTTAGCTCACATAGGAGCATATTCCCCCAAAATGGGAGCGCTGTAGAGCCCTGCAATAGATTCTAACTCTGCAGTTGGCCTTTGAAGGCATGCAATCATAGCGCTGTTGTACTGCAGAGGGAGACCACAGGAGGCAGCACCACAATACCCATCAACTGGAACCCTGCCTCCCTGAGCAAGGCCGAGCCAACTGTGCTTCAACGCACAAGACTCCAGACCAGTGTTTTAAAAAAAGATACAGTCAGGATTTAGGCTAATTCCTGGTGGGGTTAGTCACTGAACCGAGGACTAATGCTTTAGCTGCACGTGCCATCCAGTAGCCCGTTTATTTATGTACCTGTTTGTTTACATAATGTTTATGTTTGCATGAATCAGAAGACTGAGAAAAGGAACAGTATCGTTTTTACATAATTCCGCACTTAGGGTGACAGCAGAAGAGTTCACAATAATAATAATAATAATAATATACTTGTACATTACCTATCCTGATGTATTAGAGAACAAATGACTTGTCAGTTTCACAGTATTGCGCCAGTAATGAGCATCCTAAAGCGGCTTATTTTTAGCAGCATTTGTAATTGCATCCTGAAAATTCTACGCAGTGGCCTTTTTGTATTTTAATCGCCAAGTTGTGGACGTGCCGTCTTTAATGTGCAGGAGGTGCTATTTTTAGACGGACAGAAATAGCGCGCGCGCGGCTAAGGAAATGTTTTTTTTTTTCTTCCATAAGTGTTAAATCGAGGACAAATAATTATCTGCATTTAAAGCAACAGCGTAAGTCGCAGCCACCAGAGCTGGTCAACACAGCGCCAAAGAACAGCTGCAGCCAAGTCAACACAAAGCGCGTGGGGATTATTGATTACGTGCACCAACGGTCCTGTGCCGTACTCCTGGAGACCCATAGGGTCAAAAATCTGAAGTCAGTTCAAAACATCAAAACCAGTTGGGGTGAGCTAACCATGTACTGAACTGCTTTAATTGGTCAGTTTAATAATAACGAAAAACGACCGGGCTACGCAGCACTGTGGGACTATGGTTAAGAACCAACGATTGAGATCTAGGTCCCCATTAAGGAAGCACTAGATCTTGGGCACCACTTCAACATTTAAGACATAGTGCATTATGGTCCTATTATTCAAGTCATTTAAGACCAATGGTTGTGTGTAATGTAGTGGGCGTTTAAGACCAGTATACGGATTTTCCCATTGACTGTTTGTTTTCATAGCAAACAAGTTGGTGTCGAGAGTTAACTGTTCCTTGGCGATCCCCAGGAAAGCCTGTACAATCATTACTGTGCAGGAGAGAGAGCATGTGGTGATCAGACCTGGGTTCAAATAGTATTTGTTTTGGAATCAAATACTTTTCTGTGCTCTGTTGATCTTGCCTGGTGTATTTGAGCCTGCTAGGAGCATAGAGTTCAGTTGCTCGGAGGAGCAGATGGACAAGGTTTAGGGTGGATTCCAATCGCTTATTTTATCCGTCCTCTTCTCCTCTGTCCTCGACTGACCCGGAAATGGATCGAGGTTCGCCATCTTTAAGGACATTCCAAACTGCTAAATGCTCCTCGGAGGAGCGAGGAGTGGGGAACGAGGAGGCTCCCGCAGGATGCTTCAGTGAGGAAACACAAGTGTAGCCTTTGCGGAAGCCCTTTCTCAGAACGTGTGACGTGTATAAATTATCCACCACTCTGCCATGTCGCAGGCACACCCCTACACAAATAAAATTTTACTGCTCCTTTCCATTTATTATAAAGCGCTAATCCATAATGACACTCATTCTTTATAACTAACAAAGGCACCGTTTATTCGTGAAAAATAAGCTAAAAGCATTATAGTTAATGACGTGAGCATAATATGACGCTGACGCTTGATTGAGCAAGGACGTTCCATTTGCCGAATGCACGTTGCCTCATTTCCTCCATCCTCGTATCTGATCTTTGCATCCTTTTCTCGCGGAGCTAAGGTGCAAGGAAAGGACGTGAGGAAACGATGCAAGGAGTAAAAATAAGCGATTGGAATGAACCCTTACACTTTTGGGATTATTTCACTTGTTCCAATGCACCAGGCAAGATTAGTCAAATGCAGATGCACATGCAACTGTCAAAGGGCAAAAATTGATAGAAAACACTTATAGATGTAGGATGTTCACTTGTTTGTTTGTTTGTTTTGGAGGGTGTGCAAATAACATAAGCCTAATATCTGCTATATTTCATATAAACTAAAGGTGATCAGTGTAAGACATCATCTTGCCGTGTCTAATGTTTGGCAGCTATTTTGCATCCAAATTTTTGTTTTTGGTGTCCTGCCCCTTTAAAAGGTCAAAGGCACTGGCTTGTGTTGAATTAAAAAAGCGTCCTTAAATTCAAATGTTTTTAGTTCATTAACATCACCAAAATTAGCACGCTAAACTCTTTGTGGAAGGAGGAAATAAATCAATTACTTGTGTTTATTTGTAAATCATAGTTGAGGACAAATTGTGGGTTGATCTAAGTCTAATATCTATAGACCTAACAGAGTCAGTGTAACGCAATAAGGTTGGGCTGAAGCACAGAATTTCAAACAGACAGGGGTTTTTTTTGGGGGGGGAGGGGGGTACTGTTCTTACCCACACAACTTCAGTGCCATCTTTTTTATTTATTTATTTATTTTCTTCTGCAGCACTGCTGAGTCACTCTGCAAGGGGGGAGGAAAGAGGGAAGATTTTGGGGAGAGAGGGGAGGAGGGCAGGGGGGTCTACCTCTCCTTTCCATCATACGCTTATTCAGTGCGCTGGTGTGTGAAGGGCCGCGCACTCCCTCCTGCTGTGGGGAAGCCTATTCTCTGCTCGTGAGCTCAGGAAGCTGGGAGTAGATGGGACGTAAGTTATGGAGCAGAAGTAGTTATGTGTGTGTGTGTGTGTGTGTGTGTGTGGGGGGGGGGGGGGGGGGGGGGGGGGGGGGGGGTTGCGGACCTGGCCCTGAGCCACCAGTGAGAGGGGTCACCTCTGCCTGCAAACACTCCCTTCTTCTGCTGCTCTCAACTCTTCTGAGTCTTTCTCTCTCTCTCTCGCTCTCTCTCCCTGATGATGGATTGTACAGGGATATTCTACTTTCAGTGCATTTGGCCCTTTGAAATAGATATAGATAGATTTGTCTTGTACTTAAATCGTGATGTTTAACCTCCACTGCAGTCTATCCTGCACCAACTCTGTCTTTACGATTCACCTCCACTGCAGTTTTTACTGTTTCATCTTTATCTCTACTATTCACCTCCACTGCAGTCTTTACTGTTCCATCTCTATCTCTACTATTCACCTCCACTGCAGTCTTTACTGTTCCATCTCTATCGTTACTATTCACCTCCACTGCAGTCTTTACTGCACCATCTCTATCTCTACTATTCACCTCCACTGCAGTCTTTACTGCACCATCTCTATCTCTACTATTCACCTCCACTGCAGTCTTTACTGCACCATCTCTGTCTCTACTATTCACCTCCACTGCAGTCTTTACTGTTCCATCTCTATCGTTACTATTCACCTCTACTGCAGTCTTTACTGTTCCATCTCTGTCGCTACTATTCACCTCCACTGCAGTCTTTACTGTTCCATCTCTATCGTTACTATTCACCTCTACTGCAGTCTTTACTGCACCATCTCTGTCTCTACTATTCACCTCTACTGCAGTCTTTACTGCACCATCTCTGTCTCTACTATTCACCTCCACTGCAGTCTTTACTGCACCATCTCTATCGCTACTATTCACCTCCACTGCAGTCTTTACTGTTCCATCTCTGTCGCTACTATTCACCTCCACTGCAGTCTTTACTGTTCCATCTCTATCGTTACTATTCACCTCTACTGCAGTCTTTACTGCACCATCTCTGTCTCTACTATTCACCTCTACTGCAGTCTTTACTGCACCATCTCTGTCTCTACTATTCACCTCCACTGCAGTCTTTACTATTCCATCTCTATCGTTACTATTCACCTCTACTGCAGTCTTTACTGTTCCATCTCTGTCGCTACTATTCACCTCCACTGCAGTCTTTACTATTCCATCTCTATTTCTACTATTCACCTCCACTGCAGTCTTTACTGTTCCATCTCTATCGTTACTATTCACCTCTACTGCAGTCTTTACTGCACCATCTCTGTCTCTACTATTCACCTCTACTGCAGTCTTTACTGCACCATCTCTGTCTCTACTATTCACCTCCACTGCAGTCTTTACTGCACCATCTCTATCGCTACTATTCACCTCCACTGCAGTCTTTACTGCACCATCTCTGTCTCTACTATTCACCTCCACTGCAGTCTTTACTGCACCATCTCTATCTCTACTATTCACCTCCACTGCAGTCTTTACTGCACCATCTTTATCTCTACTATTCACCTCTACTGCAGTCTTTACTGCACCATCTCTATCTCTACTATTCACCTCCACTGCAGTCTTTACTGCACCATCTCTATCTCTACTATTCACCTCCACTGCAGTCTTTACTGCACCATCTCTATCTCTACTATTCACCTCCACTGCAGTCTTTACTGCACCATCTCTATCGCTACTATTCACCTCCACTGCAGTCTTTACTGCACCATCTCTATCGCTACTATTCACCTCCACTGCAGTCTTTACTGCACCATCTCTGTCTCTACTATTCACCTCCACTGCAGTCTTTACTATTCCATCTCTATTTCTACTATTCACCTCCACTGCAGTCTTTACTGTTCCATCTCTATCGTTACTATTCACCTCTACTGCAGTCTTTACTGCACCATCTCTGTCTCTACTATTCACCTCTACTGCAGTCTTTACTGCACCATCTCTGTCTCTACTATTCACCTCCACTGCAGTCTTTACTATTCCATCTCTATCGTTACTATTCACCTCTACTGCAGTCTTTACTGCACCATCGCTATCTCTACTATTCACCTCCACTGCAGTCTTTACTGCACCATCTCTATCGCTACTATTCACCTCCACTGCAGTCTTTACTGTTCCATCTCTATCGTTACTATTCACCTCTACTGCAGTCTTTACTGCACCATCGCTATCTCTACTATTCACCTCCACTGCAGTCTTTACTGCACCATCTCTATCGCTACTATTCACCTCCACTGCAGTCTTTACTGTTCCATCTCTATCGCTACTATTCACCTCCACTGCAGTCTTTACTGTTCCATCTCTATCGCTACTATTCACCTCCACTGCAGTCTTTACTGCACCATCTCTATCGCTACTATTCACCTCCACTGCAGTCTTTACTGTTCCATCTCTATCGCTACTATTCACCTCCACTGCAGTCTTTACTATTCCATCTCTATCTCTACTATTCACCTCCACTGCAGTCTTTACTGTTCCATCTTTATCTCTACTATTCACCTCCACTGCAGTCTTTACTGTTCCATCTCTATCGCTACTATTCACCTCCACTGCAGTCTTTACTGTTCCATCTTTATCTCTACTATTCACCTCCACTGCAGTCTTTACTGTTCCATCTTTATCTCTACTATTCACCTCCACTGCAGTCTTTACTGTTCCATCTTTATCTCTACTATTCACCTCCACCGCCACCTCAAAACATAAAATAGATTGTTGTCGTGGTGACTCCATTACTTATTCTCTAGTCTTGGTTAGGCTTGTTTCTGTTCTGCTTGTTTTTATTGAACTACATGAGCTCAGAAAGCCCTGAGAATGTAAAATAAAAAATAAAATACCAAATTTTAATTTTTGTTCACCGGAACGCCCCCCCCCCCCGCTTCTCTATTTTTATTTCTTTATCTCTCTCCCGAACCCCCCCCCCCCCCCCCACCCCACCCCCCCCCCCCCCCCAACCCCCCCCCCCCCCCCCACCCCACCCCAGTAGAACTTGGAACAGATAAGTTCTGCGGAAAAATGGTTGAGAAAACACCATAGTACAGACTGGCTGGCTGCCTGCCAACATCTGCCACACAACTGCAGGGAATTTCACCCTTACTTATGAGTAAGGAATGTGAGCAAGCATAATTAGGCTCATAATATTTTAATAATTTACAGTATTTTCACTTTGGGGAATGCGTGATGAGCAAAAAAAAAAAAAGAACTAGCTCTTGCCCCTAATCCCGACGGAGACTCTAAGAACTAAGGACTAAGGCCTGTATTCAATCAACATTTGTCCTTAACTTTTACATACAAGTAAATGCAAGGGTTTCACATTTCTTTATGTTCTGATTGAAGTCTTTAGGGGTCAGGGACTGTTTTCCCCTCAGTTTTTCCTGTTGTTTGTGGTGCCATTAAACGCAGCCTCTCCTTAGATTGGATTCTTCCATCCAAAAGGCAGACTAATTCAGGGCATATATCAGCTTTACAGTTAGCCGTCCAGTGATGGGGAGAAAGCAAAATGCAAGAGGTCTGTTTTTCAACATGTACACGGAATCAAGGCTAAAAAAGAAGAAGAAAGAATGATGTTGATAGGCGTTGTTCCACTGCAGGCCCAGCCAATGGATATGGAGAACGGCGATGTGCGCATGTCGTCCCACGAACACAGGTTCCGCATGTTCAGCTCGGTGGAGTACGAGGGCCAGCTCTACATGACACCGCTAAACTTCATCGAGTCGGTCACCATGAGCGAACCCAAGAGTACGTATACCCCAGCGCACCATGTCCTCTCTGCAGCGATGCTAAACAGCACTTATGCAAATGAACACTGAAAATGCAATATAATTTACATGTTACTCATATGACGCAGTTCAGCTGGGACAGGAAAGGAGAAAAATACATCTCTTAAAGTCCTTAGCCGTATTTTCAAATAAACATAACTGTATTGACGCCAGCTAGCCCACTCTAATCTAGAGGATCATAATGCTATGAAGCCATGTGGAACATGTATAAAAGAGATTACAAAGTACGCAGGTGTAGGCTTAACATGTTTTGATTCGAGAGTTCACGTCGATAGTATTTTTGTTCTTTCTCGAGATTTTGAGGTTTACATTGGTTTGCATGGCGTGAGCTTGTGAGGGCAGCCCCCCGTAGTTAAGGCTCACTGTCAAGGCAACCCCCGGAACACCCTGAAGTTCTGTCCAGTCGGTTGCCATGGGAATGAGATAGGGCCTCCAGGTCTGCGGCAGGTTTTGTAGGGGAGCAGGGCTGGCTTCTCTCAGAGCGGTCCCCGTAAAAGAGTACGAGCCGCTGCATATAAGGGAAAAACGGTGACGGTGTTTAGACTGCGGGGTAAACGTTTGTCTGCCCCTAACAGGGGGATCAGGACGGTTCTGCTCCATTTTCAGACTCAGGAACGTGGGCGAGGAACGTATTCAGACATATCTCTCATCCGAAAAGAATGGGGAGAGCTTTTGAGCTTTTTAACACCCTTAATAAACAATGAGGGATAAGGTACTCAGTGACTCTTAGACATCCACGACACCTTTCCTCAGAGACTTTGAGAAAGGCGCCGTAGACGCTGAATCATCAGTAAGAACTCTGTTGTACACGATTGTCCTGGCTGTTGAGAACCAGTCAGTTCTTCTCCTTGCAGTAGTTGTTCTGAAGCATGGCCGGTGATCATTTTTTGTACTCCAGTATCTCTCTGCCAGTGTTTTATCAATAAGCATGTGTTCTTATCCTTTTTCCCCCCAGATAAGAAGTCATGGAGGTCCCTCACCAAACAGGTTTGATCTGAATTGTGCTTTTGTTTCTCTGACAGACAATAGTCTGCGATCTCAAAGAAAGATGTTCACTCTGTTGTAGAGGCCTTGAGGTTTTTCAAGTCAACGATAATACATGAATATGCAGTGATCACATTAATGTGTTCATGTCTGTGTGTTTGTATTTATGTGTATATATTATTCATTTATTTTTATTCAGGAGCTTGAGAAGATTCTCTCAGACACGCCGCCCGTTTGGAAAGGAACCTCAAAACTCTTCCGGAATCTGCGGGAAAGGGGTATTACATCCCTCAACATCTGTTCACACACACACACACACACACACAATCACACACACACACACACACCCTTTTTTGGAAGACTACCAGATTGTTCCACCACTAAACTGCTATATACCTAAATGCCTTATGGAAGCGGGTAATTACCAGATGCCATTAAATTGCAGCAAAGTCACAAAAGAGGATGGTAACATAATTGTACATAACCTCATTTGACTCCAACCTAAACAACAGCTTGTACCCTAAAGGCAAAATGCTCCCCAATCCACAATTATGCTTTTCCAGCGTATACCCATGGAGAATGCATCATACACACTGCCTCCACACCTCTACGCTACAGTACACAAATGATATGGAAATGAACTTGTAAAGCAGCAACATAAGCTTGTTGCTGGTGCAGTTTTGGTTGTTAGGTTCCTGCACGGTTTGTTTGTTTTTTTGTTTCTCTTTCTCATGTTACAAAATGCCTTCCTCCCAGCATGCTGTAACACCTCAGGCAGGCCTTCAGACCCACAGAACAATTTACCAAACGTACACAGTGACGCAGAGACAGGCCCGGGTGCAGTCCAACTGCACTGCACTTCCTTCTGAATTCTGAGAGAGAGACTGTGGCCGTGTCCGAATCAACGCCTTTCTGTACTATTGAGTATGCTAGTTGAGTACACTGGATGAGAACGTTGTTAAGTAGGCAAAATGTTCAGATGATATACTTATTTCCGGGTTTTTGCTGATAATAGTCTGGAGAATATTTTTTGCATACTGCATGTCACTTAACAGCATGCCGTAAGCAGTATACAGTGTGCTAGTACATAGGACGCAGTAGATAGGTTTCTGATTCGGACACAGCCCCAGAGTCAGAAAGGCATATAAGTACATGAATAATATTAAATTTTTCATATCTTTTCACGCATTTTTACACTGTCCCTTCAGAGCCTCGTCCTCCTTTGGCGACATCGAGCGCAGATTTCGCGCTCGTCTTCTGAAAGCGCACATGGCCAGCTGCTGCTTCCTGCCAGCCCGCAGGCCGTCAGCCGTGCCGCACAGCGGTGGACCCAAATGCCTTGTGCTTAGAAGGGTCGTTAAAAAACTAGGTTCCCAAAAGTGTTTCAGAGAGCTGTTCTAGAAAATAGAGGAAAATAAAGACACGTTTTTTTCCCCCAGAGCCCAATAAACCTACGCAAATGCTGCTCTGAGGTATATAAACTTAAAGTCTTTTCGAGAGGAATTTTTTTGTTTAAGTTTTAGAGAGCCTCCATTACAGAACCGTTTAGTCATAATTACACTGACTACTGACAACTACTTGGGACTGGCGTGATATTGTGATAGCCTGATTATGCTTATATGAGGAGTAGGACAATTCATTGCATTTAAAATGGGACAAGCTACATAATGTATGAATGAAACTGAACATGAAGTAATGAGATAGGAGTTAGGAGTTCACAGGGAGTTGCCGTAGTCCAGAGCGCAGATGCAACGACATTTTTGCGCTAGTTTTTGTGGTGTGTGTATCTCTGGAAGGGCATTATTCACACGCGTGTGCACACACCACCGTACGCGTGGCGTGCACTCGCTAACGTCACACAGATTGGCCGTTCAAAATACTGAGTCCACATCACAGCTGCAGAAGATGCAAGTCGTTAATCCCCAACGGCGATGATTATAAAATCCATTTTAAGACATGGTTTGGTAATCACGGATGAAATCTATGCAGAGTGCACTTAAATTATCAAATAAATAGGATTAATGCAGTATATACCCTTTATGAGTCACAATGGACATGTTAACTATGAATATGCAAATATTAGTCGTCGTTATGTGATGTCAAGGCACGTGCCCACACTCACCCTAATCCCTGAAGACAAGATGAAACCTAAGAGTGCTATTGGCCAGCCGTCTCTATCAGAGATACATGAATGAGGTGTTTCTAGGTAATGGCTAGCGTGTCTACGAGAGTTCACCTCGTTTACTCTCAATCGTGAGGTGCATTTGACAGGAAATTCAGTGGTTAAAAATCCGACCTTGCTGATGTTGAAAAGTGAAAATTCCCAAGCTGATAAAACAACATGGAACTCGGAGGAAAGGACATCAGCAGCAAAACACAACAGTGGGCGGACACGCCTAAATCTAGGGTCCTGACGTCATTCATTTGAAGTGCAGGGCAAACAGGTGCTAACCACGGACCCCAGCCCAGGGGCAAGACCAGCCAGTTTAATCAGAAATTGGGGTGGCCCCACGCCCTGCTAAGTGAGTTTGCTGTACCGTTCCCCGTTTTTCTCCCTCTGACATGCAGAACTTTGCGTTCAGGGCCCAGTCTTCTTCAAACAAGGGGTGCGGAATGCTTTCAGCTCCAAACCCCTCCCGTGCACGGCCTCCCGTTCATTTTAGTTTATCTGTCACGCGGCAAAGCGGGGTCTTTGGAAGGCGAGAGAGGCGAGGAGTCAGGCCAACTCCAGCTCAGTGACAGATGAGCGGGTATGTTTTACGCCTCCCTGTCCAAACATCGGAAGCTCCGGGGCCTGACCCGGGGAGTCAGCATTCTGTCTGCGCTCGGGTCGAGAAACGGCCACTTAGCGGCGTAAGTGAAATTCATGCTCGCGCCGCGGAGGGTGGGAAATACCAGTCCGCGAACGAGGAGGCACCTTTTTAGATTTTATCGTTAAAGAAAAAAAAACGAGGGAGATTTCCAAACGCTCTGAAAATGCGCCAGGTCGCCCGGGAAGGTTTACTAATTCCATTTATCTCCAAAGGAGTCGGCTTTGAACATCAGTAAACATTTCTAAGCCTGGATTCAGACGCGCCGCCCGTACGACTCGCGCTGTAAAAACAAAAAAGCGCTCAAGACTAAACTTAAAGGTCTTAGTCGCTCGTCGCCTGCGGTTCTGTGCACTTGAAAAACTCACAGAGCCCTTTGATTCTCTTTTTCAGGCATCATCGCTTACACTGAATACCTTTTCCTACTCTGCATCCTGACAAGTGAGTATATTCATATACAGTATATTTTAAGCACAGAGTGCCCTGTAGTCAAAGCCTGTTTAGAACAAAAACTTTAATAAACCTGAGGACGTTGGTGATCAATAGGCTGGAGAGAGACTCACACAGGCAAGGTCTGCTCAATATCAGGGAAAAGAAAAGCCAGTATCAGAGCCAAAACCGCTATGACTGTAAAACCAACGCCAGTGTTTTTTCTTACCTTTGTATACGTTGCTGTATGAATGTTTTTGGAGCTCAGGATTCATTAAAAGATAATAAAATGCATAATTTTGTAAGCTGAATACAAAGGAGGTATATAAAGGAGGTAAAGGCCTGTTTGTCTGAGTGAAGGGGTCCATGGGAAATAAGTAGGACGCAGAAGAAAGTTTATTTTCATACAAACAAAGCGGGATACCTTAGAACCGCTTGCTTTCTGGCTCATGATATACTATCCAAGCTTTAACAATAACATTTATTTTACTTAGTATACAATTTGTATTGCAAGAAAGAGCATGCAAGAGATATGTTTATTGTTTAATAAATTGCTGGCTTAAGCACAGCACCAAAAAGATAATAATCATTATTCATCCAAAAACAAACATGCTCTATGTTCAGGTTGCTATGCTATGTTTGGGGTAAAGATGTTTCAGCACATATTTTAGTATTAGCCCACAAAGTGACGTTGTCCACTGACTGAACTGAAATATTAATATATATTTTTTTTTAAAGTATTATTATTACATATAAATGTACTATTATTTTCATTATTATTATTAATAATAATAATAATAATAATTATTATTATTATTATTATTATTATTATTATGGACGGTTTTGATGCTTGAATGATGGTGTACTTCTTTTTCCCCAGAGCCTCATGCAGGCTTTAAAATCGCCTTCAACATGTTTGACTCCGACGGGAACCAGATGGTGGACAAGAGAGAGTTCCTGGTGGTGGGTTCCTACGCTTCCCCTCTCAGTGATAGTAGACTGGCTGTCCTACGCTTCCCCTCTCAGTGATAGTAGACTGGCTGTCCTATGCTTCTCCTCTCAGTGATAGGAGACTAGCTGTCCTACGCTTCCCCTCTCAGTGATAGGAGACTGGCTGTGCTATGCTTCCCCTCTCAGTGATAGGAGACTGGCTGTCCTACGCTTCCCCTCTCAGTGATAGTAGACTGGCTGTCCTACGCTTCCCCTCTCAGTAATAGGAGACTGGCTGTCCTACGCTTCCCCTCTCAGAGATAAGAGACTGGCTGTCCTACGCTTCCCCTCTCAGTGATAGGAGACTGGCTGTGCTATGCTTCCCCTCTCAGTGATAGGAGACTGGCTGTCCTACGCTTCCCCTCTCAGTAATAGGAGACTGGCTGTGCTATGCTTCCCCTCTCAGTGATAGTAGACTGGCTGTCCTACGCTTCCCCTCTCAGTGATAGTAGACTGGCTGTCCTACGCTTCCCCTCTCAGTGATAGTAGACTGGCTGTCCTACGCTTCCCCTCTCAGTGATAGGAGACTGGCTGTCCCTACGCTTCCCCTCTCAGTGATAGGAGACTGGCTGTCCTACGCTTCCCCTCTCAGTGATAGTAGACTGGCTGTCCTACGCTTCCCCTCTCAGTGATAGTAGACTGGCTGTCCTACGCTTCCCCTCTCAGTGATAGGAGACTGGCTGTCCTACGCATCCCCTCTCAGTGATAGTAGACTGGCTGTCCTACGCTTCCCCTCTCAGTGATAGGAGACTGGCTGTCCTACGCTTCCCCTCTCAGTGATAGGAGACTGGCTGTCCTACGCTTCCCCTCTCAGTGATAGGAGACTGGCTGTCCTATGCTTCCCCTCTCAGTGATAGTAGACTGGCTGTCCTACGCTTCCCCTCTCAGTGATAGTAGACTGGCTGTCCTACGCTTCCCCTCTCAGTGATAGGAGACTGGCTGTCCTACGCTTCCCCTCTCAGTGATAGGAGACTGGCTGTCCTATGCTTCCCCTCTCAGTGATAGTAGACTGGCTGTCCTACGCTTCCCCTCTCAGTGATAGTAGACTGGCTGTCCTACGCTTCCCCTCTCAGTGATAGGAGACTGGCTGTCCTACGCTTCCCCTCTCAGTGATAGGAGACTGGCTGTCCTATGCTTCCCCTCTCAGTGATAGGAGACTGGCTGTCCTACACTTCCCCTCTCAGTGATAGTAGACTGGCTGTCCTACACTTCCCCTCTCAGTGATAGGAGACTGGCTGTCCTACGCTTCCCCTCTCAGTGATAGTAGACTGGCTGTCCTACGCTTCCCCTCTCAGTGATAGGAGACTGGCTGTCCTACACTTCCCCTCTCAGTGATAGTAGACTGGCTGTCCTACACTTCCCCTCTCAGTGATCGGAGACTGGCTGTCCTACGCTTCCCCTCTCAGTGATAGGAGACTGGCTGTCCTACGCTTCCCCTCTCAGTGATAGTAGACTGGCTGTCCTACACTTCCCCTCTCAGTGATAGTAGACTGGCTGTCCTACACTTCCCCTCTCAGTGATAGTAGACTGGCTGTCCTACGCTTCCCCTCTCAGTGATAGTAGACTGGCTGTCCTACGCTTCCCCGATCAGTGAAAGTAGACTGGCTGTCCTACACTTCCCCTCTCAGTGATAGTAGACTGGCTGTCCTACGCTTCCCTCTCAGGCGCTTCTCAGTGATAGTAGACTGGCTGTCCTACGCTTCCCCTCTCAGTGATAGTAGACTGGCTGTCCTACACTTCCCCTCTCAGTGATAGTAGACTGGCTGTCCTACGCTTCCCCTCTCAGTGATAGTAGACTGGCTGTCCTACGCTTCCCCTCTCAGTGATAGTAGACTGGCTGTCCTACGCTTCCCCTCTCAGTGATCGGAGACTGGCTGTCCTACGCTTCCCCTCTCAGTGATAGTAGACTGGCTGTCCTACGCTTCCCCTCTCAGTGATAGTAGACTGGCTGTCCTACGCTTCCCCTCTCAGTGATAGGAGACTGGCTGTCCTACGCTTCCCCTCTCAGTGATAGGAGACTGGCTGTCCTATGCTTCCCCTCTCAGTGATAGGAGACTGGCTGTCCTACACTTCCCCTCTCAGTGATAGTAGACTGGCTGTCCTACACTTCCCCTCTCAGTGATAGGAGACTGGCTGTCCTACGCTTCCCCTCTCAGTGATAGTAGACTGGCTGTCCTACGCTTCCCCTCTCAGTGATAGGAGACTGGCTGTCCTACACTTCCCCTCTCAGTGATAGTAGACTGGCTGTCCTACGCTTCCCCTCTCAGTGATAGTAGACTGGCTGTCCTACGCTTCCCCTCTCAGTGATCGGAGACTGGCTGTCCTACGCTTCCCCTCTCAGTGATAGTAGACTGGCTGTCCTACGCTTCCCCTCTCAGTGATAGGAGACTGGCTGTCCTACGCTTCCCCTCTCAGTGATAGTAGACTGGCTGTCCTACACTTCCCCTCTCAGTGATAGTAGACTGGCTGTCCTACGCTTCCCCTCTCAGTGATAGTAGACTGGCTGTCCTACGCTTCCCCTCTCAGTGATAGTAGACTGGCTGTCCTACGCTTCCCCTCTCAGTGATCGGAGACTGGCTGTCCTACGCTTCCCCTCTCAGTGATAGTAGACTGGCTGTCCTACGCTTCCCCTCTCAGTGATAGTAGACTGGCTGTCCTACGCTTCCCCTCTCAGTGATAGGAGACTGGCTGTCCTACGCTTCCCCTCTCAGTGATAGGAGACTGGCTGTCCTACGCTTCCCCTCTCAGTGATAGTAGACTGGCTGTCCTACGCTTCCCCTCTCAGTGATAGTAGACTGGCTGTCCTATGCTTCCCCTCTCAGTGATAGGAGACTGGCTGTCCTACGCTTCCCCTCTCAGTGATAGTAGACTGGCTGTCCTACACTTCCCCTCTCAGTGATAGTAGACTGGCTGTCCTACGCTTCCCCTCTCAGTGATAGTAGACTGGCTGTCCTACGCTTCCCCTCTCAGTGATAGTAGACTGGCTGTCCTACGCTTCCCCTCTCAGTGATAGTAGACTGGCTGTCCTACGCTTCCCTCTCAGTGATAGTAGACTGGCTGTCCTACGCTTCCCCTCTCAGTGATAGTAGACTGGCTGTCCTACGCTTCCCCTCTCAGTGATAGTAGACTGGCTGTCCTACGCTTCCCCTCTCAGTGATAGTAGACTGGCTGTCCTACGCTTCCCCTCTCAGTGATAGTAGACTGGCTGTCCTACGCTTCCCCTCTCAGTGATCGGAGACTGGCTGTCCTACGCTTCCCCTCTCAGTGATAGTAGACTGGCTGTCCTACGCTTCCCCTCTCAGTGATAGTAGACTGGCTGTCCTACGCTTCCCCTCTCAGTGATAGTAGACTGGCTGTCCTACGCTTCCCCTCTCAGTGATAGTAGACTGGCTGTCCTACGCTTCCCCTCTCAGTGATAGTAGACTGGCTGTCCTACGCTTCCCCTCTCAGTGATAGTAGACTGGCTGTCCTACGCTTCCCCTCTCAGTGATCGGAGACTGGCTGTCCTACGCTTCCCCTCTCAGTGATAGTAGACTGGCTGTCCTATGCTTCCCCTCTCAGTGATAGTAGACTGGCTGTCCTACGCTTCCCCTCTCAGTGATAGGAGACTGGCTGTCCTACGCTTACCCTCTCAGTGATAGGAGACTGGCTGTCCCTACGCTTCCCCTTTTAGTGATAGGAGACTGGGGACTGAGTCTCCAAAAAGGTTTCAACAACTACTTGTCCTTAAAACATTTTGTGAGGGGGAAAAGTAGGCCCCATGGAAATGCATGCAAAGCAGAGGCTGCCAAACAAATGCTGCTCATACATTTATTAATCGTTACATATTATAATAACATGCCTGCATGCGCAGTCTTGTTCAAAAACTATAATTATTCTTCTCAGGTTTCATGCTTAGCCCGACTCCACTGCTTTTTTAAATTGCGACCGACAGCATGGAAAGCAATGGCCGTGGCTGTGTCCGAATACGACCCCTACGCCCTTTTGAGGACGCATGTTTGAGTCCACTTCGTCAAAAAGCTTTTGAGTGGGCGACTTTTTCTCACAAATGGGGGCAGTTAAAATACCAGGATGAACCCCTTATTTTCGGGGTTTTGTTGAGGGAATTGAGGAGCACACTCATCTGCAGAACGGTGCGCTCATCCGACAATTTCAGTCAGTAACTCGGAAGTAAAAGCATAAAAGACATAGAGCGTATATGCATATCTATGGTCCAAGAGAGAAATGCTCTTTTTTTATTTTTGTTAATTCTATCTTCATTGATAATCTACACTTTGTAACAATCGTCATATGTTAACTGATTGGTATTCTCAACAAAAATAAAACATTTAAAAAAGATATTACAAACTACTTTCTCCCTAGTTTGGAAAGAGTTTTGCGGGATTTCTTTCGCACACTGCTTGCAAAGTGAGGGGACAGGGCACATAGTAGACAGGGGTCTGAGTGGATGGGGGACAGTGGACAGGGAACAGGGGTCGTATTCGGACACGGCCTATATAATAACGCTTAGTGTTGTGAACTTTGAGAAAGGAACCTGGTGTCTTGTGTCTCGTTCAGCTGCAGGAGATCTTTCGCAAGAAGAATGAGAAAAGGAACCGAAAGGGAGATGCTGAAAAATCAGCACAGCTGGTAAGACTGGGGAGGGGGGGCGGGGGGTTACCTCACTTTCAAACAAGCATTAATAAACCCCAGACAGGGAGAGCAGGTCCTTTTGTTCTGCGTGAAAAGACTGTGGAAAAAAATATTCCATTTCAGATTTTATTCTTTGACACATTAATATTTCGCTAGGGTTACGATCGACAGAACTTTTCATAGTAGTGATATTTTCTTCATAAACTTAAACGCTCCTCCAAGTGAATGGATGACAGTAATATAGTGTTCCAGTGTTCTAATCCTGCGCTGAGAAATCCCACACTGCCCTGGAGGTGTTTAAGTGCTTATGTATGCATATGTGTTTATGTGCGTATACGTTTATGTATGCACATAGTCTGTCTTAGTTAAACAGACTTACGTTACAGCAGAATTCTGTAAATGGGTTCAATTTTCTAATCGTCTGTCACAATGTTCTACGGTGGGGGGGGACTTCTATACTGCAAAAATAATTGGTTCTCATTTTGGGATTATCTATATTTGTTATTTAATTAGATTTTATTTCAGTGTCTTTCACAAAAATGGACCAGCTCATATGGGCTTATAAGACTATAAATGTGACATTTGTGAGCGGTTACAGATTATTGACCTACAGTTGACAGTATTCATTTTCATAAGCTGTTACAAATGAAAATCAGCCATTCGATATTTCATTATATTAAATAATGTCATTATTAAAAAAGTATTGAATCCATTTTAGGACATTAGGATCTACTAATCAAATTATTTTATAAAAGAACACCAAGGGCAGAATAATCCGGCTGTATGTTCATCTTGTAAAACGAATAGTCTTGAATTGAGAAGTATATTTAGTGATGTTTAGTGAATTATTGTTTGCAGTACAGTTGTAACAGTCGTTACAGTCATAACAGGGGAATTTCAGCATCAGTCAAGTTCTTCTGCTCTTCAGGGCCCCATTGTCATGTGGTAGTCATGGCTGTGTTTTTGTCTTTGACTGAACAGACCAAATGTGTTGCATTATTTTTGCTTCACAACCTTATTGATCAGTGCTCGCCAGCCAAGAAGACCAAACAAGTACAATTAAATAAATATGTAAATAAATGTATGGTTTACTGGTCTCACTGACCAAAGGTGACAAGACTTCTACTTGAAAAAATGTATGTTGTTGGAGTTCTGTAGAAATCAATATGAGCACTGATTATATTTCTTAATCACAACTACAATAATTGCAATTCTCCTTTAAAAAAAATAAAATAAAAAGGGTAGAACTGCTCTAATATTTTTGATAACATATCATTAATCAAAATAGAAGAATCTGACAACATAAACAAGTCTTATTGTCATGTTCGTACCATTTCACTAACCGTGGCCTTTATTTGGCCAATAAGCAAAAACACAGCCCAAGCCTCTACAAAGTCATCAATACTAGTGACTGGAGAATGAGGCTTCAGGAGCGCTAAAATATGGTGGAGCCATCATGTGCTATGAGCCGCTCACTGATTTGAACCAATCACAGTGCTCTGCTGCGGGCAATGTCTTTTGATTGGTGTAAATATTGACTGGTTCATGAGTGCATGTGGAAGCTCCACCCACAGTGTGGTTCACAAAGCTTCACTTTCCACCACTACTGAAACCCTGTCTTTTATTCTGTCTCGTGTAAAACATGTAGCATGTGTGTGGAAAAATATTAAGTTAATATGAAGCGTGTCATTTAAGCGTGTCAAATGTAAAATGTCGTCTGTGGCCCTGTGAATTTCCTGGTGCGGTCTCTCCTGTGTGAAAAGGAAAACGTTTAGGCCCAACGCGTCCGTAGAGTTAACACCCCAAGCTAACACTGCTGTGCCTGAACAAATCTGGACGGACACCCTACTGCATGTGTCTCTAACATGTTGTGTTGTTCTTCTTCTTCCTCCCCCTTCCTCTTCTTCATTACGGCATGCCGTGCCCTTAACTCTGCACCCTTCCTCTCTCTCACTCTGTGTGCAAGAGTCTGCAACTGTATGGATATCAGGTTGCCCCCGGCAACAGCGTATGTATCACCTTTCCTATCATCCACCCAGAATGCATCAGTCCAGTATCATCACATGCTCGCTTTCACACTGTCTTTATTTAATTTATTTATTGTTTATTTTTGATTAATGTTGATTAACATTATTCCCAAAAAAGCCCAGACAGGTGTTGGTGATGGTAGTATGGTAGTTTGGCCAGGATTGAATGCATACAATAGTCTCCTATCCCAAGCCAGAATCGAAATGGGAGAGCAGGGGCTGTCAGAACTGAACTTCGGTTCTTCTCAGGGCCACATAGTCAAAGGTCATAGGTCACGCAGAGCTTGGATCATTTGGATAGTCCCCCCCCCCACTCACCCTCTTTGAAGGGGATATATGTAAATCTTAAATATAAAACATGTTTTTTCTCTTTATATTTGTAGATGTATGGCTTTTACATATATTATCTTTACTACATTGGCTTTGTATCACAATGTCACAGATGAAATTTAATTTATCACATGTAATAACTCTTGGGGTCGTGTGGAGGAGGTGACTTTATGGTTATCGTAATTCAATTCAGCAAAGCAGCGTGTTTTCAGATAAATTAGTTTCTTATGTTTCTGTTTATGTGTTGCTATTATTTCAAAGAGTGCCACCTATAATAATTTGAACATAACAACAGGGCCTTTATTTACGCAGCAACAAGCCTGCTGTAATAACCACAAAACCTGCTGGATTAGATGCTTTGGGATAAAATGTACAAAATATGTAGCAGCCTTATAGTTAGTGGAAACACAATGGCATTTACAGGCATTTACACTGGAGTTGCTCAGCAGAATAAGTCAAAAGAGAGTGTAAAAATCAAGATTTGACTAAAGGCACATTCCACAAAATAAGGAGATATCCATGCCGCATTCATAGGTCGCTGGGACACACTTTCACACCCCAGGAAGTGGTTAATATTTACAGTTAAACTCCCCATCTACTGCATACGCATCACTTCCTGTGAGGGGGGAAAGGGATGTGGTCCTGATCGGGTCCAGCCAAAACGCAGTCCAGAACAATCCACCTCGTCTGGGCGAGCAGTGACAATGCAGTGCTCACCGTGATGCTGAGGTTTTAGGATTGCCTGTTATCTGCCCAACAGATAATGGCCTTGAATCTGGGCTATGTCATCAGCCTATGGAGTTTGAAGACCGTTCGGCTTCATTCCGTTCGCGTAGAGAGCTTCCTGGTGTCCTCCCTCACACTACAGCAGCGCCCCCTAGCTTCTCATAGGGTGCCTGCAGGTTAGCCGTTGTCATGGAGAGGTGTGACTCTCCTCTGACTGCAGCTGAGGGACACACACTCCACTTCACTCCAGTCGCTGACTCTAATGTCTGCCAGCAACGGGCTGTTATTGCTCCCTACAGTTCACACAGTACTGCAGAGAGGCACAGAGAGGAGACGTGACTCTCACAGAGCAGCCTGCCCTCGTCTACTGCGGGAGGGAAGGACCCCGACGGAATCAAACCCACCTTGCCCCTGATTGGACGAGGCCGGGTGTGACCGACCGCTGCATTCTCCCCGAGTCACAGTCCGCTGATGTGTTAGACTGAGACTGAGGCTCAGGCCAGCAGGTGCAGGGCGTAGTCTGTGCTGGCGTTGAGCGCCTCTAACCACTCGGGTATTCACTGCTTAAGCATGAAGGACTTGAGTTACGCCATTACACGCATTTTCATTGGATTGTCAAAGGTAAACTGGAGTAGTGAGAGGCGGGGAGAGAACAGAAAAGTCCTTTTCAGTCTCACACGATTACAGCTTTTAAGTTTGGGCCTTTTCCCTTTGTGTTATAATGGCCTGGATAATTCCTCAGTTTGCATAATGAAATTATGCGAATCAAATTTCCCCTGTTCTGGCTCTCTCAGAATCCACTTACTGTCTGCCTTCAGTAGGCGTGTAATGTAGGCATGGTCATCCTCACGTTGTGTGTCCCATTAAGATTTCACATGCTCAACGATGTTCGCGCCAAACCAGTCTCAGCATTTCACATTTAAATCCTTTTTGTTGCTATGTTGTCAGAACATTATTTGTGAGTAGACATTTTGTTTGTACTCTGACACAAGATCGAGGAATACAGTATTGAGTAATTGGTAAACTCATTGTCTGATCTTTATCTTTTTTTGCTGCTCAGGTCTATTTATCAAATGTAAAAATAAAAAAAAACACCTGACCGAAATCAAGAGCATTCTTCACAAGTTTTCCAAACAAGGTAATGTAGGGAGTGCTGTAAAAATAAACAAAATCAAGTTTTACTGTAACATATGAACGCTACTATACATACATAGCTTAAAAAGGCTACGTGTAGTAGCCTTTTTTAGAGTGTGTTCTGTTTTAGGGCTGAGTGCTTCACCCAGTGCATAGATGTAGTAATAGCAGAACTAGGCTTAAGATGTGTTGCTTGAGACACAGACTTCTCTGTGCACTTTTCCTTTTTTCCTTTCTGCTAACGGTTGTGCTTCTGGAAACTTCTGCAGGTTCTTAAAAAAGAGCCTCAGGACTTTGTGTCCAGGAGCTACTGGGACATACTGAGACGGGGCACGAGTCAAGCTCTCTTTTCTGACCTGGCCGAGGTATCCCTGTCCTTAGTCCCGCCTCCCTCTGTAGACACGCCTCTGTGATGTCATCGTCCCATTAGCCTATCCCTGTGTCCCATTTATTTATTTAATTTTTTTTTAGTTTGTTCTCACCCGCCTAACCCAGATCACAGGGCAGTTTCTGAAGGGCTTCCTTTTTAATTTCTCGAAATGTTATCATTTATTCATTTCATTCTTTTCTATTTTTTTCCGTTGTCGAGTTTGTTTGCTTTTTATCATTTCGAAAACATAACCCGGCTGACAATGGCTCAAAGGAACTGTTGTTGTGTTGTCTTTGTTTGTGAGTGTGTTCATGGTGATCTGTGTACAGTATCTGTGTGATTTGACTGTTTTGTTTCTGCCTGCCTGGCTGTCCAGTGACTGTATATATAAAACCCCACTAACAGGCACTATGCAATTTGACTAACATGCAAGGAGAGCAGACAAGCTTATGCAGGTTAAGAAGAGTTATGAAATAGGTCTGAATATTATTTTTATGCTGTGAACAGATTCCTGTATGCAGGGCATCATATATATATATATATACACACATAGGAGTTAATGCAGCTATATCTACTGAATCAATCCAACAAAAATAATAGTTAAAAATGGCTTCATCCATTTAATTACATCCATGTTCCATTTTTTTAAGAACCAGGAAAACAGGGAAAACGGGAAGAGAAGGTGGTAATTGTTATAAATTAATTTGCCTCTGACATGCATGATTAACATTAAATGTGTGTCATTCTGTAGTTGTTTTCTTATGACAGGAGTTAAACCACTGTGTCACTCATCTCAGAATTTGTGAGGTTGATATCAGTAATTGTTTGTTTGTTTGTAAAGTGGTAAGTTAGAGGACTGAAGCGCTAAATTGTTGTGGGCGTGGCTGTGATTATGAGGTCACAGTGTAAGCTTCAAGAATACTTGTGGTCACGCCCTTATGGAATGGACCCAGATTGACAATTCCATGCACATGCAGGGGTTATGTATTGTTTTTGAAGGTCATATGAAGTTATTCATAAGTAGCTAAAAATTAAAAAAAACAGCAATATGTCTGCAGGCAGAAATATTTATATTTGAAGGAAGTGTTGTACACACAGAGTCAGGTAGATATTAGAACAGAAAGTTTCAGGTACATATAGTAAGTTTCAGCGATATAGTAAAAATTACAGTCTTCATTTTTTTAGATACAACCACATTTCCCTTTTGCCATCTTTTCCTCTCAAAAATGTCCCCCCAAGATTTCAGCAAAAGCAAATGGGCCTGTGTCGATTGGACCTATCGGTGCAATAAATTGCTGTCTTTCCTGGGACATTTCTGTGTGGGTCACTTAGTGCCTTGGTTGCACTTTTCGGTTGGAGATGGGTAATTACGTGGCAAATGTGGTCAGATGTGACAACATTGTGATGTTATAAATGTTTTTAATAAAATACAAATGAAACGTAAATGAGCAGCGCTGCAGTAGACAGTTAGCCGACTCACTGGCCTGAGTCTGTGGAACTTGATTCACGCAAATTAAAAGAATAACAATAAAGCAGCCGCTCCAAATTGAAATGGAATGAGCCGGAAAGTGCTACCAAGGGCTTTGCTTTTGTCTTTTTCTGTTTTATTCCTCCCCAGAATGCAGTGCACAGTTTGCAAAAAACAATCTATTTAATAAACAAAAGAATAATAATAACACAGTGAATTATCTGCCTCTCTCATCTATGAACATGTGACATTGTGTTGGAATCAAGTTTTGATTTGAACAGCCAAGTGGAACAATGTCTTCTCTCTCTCTCGTTTGAAACACCGTCCTGTCCCGATAGGACTTTAGATTAGAGGTATCCGAGCCGCATGGGATTGTGGGGGCTTGAATGCACACGGCCTTTTGGAAGGGGCGCGGTGGTCGGGCCGCGCGGTGGTCAGCATGAGTGACATCTCTGCAGGGCGGGGCATGGGTAACCACGGCGATCAGCGGGCCGACTGTGCAGCAGCGGCCATTTGCCTTCTTTTCTACCTCCCGGAGAACCCCTTCCCCTCCCCCCAATCAGCCTGAGATGGTTGCCTCTTTTTCTTTAATTAAACACCTTTTTCTCAGGTGGTCTCTTCAGGATTTAGTCCTGTTTTTGTTTTGTTTTTTGTTAGATCTCAAAATGTGTTCAGAGATCCGTTTCCGTCCCGCCCACCCTTGCCCCCTCTCGTCCCCCGTTTCAGATAGCAAATGGAATGTCCCATCGGTAGTTTTACACTTAATTGAGCTACTGGCCAATCAGGAACAAGCAGATATTAACTCTTTCTGTTCTGTACCTATCCATCTTTTGCCCTTATGAAAATGAGACATTTTCCTAAAGGTGATTTTATACTTTGTCATGGCCAGTGGGTCATGGCTCTGACTTAATCTACCTCAAGATGGGCGTCCAGTTTCTAAACACATCTTACAAATATGTAATATATGGCACACATATGATAAAATATGTGAGCAATGTATTTTTAAAATACAACAAAACATATTTCATATATTACAGAATATATAAATTGTTGCCTATTTTAAAAGCTATCCTATGCATATATTGTTGGAGGCATTTTCACTTGTAATCACAGTATGTATTCTAGCATATATGCACACAGAGAATGTAATTGAAAGGTGCAAAAAGTGATATATTTACAATGTATGCAATATATTTTAACATATATTGAAAATTCATACCTCATCCATGGTATGATTTATTAACATTTCAATTTGGGGCCAGACGTATGGTCACATTTTCGAATACCAGACAAAGTACATGACGGGGTAGAGGTTTCCATGGTAGCGAGAAAAAGGTGTAACCGGCTCAACAGTGCAATGTGTATCTCTGCATTGGTCCCACGGCGTTTGCGCAGAAGTGCATGGGGCATGGTCCCGTGCTCGCTTTGCGTGTCTCCTGTCTCTTGTGTGTGTGTGTGTGTGTGTGTGTGTGAGTTTTCGAGGGTGTCACAGCAACGCAAAAAACTAAATTCTCTTTCAAACTTTGGTGCAGGTTCCCTGGTTTTTTTGCACTTGAGTGACACACTTGAAAAAGAGCTCTGTCCTCGTTGTGTGTTTGCGCATGTTGTCTGCGCTGCTCTGTGTTGTGGGAAAGGCTGCCCTCGCCTCTGTGTGTCTGTGGTTTTGTCCTGATGTCATACCAGCAGTGGCCAATGAGCAACCAGCAGGGGCGGGGCAGAGAACCTGTCGTTTATCCTTGTAATCATCCTGGATTGTTTCTCATGATTAAGGAGCATTCCAGTTCCACAAAGCTCACACTCCAACACCTTATTATTTTAGTTTATTAGTTTAATCCGATTAATCTAATGCACGAGTGCACTTTGCATGAAGTAATTTTTTTTAGGAAAATTATTATTGAACATAAGCAGATGTGTGACACCGTTCTTAAGCGAATTGAAAGCGGGGTATTGGCAGTAGACCCTTCAAACCTATTCATACCAAACTTCACAACAAAGTTTAGCTAATCAGGACAGTTCAGGATGATAATGTGGATCGGTTCTCTGCCTTCTCCTCCATACGTAGCCCGCCGGCCGGCCGCAGCCAGTGAATCTGCTCTACGTTTCTGTCTGTGGCCCGTGGCTTGTCTGTGGACTCCCAGTACAGTTAGCAGCACGGAAGCCTCAGTGACAGAATCGTGCTCCCCCCCCTCCCCCCTCCCCCTTTACAGCGAGCCGATGAGAACATGATGATCGACACCTCGCTGCTGGTACACTTTTTTGGAAAGAAGGGAAAAGCTGAACTGACGTTCCAAGATTTTTACAGGTGAGTCACAGGGTGATATCATTTGATGATATTTACAGATAGCGTGATGTCATTTCATGATATTTATAGGTAAGGATTATATACAGTATAATGTGTAGGGAATATAGCTACAAAATGAGAGTAGCCTTTGTATAAAAAAAAATAAGACTACTGAAATTCAAGTATGTGAATACATTTGATATTGGATTGAAAATTCTTAAAATTGGTGTATTATCATATCACGAGTAACAAATCTTTCAGAGCTCCAAAACACCTCTTGCACCTCAGATGTTCTACAGTGCTGATAAATTTTCAGGAAACAGGCTAGGTGTGATAAAAGCCACAGTCCTGCTCCCCTCTCCCCCACAGATTCATGGACAACCTGCAGACTGAGGTCCTGGAGATCGAGTTCCTCACCTACTCCAAGGGGATGACCACCATCAGCGAGGAGGACTTTGCTCGAATCCTGCTCCGCTACACCAACGTAGAGAACATCAGCAGCTACCTGGACAACGTCCGGCAAAGCATTCCAGATGAGAAGGTGCGTCTCCTCCCCCCTCGATCCTATCGTGGGCCCCACCCCCCGAGAACCAGTGACCTTGCTCCCTGCCCCATGTGACCGCGGCTCCATCCCAACTGCCCCACCCCTCCTCTTATGGTCTCAGTTTATCACTGGTCCACATTTTAACATGTCATTTACTAACCGAGGCACATCAAACTGTTCTTGTGTTGTTCTTCAAATGGCAAAAGAAGAAGTCTTTTCAATGGGATGTCTTTTTGCCACCATACACTGGGTAACCATTGAGATTGACAGGGCGTGTAGTAAACTGCACAAGCCGTCTTCTTTTAATCATTTATTTAATTCACAGTTTAATGTCTTCCATGCAGAGGCACCATCACAGTTTAATACGACGTTTTTGTTGTTGCCGATAATACATTTCCTTTCTGAATGATACTAACCTTTCTGTAGTGCTTGTAAATGCTGTGTGTGGAGTGTGGCATGCCTGCGTGGTGTTCATACGGTGCTCTTTCTCTTTTTCACGCTGTGGAAGACACAAGAGGTTTGTCCTTTCTGAAATACACACGTTAGGGCCGTGCTTCCCTTCCACCTCATGCCAGTGTCAGCCGCATGCCGAGGCCTTTGGCTTTGATTGGTCAGCCTTTGCAGTCAGGAGGGGAGGGTCTGATTGGTCAGCCTTTGCAGTCAGGAGGGGAGGGTCTCTAGTAGGCTTTAAGGACGCTTAAGTGTCCCCTGAGAAGGTGGTTAGAATTTGAAAGTAAATGTTGTGCTCTGGAAAGTCATTACTTAAAACAGTAAAACATTAGAAATATTTCAGTGATTATTTGAAAAAGACCCCAGTGCTTAGCTGAACTGGGCAGTGACACAGAAATTCAGTTGCTTCTCACAAGTATAAATATTGGGTCCATCCAACAAAGCACTTTCTCTCAGCTTTATTTTATTGTAGAAGAAAGGTTTCTTTGAAAAAATTTGTCTATTGAGGTAAGAAAAAAAGGGATTTAGTAGATCTTCCATCAGCATCAGATCTGTCATTTGCATACGGTATATATGTAAATATCGCCTGTGTGATTCCACACTTTTACGATTATTTTTATTGCAATTTTAAAGACAATTTTGCTATTGAATTTCATTATAAATATAAATTATTCAGTATCAAATTGCCCCCCCCCCTTGCAGGGAATCACATTCGAAGAGTTCAGGTCCTTTTTCCAGTTCCTGAACAACCTGGAGGATTTCGCCATTGCCATGCAGATGTACAACTTCGCTAGCCGCTCCATCGGCCAAGGTCTGTTCCCCTGCCCACACGCCTCTCCTGTTTGTCTCTCTGCAGCCTGTTACAGCTCTGTGTACCATAGAGAGTTTATTCCGCTCACCTGAGTGGAGCCTGTTACAGCTCTGTGTACCATAGAGAGTTTATTCCGCTCACCTGAGTGGAGCCTGTTACAGCTCTGTGTACCATAGAGAGTTTATTCCGCTCACCTGAGTGGAGCCTGTTACAGCTCTGTGTACCATAGAGAGTTTATTCCGCTCACCTGAGTGGAGCCTGTTACAGCTCTGTGTACCATAGAGAGTTTATTCCGCTCACCTGAGTGGAGCCTGTTACAGCTCTGTGTACCATAGAGAGTTTATTCCGCTCAACTGAGTGGAGCCTGTTACAGCTCTGTGTACCATAGACGTTTATTCCTCTCACCTCACTAGAGCCTTTTACAGCTCAGTGTACCATAGAAATGTATTCCTCTGAACTGACTGGAGCCTTTTACAGCTCTGTGTACCATAGAGAGTTTATTCCGCTCACCTGTCTGGAGCCTGTTACAGCTTTGTGTACCATAGAAATGTATTCCTCTGAACTGACTGGAGCCTTTTACAACTCTGTGTACCATAGAGAGGTTAACACCTCTCAACTGATTGGTAAAGCTCTGTGTACCATAGAACTTTATTCCCCTCACATGTCTGCAGCCTGGTACTGCTCTTTCTGTGTGTGGGGTTTAGCAACACACAGGAGAGGCCTGTTGATAAAGCCTTTATGCGACTACATGTACAAATCTGGCCAGGTGAGGGATGTACATACAAAAGGCAACACAATCGAATACACAATTAAAATAACCCATTAAATACACTATGAAAATGCACCTATTTTAGCACTGTCATGTCAGGGTAAAGGTGTAAGACTATATTTGTTGTGTCTACTCTCTACCTCTTGAATCGTGTGAGACTGTCCTCAGCTCTGGGTTTATGTTACACTCTTCTGTACTCTGGGGTCATGTGACACTGTCCTCAGCTCTGGGGTCATGTGACACTGTCCTCAGCTCTGGGGTCATGTGACACTGTCCTCAGCTCTGGGGTCATGTGACACTGTCCTCAGCACTGGGGTCATGTGACACTGTCCTCAGCACTGGGGTCATGTGATACTGTCCTCAGCTCTGGGGTCATGTTACACTGGCGTCAATACTGTACTTACGTCAGTGTGTTTCCTGATTTTTGGCGCGGGCGTCCGTGCGCTCTCTCACCCAGACGAATTTGCGCGTGCTGTTTACGTGGCGACGGGACTGAAGCTCACCCGCCACCTGGTGAACACCGTCTTCAAGATCTTCGACGTGGACCACGACGACCAGCTGAGCCACAAGGAGTTCATTGGCATTATGAAGGACCGTCTGCACCGTGGCACAAGGGTAGGAGGGGTCAAGGGTCAAAGGGTCGGGATGGGGCCGAGACTTGGAGTGGAGGGAAGGGGAGAGAGGCGTAAGTGAGACCTCAAGGTGGAGTCATTAGGGGTAGCAAGAGAACAGTATGGGGCCAAGTATAATTCATTTGATTTTGCTTTTATATGGTGCCTGGTATAGCACTTTTTATCGCTGGATGAATGGAGCATCACAGAAGGACGGAGCTTTTCATAGGATGGAATGGTCCCTCTCTCACAGCACACGAGTAACTACTGCAGACAAGCTGCACACCTGCGTTTCAGAGGCAATAACTGTCTTTAAGGAGGAATTAGGCACTGCCCACTCGGTCCGGGATTATTCTGGATGCTCATTAAACCTAGTGAATGTAAATCAATGCGGAGTGAGTGGATCTCTAATGCCACGCTCCTATCGGTCGATTTGGAGCAGCGAGCTATTGATCGAGTGGCGGAATTCCACCCGATGTCCATCACTGGAAAGGGCCTATGCTTGGCTGGCACTTCTGCAAAGCTGCCAAGGGTCTTGACTCCGCCCCCTGGCCAATGGCCTGCCCTCTAAGGACAGAGGTCCTTAAGAACTACTGGAGGACATTGCAACGATGAAACAGGCCTTCAACTATGATTGGCCGTTCTAAATTGGGCGAAAGGTACAAACTGGGAGAAGAAAGCGGTGTTTTAAATCTTATTATATGGAAGTGGTGAATGAGATGAACGTGAATGATAGTTAAACCGCTAAAGCAGAGGTGGACAATTCCAGTCTTGGAGGGCCGGTGTGTATGCAGGTTTTTGTTTCCACCTATTTCACCCGAATGAGTTAACTGGCAGCATGTATACATCAACACAGGTTCAGCAGTAGATTAGGTCACGGTAATATGTTTCATATAGAAACACAAGAACAATCTTCCTCTGTCATTCATGTGCTTATCAAAAAGTGCAGATAAAATATCAGATGGCGTAAATATTAGGGCTAATTAGGTAATTAAGGCCAGAAGTGAGCATGAAAACCAAAAACGGATACGGCCCTTCTTGCCCACATCTGCGCTGAGAGGCTGACTGACTGAATAACTTCACTGCCACCTAGTGGCAGTTAGAATTATGGTCTTAAGGATGTTAACATGACTTAAAGCTAGAGTACCCAACTTATTTTTGGAAGAATATCGTGGAACGGTCGCGCTCAGTTGGTAGCAATCATAGAAAGAACTGTTGTGAGAGAAATCCAGCACCTTACACTGTGTTTATACCCTCAAATTCTGCATTCTAAAACCAGTGAAAGTGGCTCATGACGCAAACCAATCTTAAGAGATAGGCCGGTTGCATGTTCACAACGAGGTTTGTGGAAGCAGTGGAGTGGGAGGTGTGTCTCTTTCTCTGTGGGCAGGGCCAAGGGACGTTATGACTTTGAAATGCTTTGACAACAAATGCGACCATTGAGAAAGTTGCGTACTCCAACTTTAATGTGGTGTATGGGTTGAAGAACCATTTTTAAACTTATGAAGAACAAACTTTGGTTCCTAATGACTAAAAGGATGTGTTTCATCGACAGAACAGTGACACCGATAAGCCTGCACCTTCTGCATGCATCTTTCCCAAATCTGTAACGTTGGTTGGTGTTTTTGAAACACAAATTCCAAGTCTTTCTCTTTCAGTGCTAACAGAATTAATTAACCACATGCTAACTTTTCTTCCCTTTCTCTCTTTCCCTGTTTCTCACCCCTCCTTCCCTCTCTCGCTCTATCTCTCTCTCTCTCTCTCTCTCTCTGCCTCTCCCTCACTCTGTGAAACGATACTCCTTGCATGACCTCACCATGACCTCACTCCCCGTTTCTCCCACGCCCGCCGCTGCTCTGCGTCCGAACCCCAGAGCTACAGAACTGTAGAGCGCTTCACTTCCTTCAGGTCCTGTCTGAAAAAGGAGCTGGCCAGCAGATAAGTACACTTCCTGTTTCCGTGCCCCCCCCCTCCCCTCCCCTCGCTCCCCAGTGCCATGGTTACTCACAGCACCCCCTCCCCCCCAGCTTCCTCACTTTGAGAATGCAGTGAGCCTCTTGCTCTAACACCGCACAGGTAAGGTTGCTGACACTGCAGAGCACTGCCTGTGTTTTGTATATCTGAGCACCGGCACAGTTCTGCCTGTCAGGCCTGCTTCAGTTACAGTCTCTTAGTTTAACACTCCTGACTCCAAGCCTGAAGGCTGAATGACAGAGTCATATATATTTTTCTTGAAATGACTGAATATCACAGTTCAAGTTTATCACAGCTTAATTTTAAAATGGGGGGTTGGAGGTTGGGGGTGGTGTACAGATAGCCCCGGCCATACCACTGCATTATTGTGACCCAAACCCCCTGCCTTTCCGATATTCACCAGGTGAACAGCCGACGCCCGTCTTCCTTCCCCACCTGTGTGAGGAGGGAGGTTGGGAGGCAGGCGAGGCAGCTGTGGAGGAGATTCCAGGAGAAATCCTAGAGGAAGAAAACAAGGAGATGAGCACCCCCGGGATGCCTGGCAGAGGTGTCAATCACAGTTCATCGACACACCCCACACCTCGCCCAATTCCCCCCTAAAAAAAAGATACAGTTTAAACTCCTCTTAAACGGCAATATCATCATTCTTCTGTGACCCGCTATCGAAACCTGCAGTCTTTTGGACTTCCCTGCAATTCCTGCATTACGACATGTATGATAATAATAATAGTATGTAACAAATTTAGTAAAACTCAGTCAAACAAGGCACAGGGGCTGGACTCGAAAATGTTGAGATTTTGCCGTGGGCACTATATTGCCACCTGGTGGCCAATCTGTGCTACATGTTATCTGAGGCCAGAAGTGCTTATCCCCTAACAAAAACAATATAGGGTCCAAGCACATAAATATTCATGAGTGTATGAGTAATGATACATTTGTGAATATACCTTTTTATGAGCGCATAAAAAGTGTGTATAAAACTCACTTGTGAATAGTCACATGCAGGCTAAGTGTTTGGGTTCAGTGCCACTGCAGGTTACAGCATAAATGGCCTGTGTAGTGCCAGCACTTTACACAGCAAAAACTGGCGTACATTTAACACCCTAGGGTTTTTATGTGTCTGTGGTCTCATATAAACACCCTATGGTGTTAAACGTACACCAGCAGTGTTAAATTTACACAAAACATTTTTGCTGTGTATGATTAGGAACCTAATTCAATGCCGGTCTCGCCGGGCTCCTGAGTGACTGTGCATAAAGCCAGCGGAAACTCCCCCGTGTTGGAACACTCCAGGGATCTGTCATTAATATGCTTGTCTTCTCTGCCTTACCCGGGTTCAAGAGTTTAACTCTACCTTTGGGAAGCGTCCAAGAACACACACACAGTCTCTGCAACCACAAATTCCACATTCATCCCCCTAAAATAAAGACATGATGGTTGTTTTTTAGTGAGATCACAGACTTGGCACTTTAGACTGTTTCATTCATGTACACACACACACACAGACACACTTATTTATATATTATATATATGCTGTATCTCCTTTATACTCCAAAGTATTTGGAAAATATGCGCAATATATTATTTTATTTTAAATTACTTACACAGTGACTTATCTGATTAACTAATGTGAGGGAATAGCAGTATATGTACTCTCACAGAATGAATGCGTCCAACAGAAGAAGGTAAAAGGAAGTCATGGCACTTGGCTATGGAAAACGAATCTTTTTTATAGTTAATATAGTCTAAAAATATTCCTCATTAAGTGTCCTCGCGCTACAGCTCTTGGCTTGCTTGTGTTTTCTTTTTTAATGTAATGATTTCTGATCAGATGTAATATTTTCTAATCAGATGGCTTCCACATGGCACAGGCAAGAGGGGTAGCTAGGGTCAGAGGAACTATATACAGCAGAGTTTGGGAGTGTTTGGGAAGATGCCTCACAAGCTGATGGTCAACACTCTAGGGTTGTAACCAGGGTGCAAAATAAACACCAGCCTCCAGCCAAATGCTGGTAAAATTTGAATTGTGGCTGGTAAGATTTTTTACTCTAGCTGCCACTTTGGCCGGTAACCAACCAGGGGCCACATGTATAAACAGTGCTGAGCAGAAAAATGCCCTCAGAAAGCTGTGTAAGTGAGTTTCCACGCAGAAATTCAGATGTATAAGATAAGCGAACCTGCGTGCCTCTGCACACGCTGGGCGTACGTACGCAGTGTTTGGAGTGTGATCTGGCGACACCATGATCAAAAGGCAAGGAGAGAAAATGCTAAACTTTGCGTAAGCAGATTTCCGACTTTATCCCTGAGCATTATTTTACGCATTATTTTACTCAAGAGTTTTATACATGTGGCCCCTGGTCATGTTATATTGTAAAAGGTAATATGGCGGGTAAAATGTTAAAAATGGCTGGTGTTTTTTTTAAATCCACAAGCCACTCTGGCCAGTTGGTCTAAAAAGTTAATTTCATACCCTGGTTGTGAGAACAACTCAATGAGCCGGATCCTGAGAGATAGCCTGGGCCTTTAGCTAGGTCGGCTTAGTCGTTTCTTTTGGTCAAAATGGCATCTGCCATTGTGAGGAACCAAATGTCCAGTTCTTTCCTGAACCACCTTAATTCACAGGAACAAATACGCTCAGCAAAATCACTCTGGATTTTTTTTTTTTTGGGGGGGGGGGGGGTCTGCATTGCTTTTTTGTTTGTAATGTGTCTGTTTATGTACTTCAGTTCAAACTGATATTTCCTATATCATTATTTACATGAGAACTGCTGGGAAAAGGTTGTTGCTGACAAAAGTACTTTAGTACTTGCTGTTTAGAGGTAGGACTGCATATTTGATTAATACCGAGTGTTTTTGTTTTCTTATCTGGAAAAACCACGTGCACGTGCAGTGCCCCTTACAGGAGCCAGACCTGGCACTGTCACAAACAGCGATAGAGAATTAGATGCTGTTAATTGTCTTTAATTATTTATTAATGTAAGAACATTCCTTTTTACTGTTGAACTCACATTGTTAAGTACAGTGTATAGCTGCTCATCTGAGAAGTCACTTTTCTGTTGCAGAAGCACTCTAATACACAGGGTTTGAAGATCTGACCATTATAGAAGAAGCAATAACATGAATGTGACAAACAGAATAGAGATTTGCACTGTGGTCCTGGACGCAGTTACACATGTTTACCCTACATGCATGCATGGTTTCTTAAGCCACACTTGTGTGCAGCTGAATTTGTCATTCGTCTTCCTACAACCATTCAGAAACACCCGGATGTCCGCGATGTTAACTACACCAAAGGAAGCAGTTGTTTTTTTTAAGGAAACTGTTTTGCTGGATGTACCGATAAGTAAATGAGTGGACCCAGCGAAGGCCTGTATCGCCTTGTGCGTATTCAGTCACTTCCTTGCCCCCTATCCCTCCTCAGTGGCCCTGATCTCCAGTCAGCGCTCTGCTGGAAGGCGGGTTAACTTCAGCAGGCCTTAAATCGCTCAAACCGGTCTGAAATCAGTGGTGTGGGATTTACAGGGGATTTAGGGTTACAGTTCAGGATTCAACCTATGTGGCATCTACTTTCAACCAAAAAAACTTAAATTTTCAGAGAAATAAATTACCAAAGGATTTAAAATGAATTTGAAGCCTCAAGTGGATATATAAAATACAATATTATAAGGGGTATTATGAGGAAGTAAGGGGTCATATTTTTTTCTTAGACTTTAGGTGCCCCTAAATTTCCCCAAAATTGTGCTTCTGTTTCTATGTTAAACGCAGTTAATTTGTTTGTTACTGGCATGTCTTATATATGATATGAAAGAGGATTGTTGTCATATGTGCCTTGCTGTTGCCCTGGCTTTGCTCAACATTGACAGTGCATTGTTCATTCTGCTACTCAGCGTGCGCTAATCCAGATGATCTGTTTATACCACACTGGCCAATGGAGACGGCTCCACCCAGATTGCTTAGCTTGCGTGAATGCAATGTTTTTTCCATAGATCTAGAACCATAGATATGACATATCATGTAATGTAATTGTAATTTGGAATTCTAAAATGGAACGATTTGGCAGCCATCTTACCTGGGGACAGCTATAATAGGAACCTATAGCAAAGTGTCATGTACTTTATAACCCACTGTGATGTCATAATCGGGTCTCAGAAGCCAGATAGCTGATGATTGGCTAATATACATAAAACCGTGGTTACTGGCCACCATCATACCTGGGTATGGTCTCAAAAATTTTGCCACTAGCTATGACATATGTCACATCTATGGTTCTATAGCTATGGCTGTTTTGCTATCTCTCAAAATGTTGTAGCTTGCATTTTTTTGTTTATTTGTTTGTTCGCATAGCTCTGTAACATATATGCATTTTGAACAGAAATGCCACAAGCAAAATATGTCCAAAACAAAACATGGAATATAACCATGTTCCCTTGGTTCGTTCTGTTCGTGTTGCCATCTCCTCCCATTGTTAGCTTACTCTGTGTTGTTATGTCTTTAAAAACTTTACATCCAGTTATTCAGCTGCTGGACAGAGGCTGTGTGTTGCGGAGGCCAAGAAACCTTTCCTTGCAGGTCCACTGATTGCTGCTGAGTATGTCAGAATTTCAGGGCTGTGTGGAGAGTGCTAGAAAAGATCCTGTGAAAATCAAAGCACAAAAACGGTCTCCATGAAAGAATAATTCAGTATGAGTGTCATTTACTCAACTAGTCAGTAGCAATACCGTCATTCATATAGTTTGGTTTAATATTCATGATTTATAGAGTGTGTTTCGCATGAATCTAAGATGCGTTTAATGCTTGTTCTTCTGCTGAAAAAGCTCTGCTTGGCATTTTGGATTATAAAATATTTTACTAGTTTATCTTTTGAAATATATTGAACTATAAAGGAATGAAATTCAAATGGTAAAATGTTACTCCCAAAGTACGTATGATGAATGCATGAATAAATTATTTTGGAAAAAGAAAAAAAAAGATTACTTATGTGTCGAGCTTATTTGTGTCCTACCGTGTATGTTGGATACTGGGCCACTGTTAAATGCACATGCTGCAATTAATGTTATTATCATTCCCTGCGGCATGGTTTTGTGGTTATTTGAGAAAAATTAACCCAAAAAAGGTACTGTGACAATTGAGCAGCTGTGAGGTGTATGAACATAAGGAAGGTTACCATGTTTGGCCCTTACAGTTTAAATCAGCACACAGGCTATCCTGAGTTAAATCAGCACACAGGCTATCCTGAGGCATGCGCTTTAGCTTCCAGAGATGCCGTCAAAGCTAACTGATGATGGATTTATTTCCGGGGGGGGGGTTATTGCAAGTATCCCACAAATTCAATTTAGTGCAAGCGCTCTGGGTCCTTGGCTTGCCACAACTAATCTCTGAAGGCTTAACCCTTGTGTTGTCTTCGTATTATGTAGGCATACGCACCCCGTGTCCGCAGGGTCAAAAATTACCCACCCTTCCCAGACCTATTGTGATAAAGCTTCTTCGTTGAATTTTAAACCCTAAATCTATTTTTCGTGTATAATCAACCTGCCATTCATCAGTAAATCAGTGAATAACTGCTTTCCTACTTCACAGTCCATACTATTTTTTCCGTCTACATCGCTCATTTTTACAAAACACACATCATAATAGATGTTTTGTGCAATAGATGTGCTTCTGATTTCATAACTGCAGGGTTATAAAAGGCTCATAAGACAATATTTGTACCTTGTTGTTTTTTTAACGTAATGCAATGAAAAACCATTGATTTATTAAAATAATTAATGTATTATCAAACGTAATCAGAATTAAACAGCATCTTCCTTACTTGTGGGCTACGGCAGTCACATTTCGTAATATAGTTACATGAACATGTGATGCAAGCTACCTTTGATATAGCCTATGGGATTCTATGTCGCTCTTTGTTTGCGCCGCTGAATGGAGCTGGGCGGGCGCGTCTGATTAGAGCTCGAGGAAGCGCGAGACAGCATCTTGTAGACGTCATAAGAACTTGGCGAAATAGGACGGTCGCGCGCTCTCGTGCACGACCAAAGTGCTGTCGAAGGCTGTGATATGCCGGAAAGAACTATAACTCAGTGCTGCGGGCAGCTGATCGCTATACTATGTTAGCGAGAGAAAGAGGGCTATGGGAAACTTCTGATGTACCTCAATTTTATTATTTTTAAATAGAAGATGGCACCGTCGGGTTCTGGCGGCTTGAGACGGAGCTGTCAAAGAGTTTTACGTTGGATCCCTGTCATTTTTATCACCATCATTGTGGCTTGGTCCTACTACGCCTATGCCTTTCAGCTCTGCATAGGTAAGGGGGGAGATACCGTTTAATCAGCCTTGCGCTTTTGGATCAGCTTATGATTGTGTGAGCGCGCGCTCCCCATCCAGCAGCATCCCTGTTTGTTTCCTGCTCGCGCTGTAGCTTAAAATGTTCTCCCTGGCGAAATATCAGAAACGTGTGTCTGAAAATGTGCGACAAAGTTGATGTGGATTTAAGCAGTGCAGTAGGCTAGCCAGTGCACTGTAGTTGTTTATATGCAACGCATGTAGATAAGCTAGTGCGTGAAGGGTGGAGGAAAAGGGCGATGAAACAGAATTGATGAGTCACGGTAACATTACTTTCATATAGCCTATATACAAAGCTTCAAAAAAGCCCGGATATTAAGAACGCTTATTATATAATATTTGAAATGCTTCAGAAACCTGCTCCCTGAGTAGGCTACTGCAGAACACCGTGTCGTGCGCGCCAGGTATTGACTCTGTCTCACACGGTCCTCAATTCTCAATAATGGGTTTAAGTGAAATGAACAACAGATTGTTTTGAATAAATAGCCTAATGTTCAGTACATGGATACAGTAAGTAATGTTACTTTGTGGAATTAAATTTTATTATGTTATTGCAATGTAATGTTATTGTATTTTTTATTCTGCTTGTTTTGATTTGCAAGACTATATTATTTGGTTATATTATTATAATCTGCTATTTTGTGGTTCAGTATAAATCTATTTCCTCCTACATTGCTCTCATTGTTGTTTTATTTGGGTCATAACATTTAAAAATGCCATCAAATACCATAACCAAGGCTTCTGTGGTTCCTCTTTTAAATACCCCTCCGTACAGCCTATAACCGAAGTAGCGAAGGCAATTTCGCCAGTCTGCTATTTGATTGTTATTAATAACATAAGCAATATTTTTAATAAGTAAAAATTTACTTCCAACGTGCAATGTTAGTCAGATATGGCTTTAAGGTTTATGTCATAACAAAGCAGGATCATTATTATTTAGCTGCAAGTGGGTAATGTGTAATGTTAGTCAGATATGGTAGGTGTTCAAACCTTCCTTTCGGTAGGTAAGAAGCAGGACAACTTGACCAGTAGCCTCATCTCTTGTGTTACTCCTCTCCACACAACAAAAGCTAGACTGACTGAAGCAGGAGGCTGACAGTGATCTGATAGGGTAGGTAGAGGTTTTTCTTTTTTAGTTTGTGTTTTTTTTTTTTTTTTTGTTTGTTTTTTATTTTTTTTAGTTTTTAGTTTTTTTTTGTTACTTACTTTATTTTTAGTTCAGTCTTTGTTTTTTTTTTAGTTAGTTGTTTTTTTTATTGTTTGTTTATGTTTTTGTTTGTTTTTGTTTTTGTTGTTGGGGGGGGCTTGGGGGTAGTATCCCTGATATTTTTATTTTTCATTTCATTCAGGTAATTCATTCTTTGTTTCAGTTCATCAGTTAGCAGCACCACCCCACCCCCCTTTTTTTGTTTTTTTGCTCTTTTTTGGTCTGTGGTGTTGTGGTTTTTTCCTTTTTTTATTTTTTTGTTTTTTTGTGGTGTGTAAGTATCCCTCTGTTTGTTTACGTCGTTGTTATTATGCATTGCATTATTATAATATAATTTTTTTTTTTTATTTTTAAGCTGCTGCCGTGTGTGTGTGTGTCCTCATTCACCTGGTCTGCTGTGCAGGTGTTTGGCTCTCCTGGTCCTCCAGACCACTAGGGGAGCCGTAACATATGGCTTTAAGGTTTATGTCATAGTAAAGCAGGATCATTATTATTTAGCTGCAAGTGGGTAATGTGTAATGTTGTAACAATATAAAGCAGACATAAGGTTAGACACCTAACGTAATGATATGAAAATAATGCGTTAGCTGACCTATATTCTGGGACTGTGCAAGTTATTGTACAAGATAGTTACTGTACCCACTATACATACCCGACCTGCAATTAGGTAATGATGATAGACAGGACCTGGTTACACTGTATAAGGTTATTAAAATGGTGTTGCTGACATCAGTGCATGAATGGCTGGCATTGATTTGTCCTCTTCTGTCAATCTCTGGGTCAGTCAGTAGTTTTGATATAAAGTAATAATGTATCACAAGGTAAAATATATTATTAGTAGTAGTAGTAGTAGTGTTGCTGTTGTTATTGTTGTTAACTGCCTGTAATTGTAGAGTAGAGACGAGTTCATATGGACATTATCTTTTTCGTTTCCCTTGCGCCTGTGGTGTAGTCTACGTGACCACTGTCCCAGTCCCACCCAAGCATGACTGCGGTGTAGTCTACGTGACCACTGTCCCAGTCCCACCCAAGCATGACTGTGGTGTAGTCTACGTGACCACTGTCCCAGTCCCACCCAAGCATGACTGCGGTGTAGTCTACGTGACCACTGTCCCAGTCCCACCCAAGCATGACTGCGGTGTAGTCTACGTGACCACTGTCCCAGTCCCACCCAAGCATGACTGCGATGTAGTCTACGTGACCACTGTCCCAGTCCCAGTTGGTTTGTGTATCTCACTGGCCTTTTTATTAAATGGGAAATGTGTGTCATGTCCAGGGGCCTGTGTGTGTGTGTTCACTGAGCGCTGCCCAATCGGGGAAAAAGGCCAGTAGGCAGTTAATTTTCATATGGGATTCATTGTTTAGCTAATGGAAGAACCTCCAAAATGTGCTGTCCCCTTAAGCAAAGCACTTCACACTGCCAGTAACAGCCCAGCTGTATAAAAGGACAATGAAATTTATGAGGCCAACAGTGCCTTAAGTAGGGTACTTCACCTCAGCTGCCCCAGTAGAAAAGTATAAAGCGCTTATGGAAGGGGACCTAAAAAATGTATTTAATTTTTTAAATTGACCACACTATGGCAGAGGACCATAATTTGTCAAAAAAATTAGCTGCCAATATTTTTTTAATTAAAAAAAAAAGGTTTTGGCAGACAAAAAATCTGCATGCTTCAGTCTCTATTTAATAGACCTGCAGGAGCACGTCCTTAACTCCGAGTGGCACGTTTACAGCTAGTGTTATGTTCTCATAGATAGCAGAGTATTTTGGAATTGAATTTGCTCTTTGAGAAAATACCACATCATAACACTCACTATAACTCATGCAAAGTTAAGATTTTCATGTTTGCTAGGTGTGGGTGGGGGGGGTGGTTTAGGCAGAGAGAAGAGAGAGAGAGAGGGGCGGGTGGTTTAGGGCAGCCAGCGGCATCGTCGGCAATCGGGTGACGATTTTATATAGGATTGTTGTTATCAATTTTATCAATTAACCAATTGTTTTGATCACAGTGAGTGAGAGATGAAAAAAAAAAGGGGAGCAGGACAGACGAGGACGTCCTGTAAGAGTGTGTGTGTGTGTGACGATAAAAAAACGCACAGGGAAGGAAATCTCTTGACTCTGGGTGGTTATTCCACGAGCGGTATAGCTCACTTCGCCACACTTTGTTTCTAGAATGAGCAGAGATGTCTGCGTTTATCCCATAGAAACCATGGTCTAGAAACTACCCCCCACCCACTCCCACCTTCCACCCGCTTCGCCCCTCCCTCCCCCCACCATCTCCCCTGCTCTTTCCACACAGAGAGAGAGAGAGAGAGAGAGAGAGAGAGCGAGAGCGAGAGAGAGAGAGAGAGCGAGGACAATCAATAACTCCAGAGTTGTCATGTTATCCCATCTGGGCGTGGTGTGTCTCTAGTCATGTGATTCTCTGGTTTTGTAAAGATGGACGTTAGGTGGGAGTGCGTAATATACGCTGGCTGGACATGAGGTAATTTATGTCTCCCTCAGTGTTTTTATATTACAGAGTGCATCCATTCCCGCTCCCCCCTGACTCATTTCTCACCTTCATTTTCTAAATGAGCCTTCTCTGAATTTCAAGTAATGCGTATTACCGAATTGTGAGGAAGGTATATTTATAATAATAATAGTAATAATACTACTACTAATGATAATAATACATGACATATATAATATTATTATTATTATTATTATTATTATTTATTATTAATAATACATTAGTTCAAAGCACTTTCGGACAATAAAATAAATAAAAGATGACAATAAAAATAAGTATGTGGTTGAGTATTTATGCAGAGCTCATGGCGTGCCATTGTTGGATGGGCTGTTATTGTTCTACTTTAATTGTGAATGTCTTTTCGTTTCATGAATGTAAATAATTCACCTGGGAGTAAAAGGTTTTTTTTTTGTACGAAGCTATTCATTAGAATTATGCAACAACTTCAACGCTGACAGGAATTATTAACATCAATTATGGCTTTGGTTTACCACATAGATGAATGTGAATTGGATAAGCTTGTTTACTGTTACATTTTGAAACATATTTAGTCATTTGCATTAATAACAGTGGAAAGCGAGAAATATAGGAAGAGGGAATTATGGCAGCATAAATATATTTATAAAATAAATACTGTATGTTCGCAGTGTCAATGGTCCACAGAGGCCTATTAGCAAAGTCACAGCAACAGACTGGTATTTTGAGTGAGAACGCAAGATTTATATATGGAAGAAAGTTTCAGAAGGGACACTCCTGACATCTGTTCAGTATCTGCCTCAGTTGTGTGCATAACACGTTTGTGGTCTGTGCAGAACTCAGTGTGTTGCTTGTTATCAGAATGTGTTTTATATATCAGTGTGTGGTCCTTATCAGTGTATGGATTGTTATTAGTTTGTGGTTTGTGTGAGGTGATGATTTCAATCGATCTAATTTCAACAGAAAAGCTAGACATTCTGTTCCGTTTAATCAAAGAGAATCTAAGAAAATGGGCAATGGTTGTCCTGAGTGGCCCTAAATAATGCCTTCATTTTCATTGGCTGTTCCGCAGTACAAACTTAAATTCAAGCTCCCAAACCTCGGTGTCGTTTGCCCTTATTTGTACCTCAGTTATTACTTTTTCATTGTGACAAGAAGTATGAACATACTGTGTCTTTAATAGATCAAGGAAAAACTCTGAAATGCTTGGGCCTATCATTAATTGAACATGGGTGGAAGGCAGCTTGGGAGAATAGCCTTTGGAGGAAACACTTGAAGCTAATAATAAGGCTGCTGAGGATTGTTTTGCCCACACGGTGACCGTCAAACCCATTTATTGTGTTGACACACGCTGTGCTGTGGTAGGCTTTCTCTCTCACAGCAACACGTCAGACTTCCTGGAAGCTCATATTGAGTGCAGGTGTCAGATTTTATAGAGAGTACCACAAGGACGCTCAGTGAATCTCTGTGACATGGGGGCATTGGTTTATCTCCTTCGCACATTGTCTGTGTCACCCTCCTGTACACTGAAAAAAGGTACAATACAATGGAGGGGTTTTAAAAATTATTTTACATCGGTTTGGTTTGAAACCCATTTGGTCAAACTAAAATAGATGAGGTAATAACCCAGAGAATGATTGTTCATCCATCTGTGATGTCACAAAAAGGAAAGTTCTCAAGCAGTCGTAGAGATTTGCAATGGTGTAATGGTTAAGAAGCTGTGCTGGTAAATGGAAGGTTGCAGGGTTGATTCTCAGGCATGACACTGCTGTGCCCTTGAGCTAAAGGTGCTTAACCTGCTTGCTTCAGTAAAATATCCTGCTGTATAAATGGATTTACTAAACTATGTAAAAAAGAGAAAGCTGTGTATCTTGTGTTGAAAAGAAATATTCAATTTGCAATAATAAATAAACAGGGGTTTGATTAAATAAATAAATAAATTGAAAATAGGTTCATAAAATTTAACCAAGTTAAACTTTTTAGATAGACTGTAGAAGAATTTTAGAACTTTGCACTTTTTTTTACTGTACTGCAGTAGTGAATGTGCGAATATAGAATTATTTGGAATGCACAGCCCTTCGATATCATAAGATTGCCTTGTCTGCTCCAGTTCAGTGACAAGAGTTAATCTTCTTGTCTTCCTGGATAGATGACATCACCCCCCCAAGCAATCTCAGCTTGACCCACTTATTTTGTTAAAATCACCTGACACGGTGTTCAACAATAATCTTTTAAGTTCAATGTGTCTATGGCACTGCTTTAAAAATAATAACAGAAATAACATTTAACCAGGCTGAAAATGTTATAAAAATTAAGTATTAATTAACAATAAAAAATATTCTCGTAATTAATGATAGCATACATTCCGGTACATGGCTAACGTCTCTTTATCAATCTAATGCCCTGTCTGAAATCAGATGTAACATTTATTTTTGTTTTTTGTTTTTTCAGAGTCCATAGAAGATATAGGAGAAAAAAGTAAGTACAGTAAATCTTAATGCAGGGTTTTTTGCTTGAATGCTCAGGAAATTTAGATACAAAGAAGTGTAGCCTATGAAAATAAGGATAGCATAGTAGTGAATTAGTGAATCCATGTACAAAGCCCTTACACCACCCACCCACCCAATTTATTTGACCAAACTCCATTCATGTTGGGGGAATAAGGGGGGTTTAACATAATGTTTAACATATTTTACACACATTTACTGAGTGCCTTATGGCGACAGTAAAAACATGGGCGTGTTAATATCTCACGGTGGAATGTGTTTTTGTGTTACAGTCACAACCCTTCTGGCGTATCATGTGATCTTCATCCTGTTCACGTGGGCCTACTGGAAAACCATCTTCACTGACCCCCTGACCCCTTTGAAAGAGGTCAGCGCCCAAAATCTTCTGGCCAGATCGACAGTAGCAGCAGAAATTACATTTATTATTTGAATGAAAAAGATTTTATTGTTGTGGGCATCATTACAGATGCGTTTGTCTCTTGAGGGTTTCGAGCGGGTAATGATACCTCAGTCTTACAACTACACAGCAAAAATGTTGGTGTAAATCTAACACTGCGGGTGTACATTTAACACCCAAGGGTGTTTATATGAGACCACGGACTGGTATAAACACCCTAGGGTGTTAAATGTACACCATCATTGTGCATTATCGGCATTAACACTGATGCTCGTATCTCAGTTCAGTTGTGACGAGTCTTGCTCAGTGTTTACTGTTCATCTCAATGCCTGCAAACTTGTGAAGACATTTAAGTAGACAAAAAAAGACACAGTGTGGATATTTAAGTATACAAAAAAAGGCACAGTGTGGATATTTAAGTAGACAAAAAAAGGCACAGTGTGGATATTTAAGTAGACAAAAAGCACAGTGTGGATATTTAAGTAGACAAAAAAAGGCAGTGTGAATATTTAAGCTGATGCTTGTGCATAGATTGGTGCACAGATTGAATATCCCCTCCCCCACAGTTTTATTATTCTTGGCTTAAACCTAACATTAATCTGCTGCACACCAAAACCTGAATCCTCAACGTGTTACACATTGTTCTTCTCCTGTGTGATTAACTGCGCTATATATATATATATATATATATGTGTGTGTGTGTGTGTGTGTGTGTGTGTGTGTGTTTATACTGCTATAAAACTTTATTCACTGTTTAATAGCAGTGACATTGCAAATCAGTCAGCAACACATTAGATGTCCACTGCTGAGAACTCCAGGGTAATATCTTTCCCCTGGCTGTTTGCAATACGTATCAGTGTGAATAAAAACAGGACAGTTTTATTATCACACTATTGACTGGGGCACCGTGCAGGGGTAGTGGAAGTATTCAGTCTCAACAAACCCTCTCTCGCTCACACTCACACATTTTGTTTAATAGGGGGGGGCGGTGGAGAGGGAAACAGGGCTGCCACAGAGGGGGCAGCCGGACACGGACAGGTGTGTTTCAGCTCTGCTCTGTGTCCTTCAGTTTGACCTGTCGTACGCTGACAGAGAGCAGCTGGAGAGGGAGGGCCGAGGGGAGACCCACCAGCAGATCCTGAAGAGACTTGCCAAAGACCTGCCCATCTACACCCGGACCTTGTCTGGAGGTGCTTACCGCTTACCGCATACACACCTCTGATTTAGACTGCACACCTCTGATTTAGACTGGGGTATACTTACACACCTCTGATTTAGACTGGGGTGTACTTACACACCTCTGATTTAGACTGGGGTGTACTTACACACCTCTTATTTACAACAGGGTCTACTTACCCACCGTTGAATTAGACTGGGGTCAATTTATACATCTCTGATTTAGAGTCCATTTAGACAAATCAGATCTAGACTAGTATCTACTTATGCACAACTTATTTAGACTGGGGTATACTTACCCACCTCTGATTTAGACTGGGGTCCATTTAGACATCAGATTTAGGCTAGGGTCTACATACACAATTTTGATTTAAAATGGGGTCTACTTACACACCACTGATTTAAAATGTGGCGCAGTATGTATTTTATCAATGGATATAATAGCCTTTACTAAGGACATATAACATCTCAGGTGGAAACATATCAGTAATAGTTTGCTGTTTGTGTGTGACAGTTTTGCGAGTAAAACAATCATCAAATATAATGTGCCAAACTTTGTTTATGAAGAAGAAACCACTTGTTTAAAATAATTTCAAATGAGTCTTACCCTGAGAACTGTACTGTTGACGGTGAAATACATGAGCTACAATATAAGGAAAGGACTGAAAGGTAGAATGTTTTAGAAAAAGGTGAATTTTTTGCTGAGGGCTAATAATGTTTCTGATTGGCTGATTGATTGACTTGCTGTTGGCAGTTACCATAGCAACGCTGCTTTCCTTGCAGGTATTCGTTATTGCAATCGCTGCCAGCTGCTAAAACCAGACCGATCCCATCACTGCTCTGTGTGTGATAAGTATGCGGGCTTCCTGTCATTACCAGCTATACTGTGTGTGATAAGTATGCGGGCTTCCTGTCATTACCAGCTATAGCATGCCCTTTATAACTGACATAAATATATGTTTTCAACATTAATTTTTTTATTTCTGGAAACTGGCACATAGTTATTATACTGCTATTTTATTCATTTGTTAAAGTGCTTACTATTAAAACCATCCAGAAAAAAGAATCGATTGAATTACTCATCAACCATTTATTATACACTGCCTGGCCAAAACAAAAGTCGCTGTTGCACCCGTCATGCATAGTGCCCACTGTACAAGCCTCTGGAGGCAGTGTTATGATCTGGGGTTGCTTCAATTGGTCAGGTCTAGGCTCAGCAACGTTATACAGCAATAAAATGAAGTCAGCTGAGTACCTGAATGTACTGAATGACCAGGTTATCCCATCAATGGGCATATTCCAGGACGACACTGCCAAGATTCATCGGGCTCAAATTGTGAAAGAGTGGTTCAGGGAGCATGAGGAATCATTTTCACACAATGAGTCCTGACCTTAACCCCATTGAAAGTCTTTTGGATGTGCTGGACAAGACTTTACGGAGTGGTTCAACTCTCCTGTCGTCAATACAAGATCTCGGCCAAAAATGAATACAACTCTGGACGGAAATAAATGTTGTGACGTTGCATAAGATTGTCGAAACAATGCCACGATGAATGCGCGCCGTAATCAAAGCTAAAGGCAACTTTCTTTTTGGCCAGGCAGTGTAGTTATAAGTGGTTAAATAAATCTAAACATAAATAAAATATTTATATACTTTGCCTAATCCTACAGGGTGTGTCATAAGTGGGTCGTAGAGACGGACATAACTCCATATCCCTTATGCTTTACAGGTGTGTCTTAAAGATGGACCACCACTGTCCTTGGTATGTACAGGATTATCTTATCATCATGAAATATGAAGTAGCCCTTCCTCTCAGAAAACACATTTGCAACAAGCTCGATAATACCGGGTTTCAGTATATCTGGGTTTAATATTAACACATACATTTATATTAATGAATCGAATGTTACTGTATGTATCTTGATGGAACCCTACAGGGCTAGAGTTGGTTGTTAGGGCAGCATGTTACCATGCGTGGTGCAGTTGGTCTAAATGTGAGCAGTGTGAGTTGGTTGTTAGGGCAGCATGTTACCATGCATGGTGCAGTTGGTCTAAATGTGAGCAGTGTGAGTTGGTTGTTAGGGCAGCATGTTACCATGCATGGTGCAGTTGGTCTAAATGTGAGCAGTGTGAGTTGGTTGTTAGGGCAGCATGTTACCATGCATGGTGCAGTTGGTCTAAATGTGAGCAGTGTGAGTTGCACTGGGGACTGACGGTGTGCTGTCTCTCTCCTCAGGGTGAATAACTGCGTGAGCTTTTCCAACTACAAGTTCTTCTTGCTCTTTCTGGCATATTCTCTGCTGTACTGCATCTTCATCACCGCCACCGATGTGCGATACTTCATCTTCTTCTGGACGGTCAGTCTGCTTTCTGCCGCAGTACTTCAGTAATTAAATGTCGTTAGTCCAGCCACACTCATTTATTCAATCGAATGTGAGAAATGATACATAACTGCGCATTTTAAATCACCTTTAATTAATGGTTTTGGCCGAGGCATTTTAAAAGCCTTTGAATTACATTGATAACCTTGATTGGTGTTTTCGTTTCTTCTCAAGGTTGGGGGTAGTTTCCACCAGCATCTCATCCAATACTTGGTAGGACAATTGGCTAATCAGTGGCATTGGTGCAGTGACCATTGATTGGCTAGAAATGTTTGTAGGCTAGCTCAGAGTCCCTGTGTGTCCAATCACCAAAAAGGGGGTGAAATACACTTACATCCTTGTTTTTTTAAGTGATTCTGGGTCATGTAGTTCTTTGAGTGTAGAAAATCCACATCCTGAAGCCCCTTGAACTGAATCCCTACTGAGATTCATGTAATTAAGTCTGTGCACAGAATGTAGAAGGATTTCTACACTTTCCTTAACAACTTACAGACATAAATCGCAGGTGTCCCTTAGATTGGGCAGCCTCATGAATATTCATGATGTCAGCAGAACAATGTGATTGATTTTTTGCAAATCAAGGTGTAAAATCCAGGTTCAGAAAGTAAAGGTCCTCCCCAGTATTTTGTTCCAATCACCTGCTTTGCTAATTAGCACAATTCTTCAGCCAGGAGGTAGAGCTAATTAGTGAAGTTCATGGGTAGAAGAAAAACATGGCAGGACTTTTACTTTCTGAGCCCTGGACTTTCCATCTCTGGTACCTTGCCTGTCAGAGTACAGTTGCTCTGTCTGAGATGATTCATGAACACTTTGGACTCTGGAGTGCTTAATAGTACTGCAATGAGTGCTAAAAACAAGGTTGTTGTAGCAAGCTGAATAGATCTGCGATAAAATTGCTGCTCTATATGGCATTGTTTTAGCTCTTTATTTAAAGTGAATACATTTGACCATGTGTAAACTCACAGTCAGTGCATTTCTCATTGACATATGTATGGTCAGACTATTTGGGCTGATTTATATTCGGGTTGCCTTAGCAACACTTATGAAGCCTCGTCTTCAAACAGACCTCTGCAAACCCTGGATCCTCTCCATGTTTATCAAGATCTCTTCTATTACAAAGTGTCACTGAGTGCTTTTATCACAGACATGGAGTGACCTCACAGTGCGTGTGTATGCGCGCATCCATGTGTTTTTGCGTGTGTGTGTGCGTGTGCGTGTGCGTGCGTGTGTGTGTGTGTGCGTGTGTGTGCGTGTGTGTGTGCGTGTGTCTGCGTGCGTGTGCGCGTGCGTGTTCGCGTGTGCGTCTTTTCCTCTCTTTAGGATGGGGTGCCTGACACCCAGGCCAAGTTCCACATCATGTTTCTGTTCTTCGCCGCCTCCATGTTCTCCGTCAGTCTCTTCTCTCTGTTTGGGTACCACTGCTGGCTGGTGTGCAAGAACAGATCCACGCTAGGTAATGCATTACTGCACACAACAAAATGTGCAGTGTTAATTCAACACAAACAGAGTTTATCTAGGGTCCAATAGGGGCCACTTGCACACTGTAAGAGTTAATTTAACACTGAACATTTTACATTGCTGTTTTTAGGTATTGTGTATTTAATTTAGCGTTTATATTGTGTTTAAGTGACTTCTCTGTATCTGTACAGTATATTGAGTTTTAATTTTGACTGCTGCTCTGGTGCCTACTTTTAATAACAGATTGCATTAATACAGCACCTTTCAACTCATGATCTCATATCACTAATGTTCAATACTCTTTAATGTGCAATACTCTTTAATGTTCAATACTCTTTAATGTGCAATACTCTTTAATGTGCAATACTCTTTAATGTTCAATACTCTTTAATGTGCAATACTCTTTAATGTTCAATACTCTTTAATGATCAATACTCTTTAATGTTCAATGCTCTTTAATGTTCAATACTCTTTAATGTGCAATACTCTTTAATGTTCAATACTCTTTAATGATCAATACTCTTTAATGTTCAATGCTCTTTAATGTGCAATACTCTTTAATGTGCAATACTCTTTAATGTTCAATACTCTTTAATGTTCAATACTCTTTAATGTGCAATACTCTTTAATGTCCAATACTCTTTAATGTGCAATGCTCTTTAATGTGCAATACCCCTTAATGTTCAATACTCTTTAATGTTCAATACTTTTTAATGTGCAATACCCCTTAATGTTCAATACTCGATACTCTTTAATGCTCAGTACTCTTTTACTCTAAGTTATTTATAAACACAAGCTGTCCTATTGTAGATATACAAGTAACTGTAATATATCATATTTCTAAATTCCTGTTTTGCATTTAGACATATATTGAATATATATTCCTTAAATTGTATATTTTATATTGACATGCACTGTTATTTTTAGGATTGGTGAAAAAGTGTGCTAGTTACAGCTCTCCTGCTTTCAGCACAGCTTTTGAATGGACTCAAGTGTTTTGCATTTTCATATTTGCATTTAATATTCAGTGTTTTGCATTTGTCTTTCGTTTGTATCATTTACAGAGGCCTTCCGAGCCCCGGCGTTCCGTAACGGACCCGACAAGAATGGCTTCAGTCTGGGGCTGACCAAAAATATCCGCCAAGTCTTTGGAGACGAGAAAAAGTACTGGCTGCTGCCAATTTTCTCCAGGTAAGATAAGATGTTAACTAATGGACAGGTAAAACGTTAACTAACGAACAGGTAAGTCATTAACTAATGAACAGGTAAGACATTAACTAACAAACAGGTAAGACGTTAACTAACAAACAGGTGAGACGTTAACTAATGAACAGGTGAGACGTTAACTAACGAACAGGTGAGATGTTAACTAACGAACAGGTGAGATGTTAACTAACGAACAGGTAAGATGTTAACTAACGAATAGGTGAGACGTTAACCATCACCATTGTTTCCCAGCTACATGCACAGTGAGTAACTCTAATGTAATTTTGTGTTCGGTTATTTGCACAGTACATATGCTCCCTGTTAACTGTTAATGGAATCGAATGAACGCTCCAAACATGATGTTTGCGTCCAGTATTCTTCTGTTCCGTGCAATATTAACCAAATAATGGAACCCTTGGAATCTCCACAGTTGACAATTCAGAGTAATAATGGAATTACAGGATACTTGTATACATGGCCACGGATTGTATGTATTTTGTGATAATTGCACTATGGTTTATGACAAATATAATCCACATACTGTACTGAATAGTACATTTTTCTGAATGTTTACATGCAGTATTTATTATATGGAATAAGACTGAGGCTGTTCCTCCTCCGTAGTCAAGGAGACGGCTGCTCATTCCCAACCTGTCTGGTCAACCAGGACCCCGAGCAACCAGCTGCATCGTCCAGACACAGCTCCACGGTCAAGAGGTCAGACTGCGGTCTCAGTAAAGAGCTGAGTCACTGAGGAGCTCACTCACACATAGAACGCACCACAGGATGCTGACGTGTGCGTCTCTGATCCTCAGCTCTGCAGAAAGCCATCACTTCCCCACCCGGCCGCTGCGGGAGTCCCAGACGCATCTGCTCATCGAGGGGGCGGGACAGAGCGACCAGAGGGGTGAGGGGAGCGTGCACGACGATCATTTTGTTTAAGGTGTAAGATCACAAATATGTGACAAAAATGTTCTGAACTGAACATTCTAATGCTGATGTAACAATCACTTTTTTTAAAAACATTCCAAAAAACCTACTCTTCAAAGGGTTAATAATTAATTCCTCCCTTCTGCCTCAGAGAAAGGAAGTGATCTAGACCACATCATTAAATACTGAAATATATATTCTTTCATCACCATAGCAACTGTACGTCGCTTTGGATAAAAGCGTCTGCTAAATGACTGTAATAGCAAGCTATATGCATATAAATCTAAATAAATAAATCTGAACAGATAGTGACGGGTTTATGGCACGTAGTGTGTAATGGTACTCTAATCTTGGAAGGAACTTTCTTTCTCTACAAGAAAGAAATGCTTTAGCATGAGGTGCAGATCAGTACTAATAATAACAAGGGACATGAGCCTTCCATTCACAGGCGTGTGAGTAGTCGCAGGCAATGTCTGGCAAATGCAGCTCACGCCATTATGGAGCCATAAGAGCCCTTCATCGTTAGAACATGGTTGCGTTTCCATTTTTAGTTCATTACCTGTATGCTTCCTCCAAATTTGAATGTTTTCCCTCGTGTTCTGTATTTCAGGTACAAGTAATCCTGCGGTCACCATAGAAAATGAGACTTAAGGGAAGCACATTCGCATCTGGTGCAAAGGTCTGTTACCGAAACCGCCGTTTGTTCTTTTCATAGATCAATTCAGAAATTACGAATTGTGCTGCTGATAGTCAAAGGTCCGATGATTCAGCAATTTGTTTAAAAGAAGATATACCCATGTGTTTGCTAAACTGCAGTAATATTTAGCCAGAATTCCCAATAACCCTGTGATGGGTATCACTGAATTAACTGTACAGTATATCACCTGTTAAGACACGAGTGAATCACTTCAATCTCTGTTTCATCAATCACCAATCACTTTAGTCTCAGTTATATTAATCCACCTGTCTTTTTTTAACAGGCTTGATCTGCACTGTCAAGCAGCAAGAGAAGTGTGGTTCAGTCAGTGCTCTCCCGTGCTGTTTACCCACAGTACTCTGCGGAGCATGGCGCCCTCACCTGATTGGCCCTTTTCCTGGTCTCATGAGTCGCCTCGGAACATTAGGTGTTTGCTTCAGTGGAGTTAGCCGGAGGTACGGTATATATCCACACGTCTCCCAACAAACAAAAACTAAATGGGCCTGAGGTGTGGGGACAGATCGACAACAGAAAAGCAACAAAGCTGGACTCTGTGGGGAGACTCAATATCTGGAGGACAAGGCAACCTTCAAGACCTTTTATTCATAAAAATGTTATATATTGATATTCAAAAGCCCTGTATTTTTTGCATTTTTCTACTGTGATGCATAAGGAAACAAACTTGTACGCGCCACTAAAGCTGACAGGACAAAAAAAAAAAAAAAATCTGTTTAAAATTACAGTTGGAACAAGAGTCCCAGAATCTTATGTGATCTTTGGAAGGCCGGGAATACGTGCGGAATGCCAGTCCACAGGCCTTTGGAGAAAAATGACTTGAACGCGTCCCCGATTAGGGGTTTGACTGGAACAGGGTGGGCGCACTGGAAGCATTGAGTAAGAGCATTGACTTGGTAGATGTTCAGTAAACATGCATAGACATGAATGCTTAAATTCCCTTATACTTTATAGTATAAAAATACAAAAATGTCCAAAACTTTAATGTACATACATACACATTGTTGTGAAATCCTACCACACGCAAGTAATAAAGTGATGTACACACTGTCAGGCTGGGTCCTTTTGCTTGTCATTATTATTAATGCACCTATAAGACTGATATCAGTTAGTGGAGTGTTATGGCTCTATAAGACTGATATCAGTTAGTGGAGTGTTATGGCTCTGCTTGCAAATCAGTTTGTACTCTTCCACGTATTATTTTCCATTTTGTATTAAATATGTTATTCTCCTGAAAGCAGTATGTATCCAATGTCAAAATGTGTATGTATTGAAGAGGGGAATAAAGTTTAACACTCAAAAGGCTATTTTTACATTTGTGCCAATCTGCACACAACGGGTTTATGCAACTGTCAGAAAGAACGGAAAAAGTGTGTTTTGTGCTTGACATGCTCTTTTATCACGGTCCTCATGTTTCTTTCATTGTTTTTACTTCAGCAAAGACATGGCGCACACACACATACACACACACACACACACACACACACAGGTTTTTCATCATCAGTGCTGTTCAACCTCACCCACTTAATCATCAAAACTGACTGCCGGGCTACTCATTGGCTTTCATCAGCATGGGTTGTTTTGAACAATTTGTTTTGTCCAGGCAGCACAACTTTGGTAAGAAATATTTTTTAAAAGAACTAAAAAAATTAAATAAAAAAGCATGTTGCAACATGGCGCCATCTATTGGGTCGTTGAAAGAATGCAATATTAATTCAATAAATCTTTCAAGAAACCCATGAATACACAAATGTGGGCACGTTAGTTCTAGCTACATCATTTTATTGGAGGTACCTACACTTGCAGTCTTTAACCGTTTAGATTTATTGCACTCTCCCAGCCTTTAGTTACATTTTTGTTGTATTTAATCCATTTTTATCCTAAATCTTATGTACTCTTATAGCAGTTTCATAGCTGCAGTCTAGATACGATAACATGCAAGTAAATCCAACCACTAATATGGCAAACACTGAGTAAAAGAAATAGTATGTGGGAAGGAATGGGGCCCAAGACTCACTGGATCCGGGGCAGACTCACTGGATCCGGGGCAGACTCACTGGATCCGGGGTAGACTCACTGGATCCGGGGCAGACTCACTGGATCCGGGGCAGACTCACTGGATCCGGGGCAGACTCACTGGATCCGGGGCAGACTCACTGGATCCGGGGTAGACTCACTGGATCCGGGGTAGACTCACTGGATCCGGGGCAGACTCACTGGATCCTGGGTAGACTCACTGGATCCGGGGCAGACTCACTGGATCCGGGGCAGACTCACTGGATCCGGGGCAGACTCACCGGATCCAGGGCTCCTTCTACTTGCAGCGCCCAGTGTCACCACTAACCAATATTTTTAACTTAACACTTATTGCTGGAAGTATTCCTCAAGCATGGAAAATGGCCCATATACTCCCACTTCATAAAGGAGGGGATCCTACTAACCTAAATAACTATCGGCCAATCTCAAAACTATCATGTCTCGCCAAGAAATTAGAACAATTGGTTAATACTCAACTGTGTTCTATTTTTGTCTGAAAATTGTATTCTGAATTTATATCAGTCAAGCTTTAGACCTGGGCACAGCTCAGTTTCTGCAGCCTCAATGGTTGTAAATAACATAGTCAGTTCTTTAGATAAAAACCAAAATGTGCTTCCTTATTTATTGACTGGTCAAAGACTTTTGACACAGTGGACCATACCCTTTTGTTGAATAGATTGCCATCTATTGGGCTGGGCAAAAATGCCTGTGACTGGTTTTATGACTACCTCAGTGGCAGAAGTCAGGCTGTAGTGGTTGACAACATTAAATCAGAATTCCTTGAAGTCAGAAAGGGGGTTCCGCAAGGTTCGATTTTAGGTCCACTTTTATTCACCTTGTATATAAATTACATTGGTGCTGCAGTAAAAAACTGTAATATGATTTTTTATGCTGATGATGCAGTACTTTAGTCCTCTGCCTCCTCTATAAACCAGGTTTTTAGGCGTTACAGAATTCACTTATGGACCTTAACTAGTGCTGAATGCAGATAAAACAAAATCCATGTTCTTTTCCAGGACCCATGACACTAGCCCCACTGATCTACGTATTAGCACCTTAAGTGGAACTCAAATTGAACAAGTCCCATCATGTAAATATATTTTATCTATATAAAAAGTTGGATCGATGACAAGCTGTCTTTCAAAACTCATGTTGACAAACTAGCGAGGAAGTTAAAAATGTATTACCCGATTTATCACAAGTGATAGATTTCGCACGCACAACTGTGAGCTTTATCAAAAGGTGGGATGGCCATCCCTTGCTATGAGGAGAGAGCAACATGCCTTTTGTTAATTTATAAAGCTCTCCTGCAGAAATTACCTTCTCACCCGATTTCTCTCTTAAAATACAGAACCACAAACTACCGGACTCGATCTCAGGATTGCCTAGCTTTAGAGATTCCACGTGTTACCACCGAATTAGGGGAAACTGCTTTCAGTTTTTATGTCCCTCACAAATGGAAAAAATAATGCATTTTATAGTATTATTTTTTATTTATTATTATTGTACTATATTTTGTAGTATTTTTTGTTTTTATTTTCCGTTTTCAATGTACACAGGGCACCCTTGTGAAAGAGAAAATATTATTATTATATTACACATAACCTGGAGTAAATGCTCAGCCTCCCTTCCCTTATATGAGCCAGACAAATAAGCGATTTTAGACCTTCCGCTTCACATGACTTCCCTATGTGTGCAAGTAGTTATCCCGCTTGGGAATCTTATTAATGTATAATGTTTTATTTCCCACGTGGTATTAACATCGACCACACTCCTGGCTATCATTCACCGTCGTAGAGAGCGGTCCCCTTCACCATGGCTACGTACAGAGCGATTGTGTGCGGTGCGACACCGATGGCACAGTACTGTAGGCTGCACCCCCGGCACGCCCACCAAGCTGGCAAAAAAATATATTCTCAAAGCGTGTCGCAGAGCAAAGCTAACTGTTTAAAATATACGTAGTCTTCAAAGCGATCCGTAGCAAAACGTTTTGCCTTTTGAACACATCCCAGCATACAACAGGATGCCGCAAGGAGTCTTAAAAACCTGAGCTGTTTATGATATTCAATGAAGTAGGAACTTCGCGCGAGAAGGAAGCTAAACAACATTAGCAAGCAACAGGAGCTGCGCGTGCTAGTTTGACATCGTCATGAAATCGGAGCGGAATGGATAACGTTAGCCAGCTACATTAACGATATAACATAATCTAGTTTTATGTTATAATTAAAACAACCGGTGGGTTTATATAGCAGAGTTCATGATTATGAATTAATAACAAAAAGGTGCTTCTGCCTTCTGATAAAAAAAGCACACTCCTTCTAACACTACCGTAGCTAACGTTAACCTTAATATTCTTGTCGTCATCATTTCTGTGCATTGACCTTTGAACTCCATACAGGAAACTAGTATATTTACGCTTTAGTAAGTTATAACTTGCTTTAGTTTCGGTGTTGGTTTTTTTGTATATCGATTGAGTAACATATCCCAGCAAATTATTAACGATTTTTTTTTTTTTTTGGTTTTTGTTGAAAAACCTGGTGACGTAGAGCGCAAATAATACACACGTCAGTCCTTCTACACAATCAGTGACACGCACACACGGCTGTTGTCTTCCTTCCTAGCCGAGTGTTGTTGGGAAGCCGCTTGGCGCGGTTAGCAGACTAAGCTGCGAATGACAGGGCGAATTTTTAGGCAAATGCTTTCACACCAGAGGAGATCTTGATTTGTCTTTAACGCCTGAGTCCATACGCTATGCTGGGATATGTGATTGCGGAGGTCGTAGCTAATTAGCTTAACAAGCTAAACGTTTTTACTCGAATCGCGACTGTTTGTTTTTACCTCTCTTAGCCGAGAGACTAAAGTAGTTCGCCAGGTATCCAACGTTACCGAAGCGCCCATTGAGTTCAGATCGTATTCCAGCCATAAGAGAATGAACTGGATTTTCCCTTTATCCAAAGGGTCTGGACCGCTTCCACCTTTGAACAGTTTACAACAGCAGCGGCAGAGACAAATCGACTCACTGAAAGCTGCCCATTCCAAGTAGGTGCAACGTCCGAGCTATGTCGCTACTAGCTTCCACCAGCTAACGTGCGTTGGTTGTTGTTGTCGTGGCTAGCTAACTTAGCCAGCTAGATAAGTGCCTTACTGAGGCTGCAATGCCGTGGCAGTGTGTCCAGATTAAAGTATTACGATTGTTTACGCAAGTGTAAACGTATTATTCATTGTTTACACAAGATTGTCACAACCTTTCTGATCTATGCGTATCTTAATTGTGTTGCTAAACAGCTAGCCTTACATGAAATCGGACAGTATTTATCGTAAATTAAGTGCCTACTTAAATGGAAAACGTTATGTTAGCTCTATTTAAAAACACGGATTGGCTAGACTGCCTTACCCAGTGGATTCTCTCTGATGTAGGCTTTCACCTGAACAGCGGCATTCCTCTACAAGCTAACTGATGTGTTCATGTCGGTTGGGTAACTAACTAACTTATATAATTATACTGTACTCTGGTGCTTTCTATCCCCAGCATAGCTGAGATTCAGAAGGATGTGGAATACAGGATCCCGTTCACAGTCAACAACACAACTGTCAGCGTTAACATGTGAGTACGTTAGTATCCTGAGCCCAGATGACTTACGAGTATAGCTACTACTACCCATGTACTAACCGAGCAAATTGGAATTGACTAAAAGGTCACCGTGAATAGTTTCACTGACGCACTTGTCGTGTTTTCCCGAGTAACTTTAGCAGTGCGATGTCACTTTGAATATTTGACTGTCCGATCTATTTATTTGACTCGTATGTACTCACCCATTCTCTGCCCCGTTCTGCAGTTTGCTTCCACCCCAGTTTCCCCAGGAGAAACCGGCGGTCAGCATATATCCGCCTGTTGCCCATCATTTAGTGGACACACACAATGGCAGCATGGTTACCAGTCCCCTCATCACAAATGTAAGTGTATCACAATACACAGTCAAACCGCTAAAAACACTTCACTCAGGCTTTTGTGATTGGAAATTATAGGAGACAAAACAAAACGTAAATGGAAATATGTTATTATGTCTGCGACTGCATATTTGGTCCACAGCCAGGGTTTGCATAGTTCAGCTTGTACGTACTACACATTTATACAGTTGGGTATTCACTAAAGGGAACGAGGTGTGTCTGTGCTGTGCGCATGGAAACCGAGACAGCCCTGGCAACTCACCTTTTTTATGCAAACTAAGTTCTCACCTACAACCCCAGAAGCCTGACGTGTTACTGACTAGGAGTTTTTCTGTGGAATTGAAATGGCTCATTTTATAGAATCTTTCTTAACTTTTTTCTTTTTTTTTTGGGTAATAGTTTGGAATGCACTCCGATTTGGGGAAGGTCATACAGAGTCTGCTGGATGAGTTTTGGAAGAACCCCCCTGTCCTGATCCCCGGCCCCACAAGCTTTCCCTTGTGAGTGAAAAGAGGAAGAGGAAGAGTGGAATTGGCCATAAAAGAGAGTGGTTAAATAATCCCCACTGGTCAATCAGGAATCTGAATTTTTGCCCACTCAAGACCTTTGGCGTGTGCAAAACCTTTTAGAACATGCAAAACCAACAAAACAACCAATGATTTGTGCATAACAAATACCATGACCAATCATTGGTCATGTTATTGGTTTTACATGTGCTTAGTAAATCAAGCCCTCTGTGTCCTCCTGAAAGTCGGTGACCGAGCTAGGTTAACTTGACAGGATGTAGTGAGAAGACGTAGCCTAATGGTTTGACGTTGTCTTGTGGTGTTGAGTTTGTGTTAGGTTGTTTGGAGTGTTAAGCAGAAAACGCACACAAATTGGGAGGAAATGGGGAGCATTATTTTATAAATCACACCTGTGCCGCACTTGATTGCAATACATTTTTTTTGTGGAAGCCACCATGTTGTAATAGACCATTAAAATGTTTCCTGCTAAATGTATGTATATTTTCTGATGGGTTTTCGCATATTTTTGTGATGTTTCAGCATGTACAAACCGACGGGGATGCCCCCGTACCCTCCCCAGGGCTTCCATTTCCTCCCTGCGTTCCCACCTCAGGACAGCCCCCGACCCGTGGGCCCCGCCCACACGCCTCACCCAGGGGCGGAGCCGCACGGCCCTCCGCGGGCCGCGGCACCGGCCTACGGACTGATTACGGACCTGCCTCTCCCAGTGCCCACCGCAGATGCCCAGGTACCCGTCAATTCCAACCCTCCCCAGACGCCTACCGGCGATGAGCAATAATCAGTGGCTCACAGTTTAAAAATCAGGGCTTTCTCAGAGCTTGAAAATCCTTGAAAGTTTGTAAATTTGAGAGAGAAAATAAGGCCTTGATAGTGTTTGTAAAAGGACATGGTCCTTGAGAGCGCTTGAATCCAGTTTAAAATGACTTCAGTCCAGTTTTACAGGCATGTTTTCAGTACCGCGTGAGTTAAATTCTCTTTAAGCCCTTACCACCTGATGCCTGGATACTTCTGCACATATTTCAGGCTTGTGGCTTGTGTGACATCGATGTCCAGTCCCTGTGTTTCTTGGTACACAATGTTAAGGTTGGCAGTACTGATCCCAGATCAGTATGGTCTGTTGGCAGAAATGTTCCGTTGAAAAAGGCATCTATGTATTCTGCTTAGTTTTGTTGAAAGAATAAATGGCAAGAGAGCCTCTCGTCAGCGTATAAGGAGTCCATGGTCATAATATCCTCCTAGGAGCAGGTTTCATCTCGGTAACCGAGACAAGGCGAGGTTCTCTTCCTCCTTTAAAGGGGGTTTTTCCTTGCCCACGTTCCTAATGGGGTACTCATGGTCCTAAGAGGAAATGAGTACAGTACATTGTGGACATATGGGGGTGCAGAATGTATGTAATTGGGGAAGTCACGTGTAAGGGAAGGGGCGGGGTTTCCTCCATCAGTTTGTAACTAAGACGCATTACATAATCATTGCTTGGAGTATGTATGTTTATATATACCCCTGGCATATAGTTGCATGCGGTATGTTTTTAAGGTGCTCTGGGTGCCTCTGATCTCCACATTTCTTTCTGTCCTTCAGGCAGGGCTAAATGGCCACATGTACAAGATGCCTGAAATTCCTGAGTCTTTTCCAGAGCTTTCTGAAGCGAGGTAAACCCCGGCTTTCTGAGCTCCAAACGTGTGAAACTTGGGACGCCTCTGAGTCTTCTGTGGATTCCATTTTGCCGGAGGTCAAACTCCTTAATAAAGTTAAATCCCCTTTTCAAGTAAAATCTATTATCATTACATTACATTCATTTAGCAGACGCTTTTATCCAAAGCGGCGTACAGTAAGTGTATACAGAAGGTCATCGAAGTAACTACAGAACAGATAAGAAAGCACATTCTTCCCATACAGTAGCAGCTATCCCTAGTAATGAACACAATGCAGTTCACAGTGAACTGGGTAAATCAGCTGTAATACAATTATATTCTAAATATTATAAATTTGGATACACAGTTCAACAAGAACACATACCATGAGGTCCTAGATAAGTATTAGTCCAGGTGGAGTCTGAAAAGGTGCGTTTTCAGGCCACGACGGAAAGTAGGCAGGGTTGGCATGGAACGTAGGGGAATGAGAAGTTCGTTCTACCACTGGGGAGCTAGGGTGGAAAAGCTCCGCAGTCGGGACGAGCGAGTGCCATTTACACGGAGGGGGGAAGTGCAAGTCGCCCTGCAGTAGATGAGGGAAGTGGTCGAGCAGGAACATAGTTCTGGATCAAGTCCTGCAGGTAGACAGGGCCTGTCCTATTGGCTGCAGTGTCGGCAAATATATCAAATATATTGACACCGTTTGTGATTTGATTGATTATTTTAGGAAGCATTGGGTGAGTAAATGCATCGATCGGGAGTATTTCAATTGCAGATTATGTTGTCATGTGTTAACTATAAATTGCCATATTTCCAAAAGATTACGTGGGAATGGACTATTGAAAACCTGCTGTTTTTACATGTAAAACTGTGTCTGTGTTGAGACGTGTTCTTTGGTCGTGTTTTGTCCAGCGTGTCTCAGCTGAAGGACATGAATGACCAGGAGGACTTTCTGCTGGAGTTTTTCACCTGTCTCCCACAGCTGAAGCAGGTGACCACGGACAAGGAGGAGTTAGTCAACAGCATCGTGGACATAGCCAGTGAGTGAAATGGCTGATTGATACAGCCAGGATTTGATTCTGGATCGTGGGGTGTGTTACACACACACACACACACACACACACACAGCTGTTAATGTACTGTACGTACATACACACACACACAGATTTAAATATGTTTGTTGCATGTTGTATGCGTGTTCCTACACATGTTCCACCATGTCAGTTGTCATTGAATTCACACAGTAGTGGAAATAATTTGTTGACTTTCCAAAACATAGATGCAAAATAAAATTATTATTTATTAGTATTTTTATTAATTTATCTTCCAACAGGGCCCAATAGCAGTGGTCTAACACAATTTAAAAACTGCTGTCTTGTTTTAGTGGTTGGTCAGACAAGTTGGTCAGACTGATTCGGTTTACAAAGGTGCCAGCTGTGCAATGAATAGGTCATCTCTCCGTTTGTCTGTCCGTCTAACACAAGTCTGCCTGTATCTCTCAACAGAGAAGAACCTGTTACTGGAGCCGCAGCTGGACGGAAAGAGGCAGGAAATGCTGTTCAAAGTAAGTGTCCTCACGTCCGCATTCTTCCTCCCCGGTTTCCCTCTGCGTGGGAGACGGCGTACGTCTGTCACCTGACTACAATGTTTACATTTCCTTCATGTGAAAGAGGAACGAGTTGTGTTGCGGTTTGTTTGTTTGTTTGTTTTTTTAACACAAAGGGAATTGTTGTTTGTGGTCTTTGGATGTGACAGGTTGTTTTTTTCCCTTCTGTAGTATGAGCAGGTGACTCAGATGAAATCTTCCTTTGAGACGAAGATGCAGAGACAACATGAGCTCAGCGAGGTAAGGTTACTTGTCACAGATCCTCTATAGCACTGGTATTCTAATCACGGTCCTCGAGGTCCGAGACCCGCTGGTTTTCCACTTTCCCTTTACCTGGGAGTCAGGTGTGAAGACAGTCTGGCCAATCACTAGCACTAATTGTTCAGTTAATTACCTGGGAGAAAGAAAACCAGGGCCAGACTTGGATTCGAGGTCCAGATTTGAATATCCATGCTCTATAGCAGTGCTTCTCAATCCTGGTCCTGGAGTACCCCTGTGTATGCTGGTTTTCGTTCCAACCACAATTGCAATACAATAATTTTAACAAGCTGTTAATTTTTCTTAATTAGGTGTTTTTTAATTTTAGAGGAATTATTTACCCTCTTAAGCCACATTATGTCAGTAATAGCTATGCAAAAGTTAATCGTAAACAATTAAAAAGAGGTAAAAAAATGTTTTAACTGATCAAATTAAAGACTGAGGTTAATCAATAGGCCCATAATTGGTGAAATTGTGGACACCTGGCCACTAAAACGAACCGTTTGGTAAATAATGAAGAATTAAAAGTCAAAGAAAATGATAACGAGCCAAACCTGCTTTGTGTTAACAAGTTTAAATGTTTAAAAACTTTAACTTGTGTTCAATTACCTAATTAGGAGCCTATTCACTTCAGTTGTAAGTTGTTAACTCTTCTTTGTAATTGTTTGCAATATAACACAATAAGCATAGCCTAATGAACATGAGAATTGTATTCTTCATGGAATGCATAGCTATAACATAATGTGGCTTAAGACGGTAAATAATCCATCTAAACATTAAAAACACCTAATTTAAAAAAAATAACAGCTTGTTCAAATGATGGTATTGCAATTGTGGTTGGAACAAAAACCAGCATACACAGGGGGGCCCCAGGACCAGGGTTGAGAACCACTGCTCTATAGGAACCAGTCTACTCCCCTGCAGGGCGGTCTGGTGCTATATTACGGTTAATTAATATTTGAGAAAGGGGCGTGCCCGAGGACAGAACATCCATTGCCACCAGTGTTGTCATGGGGTACGCCCCCTTATTAATATTCATAAGATGTAATAAATGAGTGCACTTCCGCTTCAGTGGTAGAGACATTTAAGTGTTATGGATGAGGGCTTCATAAAGGAGGAGGATGAAGTTGGGCAGGGGCACAGGGCTGCAGGTGTGCAGGGGTGCAGGTGTCCCCTGCAGACTGAACGGTGGCCTCGGCAGGAACCTGTAGGATGCCTGGGCCCAACCCCTTTTACTGAATTTAGCGATTTAGCCATCAAAGCTGGGGGGAGGGGCGTTTGGTCTCTGCTTTCCTAAATCCGGAGCTATGGCCATCCTCTCTGCCTGTTAAACGCCAGTCCCCTGATTGGAGATCATCCTCTCTGCCTGTTAAACGCCAGTCCCCTGATTGGAGATCGTGGGATCATGTGGTGCGTCAGACTTTTCACCGCCCAGCAAAGTGTGAAGTGATGCAAGAAGGTGCAAATGTTTGTTAGTCAGCCTGGTAGCTTTGTTGCACGACATTGACAAATGCTGCCCTCCCCACCACCAAATACCCACCATGGTGCCTCTACAGACGGTAAAATAGATTCCTCCAGAGTTTTATATTTAGAGGAAGGCAACAGTCATATAAAGAACTGCCACGTTTTACTGTTTTATGTTCTTGATGTAAAATACATATTTGGACCTTTTGGGGATAAAAATTAAGGCTCAAAGGAGTGTTTTTTATTAATACAAGAGAGGGGAAAATACAGCTCTGCAGGGTGTGTGTGTGTGTGTGTGTGTGTGTGTGTGTGTGTGTGTGTGTGTGTGTGTGTGTGTGTGTGTTGCAGAGCTGCAGTCTCAGCGCTCTGCAGGCCCGGCTGAAGGTGGCGGCGCACCATAGTGTGTGTGTATAGTGTATAATGTGTGTGTGTGTGTTGTAGAGCTGCAGTCTCAGCGCTCTGCAGGCCCGGCTGAAGGTGGCGGCGCACCATAGTGTGTGTGTATAGTGTATAATGTGTGTATGGTGTGTGTATAATGTGTGTGTGTGTGTGTTGTAGGGCTGCAGTCTCAGCGCTCTGCAGGCCCGGCTGAAGGTGGCAGCGCACCATAGTGTGTGTGTATAGTGTATAATGTGTGTGTGTGCGTGTGTGTGTTGTAGAGCTGCAGTCTCAGCGCTCTGCAGGCCCGGCTGAAGGTGGCGGCGCACTGTAGTGTGTGTGTATAGTGTATAATGTGTGTGTGTGTGTGTGTGTGTGTGTGTTGTAGAGCTGCAGTCTCAGCGCTCTGCAGGCCCGGCTGAAGGTGGCGGCGCACCGTAGTGTGTGTGTATAGTGTATAATGTGTGTATGGTGTGTGTGTATAATGTGTAATGTGTGTGTGTGTGTTGTAGAGCTGCAGTCTCAGCGCTCTGCAGGCCCGGCTGAAGGTGGCGGCGCACTAGTGTGTGTGTGTAGTGTATAATGTGTGTGTGTATAATGTGTAATGTGTGTGTGTGTGTTGTAGAGCTGCAGTCTCAGCGCTCTGCAGGCCCGGCTGAAGGTGGCGGCGCACTGTAGTGTGTGTGTGTGTAGTGTATAATGTGTGTGTGTGTATAGTGTATAATGTGTGTGTATAGTGTATAATTGTGTGTGTGTGTGTATAGTGTATAATGTGTGTGTGTGTGTGTGTAGTGTATAATGTGTGTATAGTGTATAATGTGTGTGTGTGTGTGTGTGTATAGTGTATAATGTGTGTGTGTATAGTGTATAATGTGTGTGTGTGTGTATAGTGTATAGTGTATAATGTGTGTGTGTGTGTGTATAGTGTATAATTGTGTGTGTGTGTGTGTGTGTGTGTATAGTGTATAATGTGTGTGTGTGTATAGTGTATAGTGTGTGTGTATAATGTATAATGTGTGTGTGTATAGTGTATAATGTGTGTATAGAGTGTGTGTATAGTGTATAATGTGTGTGTGTTGTAGAGCTGCAGTCTCAGCGCTCTGCAGGCCCGGCTGAAGGTGGCGGCGCACCAGGCTGAGGAGGAGTCTGAGGAGACGGCTGAGCTCTTCCTCGAGGGCAAAACCGAGATCGACGACTTCCTCGCCACTTTCATGGATAAGAGAACGGTAACGAGCCTCTAAAGCCCACGATTGGTAAACGGAGGAGAATGAGGAGGATGAGGAGGAGGATGAGGAGGAGGAATCTGACCCCCCAGGGTGTGTGTGTTTGTCCCCCACAGCTTTGCCACTGCAGGCGTGCTAAAGAGGAGAAGCTGCAGCAGTCCATCAATGCTCACGGACAGTTCCACACGCCGCACTAGACCCCAGCTCTCCTCGCCCTCTTTGTTTGTTAAGGTAAAGCTGTTCTCTTTTATCGAGGTATTATCTGCCGTAGTTAGTGTGTGCTTTAAAATGATTCATTTTGGTGAGCTCCCGAAAATGGACGGGAGTGAATGGGGAGCCTGACTACCGGGGATGCCGTTAACGGGCAGCAGGGACAGCTGACGTTGCTAATATTCCCGCTATGCAAATATAATGGGGTAGGCTCCACAAAATTACTTCTGTCACACGAAGGTGAAATATGGCTTTAACGGAGACAGCAGATCCTGTGACTCTCCAGGACCAGGGCTGGCAACACCTGGACTAAACACCTCTTTCTGAGAGATTATAATATTCCTAATTCATATAGGTGTTGACTGTACTTTGTGACACAAGAATGCATTCTTAGGTGCGTGTCCTGTAATTTCAAACGTATTATTATTTTACATTTTTCAGGTTTGAATTTGATCTACCAGCACAGCGCAGATGAAGATGAGAAAAGCACATTGTATTCCGTAGACAGGGGGATCTGAAGAGCCACAAAGGATTCGGGAATTGAATTGCATCAGAACTAGCCAGATGTTTGAACTCATTTTGGAATGGAAGTCCAGATAAAGCGTGTTTTTGGGGGGAAAGGCCAAATTTACTTGAATTCCAACTACAACTATGTTAATGCTGCCGCATAAGTACGATGAATACTGTATTTAAATAATGTTAATAATAGCCTTTATTATAATCGAAGACGATGTATTATATGTTATTTAATTTGTTAGGTAATAAACATTTAGAATAAGCTTTGTGTGTGCTGAGTGTCATATTTTAAGATTTCAATTTCTTGCAAAAAAACACAAAAGTTCACCTGTATGTGAACAAATAAAGCTCAACCATTAATACAATGTAAAGAAATGGATGAATATTTAGTGGGGAAAAATATTGCAGGCATGACCAACGTACATAAGGATTTTATTTCATAATTTGAAGAGTATTTCATATAACAGGAGCAAATGGGTTTATTGATGGCACTCCTAAGACATGATCTTAATGGAGTTTACTGGCTGATATTACATAGTGTGTGTGAACTTTCACTTCAGTCAGGTTTGGTACATTTGTCTTGAAAGTAGAGCCGCCCACATCACGGAATATACTTGATGGGAAGGTATTTTTGTAAAGTTTAAATAAATAATTTACATTGTGCTCCGTCGGCTCTTAAAAACGTTTTACTTAACAGCACATCCTTACTTCCAACATTCTGCACAAAAAAGACCAATAATCAAATGCAGCCCATTCAAATGTTAAAATAATTATGTATTCTTACTGTAAATTTTAAGATGGGACATTAGACTATTGCACAGTATTGTCTTAAAGAAAACAGAGGAGGATGGAATAAATAGTGTTTCACATTAATATATCAAGAACTCCACATCCATGACATACAAAATTATTTCCAACAGTTTTTTTTTTGTTAGAAATGAAAGAATGTGTTCCAATTGCTCCAGTGGACAAAGGCAGGTTTTTGCAGTGTAAAAACGTATATTGAGCTTATGGTCATTCCCTTTGGGTCCCCGTTAGTTGTCGTCCGCACGTCACGCTGACCTCAGACCGGTCAGACCGCCTTTTTCTGAACCGATATTCCCCTCAATATACATCGTATGGCATGCTGTGGGGGAAGCCAAACAAATTAATCCTTTTTTATTTTTATTTTTTTTAAGTTATACATTGAAGATATGGGCGTCTTGCCAATGTTTCATATAGCAAATGTATGTGTTAAGCCAAATTGTATAAGCCAAATTGGCCCATAATTTAAAAACGTTTGACTTTTTAGTGCTGACTGGCTGAGAGCCCTGTGGATTTGCACCCAAAAGGCCATTAGACATTACAGAGCACTGTGATTTGCAAACTTACCCATGGTGCACTGGGTGCTTTCCCGCCAGACTGCCCAGCATGCACTGTGAGATCAGGCAGTGGCATAGGCAGCCTCTTCCGAGTACGGGTCCTTGACGCTCTCCTCCCCGCCAATGGGCGAGAGGCAGTTGAGGTCGGCCACGCCCGATTCCTGATCGCTGTTGACGGAGAGGTCGGGGTCGGAGCTCTTGAGCGAGTCCTGAGGCAGGATGAGCGGCGAGCTCTCCAGCTCCCCCTGCTGGACGGGGCTTCTGGCAGAGACCACGCCCGTGTAGTCCTGGGGGTCTTCGTTCTTACCTGCCGCGCTCACCTTGGTCTGGATCCCTTTCCCCTGCAGTCTCTCCAGTTTGGCCATTTTCTAGGGTCAGTCATATAAATACATGTTAAAAGAACAACGCACAATCCAAATATCACAACATTAGTAACCCATCGTGTTATTTCATAATTTATGTGAATATTCTGTACACATTACATGGCGGCCGTGAATAGTCCCATGAAAATCAAATATTTTAAAATGCCTCTTCTTTTTTTTTGACGTGCTAACGCGGCGCAGCAGGACACCAAGTCCTGTAAATTTAATTTAACTAACCACCTCAAATTAAATGGGAGGCTTAAACGGTCCCGAGCCAAATCAGTAGCTTAATTCCTTTTGTTTGAAATTCCTCACAATGTGGAAAAAGTATCTTGAGATGTCATTTTGCACCTGGGGCCTAAACCATCTGCTCCTTCACATTGGTTGTTTCTGAATGCAAATATAGACTTTTCTCCTGATGTACCTCCTCATGGGACACAAGCTCCTCCTCCAGCTGCTGCGTCTCCTGCTTGATCGTCATCAGGAAGTCCACCGCTGACTGCTGTGGGATCGTCCGCTTCTCCGATCGACAGTACATCCCCTTCCAGAACCTGCAGCCAGAGACGGCGCCAGATAGGCTCTGAGACACACAAACACACGCTCCCTCTGCTCCACCTACACACTGGGGCTGTGTCTGAATCAGCCCTACCTACTGTGTATTGTTTACTGTGTATGAGCATACTGTATACTGCTTACTGCATACTGTTTAGTGACATGTAGTATGTGTAAAATATCCTCCATACTACTATCAGCGAAAACCCAGAAATAAGTGTATCATCCAGGGATATTAAGAACACTCAATTTTCAGAATTGTCCCGTACTTAATGTTTTTTTTTAAAAAGTATACTCAACTGGCATACTCAATAGTAGGCAATTGTGCTGATTCAGACTTGGCCCTGCTCTCTACTGACACACACACAGTCATACACTCCCTATGCCGACCTGAAATGCACATTATTATTATTATTTTTATTATAACCAGGTGTGCACTTTACCAATCCACCTGCAGTCCTGATTTCCAATTTGGAAAGAAAAAAACAAAAAGCACATCGAACTTCATTCAACCTTCCTGTGAGGCAAAACTAGATAGTAATAGAGCAGGCTATGAATACGGCACAGTCTCCCCCAGCACAGAGAACAGTCTCCCCCAGCACAGAGAACAGGGGAGGCAGACCGAACTAAACTCCGTCAGCAATGAGCTGAATTAGCAAGCTAATTGCCCAGCTGAGATGACAGCCTGCATACGCAGCAGCCCTGTGGTGTTAAACAGGTCTCCTTCACACAATGCACTCTCAATGAGTAACAGAAGCAATTCATCCAAATGGGAGCAGCTTAACTAAACCATCTCTGGAATCATGAGTCTTTCTATAGCAAGGGTCGGCAACCCTGGTCCGGGAATGCCAGAGCCGGTTCTGGTTTTTGCTCCATCCGAACCTGTTACCGCTTAACTGGATTCATTTTAATTAATCAGGTTTAATTAATGCAGGTAACCATGTGCTGGAGGCACTCAGAGTTTCACCATTCAGAATATTCAGCCTCAGACTTTTAATCATCCAAACTCTTGCGATCAAGTTCAGATGGAACAAAAACCAGGACCAGGGTTGGTTACCCCCTGTTCTATAGAAATGGCAATCACTCACACTGAGAATGTACAGTTATACACACTTGAAACAGTAGGGGGCAGTAGCAGGCCTCAGGACTCCCTGCGTCTGACTGTGGTCCAATCGGTAAAGGGGGTTTATGTAGATTTCTCTGTTCTCCCATAGGTGTGTCCACAAGGAGTGGGTCCTCTCCCGGATTCTGTCCAATTGAGAACACCATACAAAAGAAAAAAATGGAGACTGAGAAAAACTTCCTTTTTTCACACAAAGGTGTCCTCCTTCTAGCCTATGTTTGTTTTGGCTTTTTCCACCAGTAATACTGCAGCACAGCAGTCTTAAAGGAATTTCACCTTTCCCCTTAAGCAGTACATAACCCCCCCCCCTGCATGACAGAACTTGTCTCTTCAATTTTTGCTGCACTTTTTGTCAGGTTCTTGTAACAGGTATGCAGGCATGTTACATACCTGCCTGTTTGGACATGCTTAAAATAATCTACTTTTACTGAGATTATACCAATTAGACCTGTACAAGGCTCTGCTGAATAAAGATTCAGTCAGACTCATTTTATGGAGGGGGAACTAAGCGAACACGTCGACAGTATATCAAAAGGACCTATTTCAGTATCGAAGCTTTTAGTTTAATTAAGACCGTAAACCATAAAGACAGCCAATGAAAAAGATCTATCTGTAAATTACCCGCAGGAATAGCTACATTAGCATCTCATCAACCCCGGGAGGCTATTTCCCCATATTTAGTGAGGTCCTGGCTCCCTGAATCTATGGAACACACCTCAATTCTGACAATGTATGTATAAAGGTTACAACCAACCCAGAGTGTTTCATCGCATCATTCAGAAGCACAAGGGTATATAAGTTACAGAACCACACAGTCAGACAGCAGCAATGATAGTAGTCGTAGCCCTTGACCTGGCGAGATGAGCATTTAACAGTTACCACGAGTGGAGCGAGTCTCTCGGCCCCACCCCTCACAAGTATATTTGCATCTCTCTCCATCCCAGTACCACCCAGACTTTCAATCCCACTCATCCCAATCCCACCTATCCCGCCCAATCACACTCATGCCCCACCTCACCCAATCACCCCACCCTGACCAATCACTCCGGCCCCATCCATTATCTCAGCCCCTCCCTGCCTAATCCCTGCCCAATCCCTGCGCCACTCAGTCTCCCGTGCCCCGCCCACACCCTAACCTCAGGTCTCTCCTCTCCTTCTCGCTGTTGCCCAGGAAGTTTCCGTACTGGCAGGAGTAGATGTGGGTGTGCAGCTGGAGGAGGAAGCGCTCGTTGTACTGGAAGGCGCAGGGAAACTGCAACGTCAGCTGCCACACACAGTCCAGGAACTGGTCCAGGACAGGTGACACCTCCTTAGGGTCCCCGTCCAGGTGGCTGTACCTGAAAAGGGAGGTAGGAGACATGTCAAGCTCAAGCTAAGAGGAAACAGCTGAAATGTTTTGTTTTTTTAAATATGTGTTTTTCAGCTTTATTGGACAGCACAGTGTAGAGAGACAGGAGGAATGGGGTTCGAGAGAGAGGGAGAAGCATGCGACGAAGGTCGAACGGCTGGATTCGAACCGCCAACATCGCAGCTCGCAACGAGCATGTGGACGTCGCTCTTACAGGCCAAGCCACGAGACACCCTTTGTGATTAATTTTAATGTGAAATGTATTTTATGCAACCTGATCCCCATCTTAACACACAAGACAAAGCGAAGTGCTTCCTGCAGCACCCTCTGTCCGCGGTCACGGATGTGATGTCAGACGGAATGCTCCCCCATCATTCCCTGCCCATGAACAACATCCTGCTGGGGTGTGACCCCAGCCTGGGGAGCCATGGGAACTGTACTGAACCCCCAGGGCTTTTCTGCGCAAGCGTCACAGGACGGGTACCACATGCTCGAGGTGGGAGGGGCATAAAGTCAGGGAAGTGAAAACTACTTGTCACGACCCGCACACGAGGATCACGACTGACACAGCTGCAAGGATTGACAGTATTATGCAATATGAGAGATAAATATGAATCATTCACAGCATGTACAGCGTATGGCCATTTGTTTTGGGTTTTTGGATTATGCCGTCAAATGTTTTTCCACCGTAGCAACGTGCCATAATTGAACAAACTGCTCCGCTGCAACTTAACTTCACACCGAAAACAACAAGCTGAGAAATATTAGCCGTTAACTAGTTTAGGCTGAGTCGAGGGCTGTAACGGTTGACTTGGACCAATCAGACACAGTTCTGCGTGGGAGCGCAACACACTCGCCGGTCAGGAAAACACAAGTGACAAGATTCCAGCAGCTTTTTGCCTGCCTCACTTTTTTGTTTGTCTGGTTTTGCTTTCTCAATTAAAAAAAAAAACTTAATTAATCCTAAAACATGACACTTTTAAAACACTTTCTCTGTACGCTAACGGGAGCATCAAAAGTATAAATTACATGATGCCTGCTTCTCCAATAAATGAATGAACAACGGTTTCAGAAGCTGTTGCTGTCAACATGAGGAAAAGGCACATTCAGAAAAATGTAACATCAAGATGGTAAAAGCAATTAACGCCTGCAGTGTGTAAACGTGAGTATTTAAGCTGAAGATTTGATCACTCACCTGTGAGAAAACTTGTGTCCAAATGACACCCAGTCCTTCTCAATCAGCACCTGGACACAGAAAAACCTAATCAATCAGCAGTCCTTAACCCTCTCAAGAATTTGTTTTTTTTAAATGTTTTTTCAAAATGTAGAAGGCAGTAGGTATGGGAGGTATAAGGCAGATGTTGGTGTAGAAGGCAGTAGGCATAGGAGATATAAGGTAGATGTTGGTGTTGGTGTATAAGGCAGTAGGTATGGGAGGTATAAGGCAGGTGTTGGTGTAGAAGGCAGTAGGTATAGGAGGTATAAGGCAGATGTTGGTGTAGAAGGCAGTAGGTATGGGAGGTATAAGGTAGATGTTTGTGTAGAAGGCAGTAGGTATTGGAGGTATAAGGTAGATGTTGGTGTAGAAGGCAGTAGGTATAGGAGGTATAAGGTAGATGTTGGTGTAGAAGGCAGTAGGTATGGGAGATATAAAGTAGATGTTGGTGTAGAAGGCAGTAGGTATAGGAGTTATAAGGTAGATGTTGGTGTTGGTGTAGAAGGCAGTAGGTATGGGAGGTATAAGGCAGATGTTGGTGTAGAAGGCAGTAGGTATGGGAGATATAAAGTAGATGTTGGTGTAGAAGGCAGTAGGTATAGGAGGTATAAGGTAGATGTTGGTGTTGGTGTAGAAGGCAGTAGGTATGGGAGGTATAAGGCAGATGTTGGTGTAGAAGGCAGTAGGTATAGGAGGTATAAGGTAGATGTTGGTGTAGAAGGCAGTAGGTATAGGAGATATAAGGTAGATGTTGGTGTAGAAGGCAGTAGGTATGGGAGGTATAAGGCAGATGTTGGTGTAGAAGGCAGTAGGTATAGGAGGTATAAGGTAGATGTTGGTGTAGAAGGCAGTAGGTATAGGAGGTATAAGGTAGATGTTGGTGTTGGTGTAGAAGGCAGTAGGTATGGGAGATATAAAGTAGATGTTGGTGTAGAAGGCAGTAGGTATAGGAGGTATAAGGTAGATGTTGGTGTTGGTGTAGAAGGCAGTAGGTATGGGAGGTATAAGGCAGATGTTGGTGTAGAAGGCAGTAGGTATGGGAGGTATAAGGTAGATGTTGGTGTAGAAGGCAGTAGGTGTTGTGCATTGGCTTGTACCATGAGACCCCTCAGGGTCCTGTAATAAGGGTCCAGCAGCACACAGGCCATAGAGCAGGCCTGAGCCGTCCTGTCCCAGCCGTCCGAGCAGTGGACCAGCACGCTGACACCCTCTTCTGCCACCGCCTGCACACACACACACACACACGCATACGCACACACACACGCACATACGCACAAACACACACACACACACACACGCATACGCACACACACACGCACATACGCACACACACACACATACACATGCACACATACGCACACACACATACACATTCACATACACATACGCACAAACACACACACACACACACACACAAACATGCACACGTACACATGCATACAGGCACAATGCACGCACATGCGCGCACACACACACACAGAAACACAGGAGATGAAAACAGACAAACCATTGGCTTCACTGGAAACCCCCCATACCTCAGTTGGCAGTTATGCTCGAGAGGTGTTATTCGTAAATGTCTTCCATTATGCGGGTGATAAATTGGCTATTCATACCATTATATTGCAGATCTCTGTGTAATAAAGATGGTATAAAAGTGTTGCTCTTTCCCGGCCATAACTCCAGTGATAAAATGCTGGTCTTATTAGATCCATAAAGATGTATGCCTTACTTTAGTGATAAAGATCCTGGTCTTACTTCATTGATGAAAATCCTGGTCTTAACATTTGAATAACGATGTTACTCTGAACGCTCTGCTCTATGCTGGTTATAAAGATGCTGATGTTACCTTGGCGATGAAGATGCCTGCATCCAGGATGGCTTTGACGTGCTTGAGCCAGCCACTATTCTCCAGCCCCCACAGGAAGTCGTTCATGCTGGAAGATTTGAGCTCACATACTGCAGACCAACCACAAAACAGGAAGCTTTCTCATCCCCGGTTTCACATTCAACACACTCCAGAACAGGAAGTGCTCTTTTGATCAGGTTTCACGTTAAACACACTCCAGAACAGGAAGTGCTCTTTTGATCAGGTTTCACGTTAAACACACTCCAGAACAGGAAGTGCTCTTTTGATCGGTTTCACGTTAAGCACACTCCAGAACAGAAAGTCTTTCTCAATGAAAAGAAGTATATACTGTATGCACAGTACATCACAACACAGGAAATCACAATGCTCTCGGGGGGAAGAAAAACATCCACACACCATTGAACAGAGAGCACAGGGGAAAGAATTATACTAAATTAAATTCTATTTCCAGATAAATGCCAATCCAAAACTAATTTCAAAGACTGAAATGTTTTCTCTCCTCAAATGTGCTTGAGAAATACTTGCTATTTAGTAGAACTGCAGCTGAACTGGAACCAAGTGCCCATTGGCCACATTATGTCACTGCTGCTCCGGTTGATTGGTGTAGCACATAAAGTGGTTCCCGCAGAATGACCCCACGACCCACTCTTACCTTCCAGAATCTTCTGCAGGCTGCTCCTCATCACGTGGATGTTCTCGATGCCGATGAACTGAAATTTGATGTTGGAGTAATTGTCCTCGTTCTCGTAGCCCTTTCCTGCGGCGCGATTGGCCATCGCATTCAGCTGTAAACGGATACGAGCGGGACGACGTGAACAAGGCGAATGGAACCGCGATAATGGAGCTCGCAGTGCTCGTCAGTAACAGCCACATGAACCTGCAGGTGTTTGACTGCGTCATCGCATGCAGTAGAAATGTCAAATGGCATTCTTGAGGGGAAAAAATTCATCTTTGTCACAAGAAAATCATACACATATAGGGATCTGAAACACAAAAAACAAGTTCAGTGTTCCTACAAACCCTGCTCCAATCCTCCTTACGCTTAACCCTGTGTAATGAATTTATGTCTCTTTTTAGGTTTAATTTTAGCAACCAGTATCAACCTCATAATGTAATATACTCCCCTACCTCCCCTTCCTCTGCCCCTCATCTCACCCCTACATGGGGGCTCACCTTGGGCCTGGTGTCCACCACGTACATGAACTGGCTGCCTGGGTTCGACTTCATGATGGCCTCCAGCATCTGTTCGTCCTCCAGACAGCGAGCGCTGAAGCCGGTCAGGGGTTGGCTGCTACGGCAGATGCTAGCCTGCGCCGGGGGAGACAGCTACTCCATCAAACTCTCCGGACCGCAGCAGGTAACTGTATTCACCCCGTGTGAAAGGGAAGGTCACTAAAGTCCTCTCTGAACCAATCAGGACTCACGTGGTTGTCGCGGCAGTAGTACGACAGCGTCGGGAAACGGCCCCTGCTTCTGAACTTGGAACTGCCCACGATGATGGGGGGCGTGGCTGTTTTCGGGACGTACAGCTCGCATGGATAGGTATCGCTGATCTGTAAAGCAAAGTGCACAGTCAGTCCTTGCCACGCCCTCCCGTTGCATGGCAACCCCTATTGGTCCGGAACTGCTTGGTTGGCATGAAAACATACAGGATACTAGAAAAAAAACATCCTTCCACTGACATCACTGCTATGCACAATGGAAATAACTTATACCAGAGTAAAGCAATCACACAGCCTTAGACTGCACTGTTAGCCATTAGCCATTCCAAAACGTCCTTATTGGAGCGTCCCAGTTTAGGGCAGAGGCCGGTGCTCACCCTGTACTCGCTGTTGGCGTGGGTGACTTGCCAGAGTTGGTTTGGCACCCCCATGCGGCAGTACTCAGCCCGGAGGTCCACGCGGGTCCAGGCCGCCTCTCGGTCCTCGGGGTCCACCTTGGGGTTGTAGGAGAAGCAGGAGAGCTCCCCGTACCTCTCTGCAGGGTGGGAGAGAGGCACAAACACATGACTCCACTCTGAGCCAGAACCCTTATATAACCCTTATCCCCCTCCTCAAACATAAAGAGTCCTGAATCGTGAGAAAGCATAAAACAGCAGCCCTTCAGCTTTCCAAGATCAGACCCCTGCAAACCTCTGAATTACTCAGCACAAAGTCAGTGAGCGGCCCTTGAAAAGCAGGTTTATATAAGCCCGGTATATGCAACACTTCATTACAATATGAATGATATTATTATTATTATTATTATTATTATTATTATTAACACTGCGTGTATGGAGGAAAGTCGTGGAGGCGGAGTTTGTCTGTTGGACTGCTTGATAACACTGGACATCTCGGGACAGCGGGGGCTATTTTTAATCATGACGTTTGGCTGTAGGCTATTACACTTTAATTAACTTAATTAGTTTGATTAATGCAATGATTCTATTGAATGTCTTTGTTTGATATGTTTGTGTGTTGTGGATCTGCCCCACTGTCTGTCTTTTTGTTGTTGCTGGTGGCTACAACTGAAGTTCCCTAGCGGGAAAATAAAAGTTATTCTATTCTATTCTATTATAATGAAGTGTCATATTGCACTTCATTATAATATGAAGTGTTGCGGTATAATAATGTCCCCAAAGTAAGGGAATCTCTTCTCTTTTTTGTATTACAGCTGACCATTAATTGCATGGAGAAATGAGGGGTGGACGATATAACTGTGCGTAACAGCAGCATGCAAAGCCCGTCCCGGACCCTGACGGGGAGGAGTGTGGCTCTCACCTGGCCGGGACAGGCGCATCAGGGAGAGCTGTACGTCCTGACAGTCCCTGTCCTGGGGGACGAGAAAGAGGAAGACCTGGAAGTTCTTGCAGCGAATGAGAAGGGGGCATCCGGATGGGGTCGCGGGCGGCCTCTCGATGCCACTCACAAGGCTGTGTAGGATCTGCCAGGGAACAAGACCAGGAATTACCTTCTCCTAATGTCCAAAGACCAAACCGGTACCCACAGACCTTACAACTTGCTTGAAACTTTCTGAAATATGTCCAGCAAAGACTGGTAATTTATTAGCAAAGCATATTAAAAGATATTGAGCAGCCTTATCCCATATCAGAATGCCAACCAGGTGCAATTCATGGCACCCCAACGTTATGAACCTGGCAAGCGAGGCTAATTGACTGTTAGACCCATCCTTGGTTGGACATATACATGAATTACCTTTTAGAAAAAGTAGAATAACTACTGTAGGTGAAACGTTTTAAAAAAAATAAAAGAGTTAAGTTGGAGTAGAAGAAAAAGAAGGCATGCATGCTCCCTGCGATTTATTCTAAACCGGAACGCTGGAATTTCTCATTTCCCCTAAGCTGCCATAGTATTGCTCAACAACGTGCGGAATCTGATGGGAAATCACACAGACAAAAATATTAACGCCAGCAGCAATTTCACTTCCTACCCATGTTTCTTTGCGGGTCTCGGGCGTGTTTTCAACAAAGATGGTGTGAGTTCCCGTCAGATACAGGGTGCCAATGCACACCTTCCTGGGAGACGCTCTGTCAATCAGACGGACGTTTTCAACCTTGGGATGAAGAGAGAAACCGTAACTGCACGGTGTTCGACTCATATCAGTTATTTGCTCATTGTTGATCATGTCACTCTGTAACACACATACGTACACACACACACACACACTTCATCATACAGTAATGATACAAGGTTATCCTTCACGCACAGATTTTGAATCCATATTGACTTGAGTATTTTCTTCAGAAAAAATTATCATAGGCTACAAGTTACCTGCTTTTGATCGGTTCACAGAATGCTTTACACGGGACAATCCATGAAGCCCCGATGCTAAATGCAGTGTCTCTCTAGAAACGCACGTAAAACAGCTGCACTCTGACACCTTTGCGATTGACTACAAGCGCCCTTATACAGGCGCTCAAAGCATAAAGCTGGCTAACTATAGGCCTTTTAAAAAAATTTTTTTTATCGGAGGAGTTAAATTCCCTCCGACAAAATCTGCCAAGGTCATTCGGAATGTGACCATCACATAGTGATGGTTAATTTGCGCAGCGATGTAGGCTACATTAGGCCTTTTGTGCTATACAAACAGGACCCTACAGAATAACATCCACGGGGAATAATCGATGAGGAATAAACGTGGAAGAAACAAGCCTCACGATCAAACAACAGCAAGTTTCTAAGCAAAACACATCGCGTTTAACGTTTGCAGCCATGACATGACGCAAAATTTCTAATTTAGTTGGCCAGCTGTCATCCCTCCAGCACACGATTGTGTAGCCCATTATCGGCTTAAATATTTTCTGTCTTTGTACAAAGCTGGGCGGTGCACCGTAGGCAAATTATATGCGCATGTAGCCTACGTGTGTGCTTGTCAATTAAATATTGTGATTTGAGGGAAGACACAATGACATCAGCCTATATCATATGTGTAGGCTACCCATATTATAAATGTAGATTATGGGCTATGAAATAGACTAGCCTACTTGCGCCTTTAGAGAAAACCAATTGCTTATTATAAAAGGCTGTAACCTACACGATAGGGCAGGTAGGCTATCACTAAAATATGGCAACATGCATTGGTAATTGCTTAAATGTAGCTTTTTTATCACCACGGAAAAGAGGCAGGTTTAGCCTACCTTGGGCGTTCTGATATGCTCCATCACTGAATGATCCGGCTAAAAACGCCACTGAAAATGATTTCGACGAGAATTCCGATGAGAATAAAAAACGAGACGATGTTTTTTTTTGGCTAAAAGCGTGCTATTAAACAACATATCCTAAATGCAGTATTTCTCCACTGCCAGTGTGTTCGTTATCGGACGGGACCATCCAGGTAAGCGGCCCATTGTTGCTATCTGGCAGTGCGGTCGGAGATTCCCCCATCAGCCTCTCCGCTGGGCAGAACTACGTGGTCTTAAAGCCTGCCCTGTGAGCGGCACCTCGATCCGCTGCTCGGTGTTTCATTCTGCTAAGAGCAATTCTGAACAAACAAACTAATTATTATTTCCGCTGTCATTAGCCTAATTATGCTACCACGATCATTATCATCAAGTTCATCAAATATCTCGCATTAAACTACTGGTCCGGTATTACAATTCTGAACTCATGCCTTAACGTACATGCAGCTATAGCTACATCTAGCTTTAACCAACGTAATTTAGTCAATTCCCATTCTGAACTTGTCATGGCTTATAATAATGTGTGTATTGGCTACTTTCATTCAGTACTCAAAACATTATTTAAAGAGTCCTGGCAGCTAATGGTCACTATCCTAATTGCATTACTCCTGCCTCCTTGATGAGGGCTTTACAAATCACTTTAAATTATCTTCATATTCAACAGCTCCACTCAAACTTAATATAATAAATGGAATTTCAAAATCAGTAAAAAAAATTCAGGTCTTTCAAGTCTTTCGACAAAAACATCTACCAAATGAATAAGTGTACATCTTTCAGTCATGCCAAACAGGTTATTGAGAGATGTGTAACAGTGTTGCTAAACAGCTCCCCCTTGCGTTGAAAAGCCTGTGAAATAAAGTAGGGGTAGGCAACCCTGGTCCTGGCGTGCTGGAGACGGTTCTGGTTTTTGCTCCATCCAACCCTATAACTACATAACTGGATTAATTTGAATGAATTAGGTGCAATGAATGCAGTTAACCATATGCTGGAGGCACTCTGTGTTTCACCATTCAAATAATCCAGGCTCAGACAGTTAATCATCCATCAAACTCTTACAATCAAGCTCAGATGGAACAAAAACCAGAAATGCAGCCCCCCCTATTGTTGCAACAAAACAAAAACATTTTTAAAGGATTTTTTGTAAATATCCAGTGGCCTTAAGAGATATTGAATATGATTAATAAATATGTAGTTATGTTATGAGTGTCTACAAATAAAGTACATGTGGTTTAAATGATTAATTTAGTGGGGTTTTTTAAGAGCAGCGCATCAAATGACCAATTGTGAAGTCACAAATGGAAAATTGGGTGTTTATTGGGTGTTTCATACGTCATTTGAATGTATGTTTGGAGGCTAATGTTCTTCTTTCCAATTTTCTGAGGAAGAGGTTGAAAGGTTTCTCTATGCCTCTCTTACAGGTGGTAACTTGACAACAGGATGTGGTGTAGTGTGTGTGGGCTTGCGCTACAGTTCAGATTCAGGTTGGGCCAACGTTTTGATGGCGACGACGACGTAGGTTTAAGTGACTTGGTCGAGAAAGTCAACGATTATACATAGCCTACAAAACGTTGTTTTGACCAATTGTTTAAAAGGTTAAGTTGATGAAAGCACTCACCAGTTTAGTTGTTTATGCGGTGAGTGCAATCTAGTTCCTGTATGAAGAAAGGGTTTTTAATAGGCCTACGGTGGTGCTTTTCTGGTCGAATCACATCAGCTCTTCCATCAACCGATACAAATAACAAAATGGACTGGAGCTAAGTGCGACAGAAATTAAACTGGTACGCGCGTTTTACAATAGTTGTGGTACCATTTTCTCCACTGGATGTCCCCAAACATAAAGGTATTATTTAAAAAAACAGTAAGTAGGAGTAAACCTAAACTAATCATTGGTTTAATTTATTCGGCGGTCATCTCACACCATTACCATCATCAGTCATCTCATGCCTAAACGGCCGCTATTAGCGCATGCACACATATTAACTGCTGATGTCTTGAATTAAGTTTTCCCTTTCTACTGAAAATTAATTTTGTCACAATATTGTTTGTTTGTTTTTTGCTTGTTTTTTTCTGAAAACAGCAATTATATTTTTAGAATCACGAGACATATTCGAAGTGGGGAAATGTGCCATATGCTTGCTACCGTACAGTGGGGTGCAAAAATGTAGGCAAATGCCTTTTCCAATATCTAAGTGAACAGAACCTGACCTCTAAATGGTACAAAGTTAAACATGACACATTTTATTAAAATTTTAAAACAAGATTACATTTTATTAAAATTTTTACAGTTTCAAAATAATAATTAAAAAGGAAAAAGGCCTTGTACAAAGGTTTGGGAACCCTGTCAGTTAGTACTACTATAACATCTTGCAAACGCTTCCTGTAGCCAGCTAAGAGTCTTTCAAATCTTGCTTTTGGAATTTTTCCCAATTCTTCCAGGCAGAACACCTCCAGCTCAGAAATATTCTTCGGCCTCCTTGCATGCACGGCATGTTTGAGATCTCCAGATTTTCAATTATATTCAAGTCTGGGGACTGTGGTGGCCATTCGAAAACCTTCATCCATCTTTCCTGGAGGTACTTATTGGTTGATTCCGAGGTATGCTTTGGATGATTGTCTTTCTGGAATACCCAACCTCAACTTCAATGTCTGGACTGACCTTTAAACATTAGCCTCGAGAATTTCTTGATATTTGGTAGAATCCATTCTTCCTTCCACCCGCACAATATTTCCTGTGTCCCCCGCTGCCCAACCCCAAAGCAGAATGGATCCACCTCCATGCTTAACAGGCGAGATGTTCTTCTCTACAAATGCCTCGCTCTTTTTTCTCTTAATTATTTTTCTGATATTTAAATCCAGAGCAGTTTTAAATATGACCTATTTATATAGCTGAATTATTTCTGCACAATACTGTTCAGTTTTTTATTTTTATTTTAGGGGGGGGTGGGGGGGTTGCTTGACAGCAATGTCGGTCAAACATGTACTCCTTTGTGAAAGAAACTTCAATTAATTTACTGACTCGTCATCCTTAGAGATATCATCATGTCCTCTTTCACCACACCACCTAGCCCCAAACACTTATCAGAGGTTTGCTTTTCTGTTAATTTTTCAATTTAAATATAAAAACACCACTGACCTATTCAATATTTTTAACCAAAAAAACGTTTTTACATTTTTTTACCCGCCGTTTTTTTCATCTCCACTCACCCCGCCTCCTTCCCTCTTGTGCGCCTTTTTTTCGTTCTTTCTTTTTTTCAAAGTAGTTCACATGTTTGGCTGCCTCAATCTGTCACTTATCCTGCGATCACACACCCGGGACCCCAAAAACTCCCCGAGCACAAACCCGGGACACCTCGAACCCTCCCCGATTACAAACCCAGGACCCCATAACCACAGGGAAGAAGGTGAGCGGGACTCTTTAATTTACTGTGACTTACACCCCAGTGGCAGCTATGCTGCACAGTTTTAGTCATGCGGCATGATGTTTACACCCCATGCCTCCCCTCTCCTTTCAGCTCAACACTCTTCTCTTCTTATCTCGGCTCTTATCCCTTTCTTCCTTTTCCTTTCTTCCATTCTCCTCCATCCTTTCTTCTCCATCATTCCATTTCACCCCCCTCCTCTCTTTGCTGCCACTCACACTGACAAAAATGTCCGTCTTAACAAGTGTTTTAGTCTTGTAATGGTAATTCATTGTAATTAAAATCTTTTCTTTTTTTTCTCTAAAGTGGAAAATATTAGCTTGTTTTAATTTACGTTTTGCTCGACAAGTGAAATTGTCTTACCCCACCGGCAATCTTTTTGTCTTATTTAGCAGAAACGTAATAGAAATAAGATTCTAAAGTCTAAATATAAGATTAAAATGCTTGTTAAGATTTTGGTTTCTGCAGTGCAGCCGCTGCGTGTCTAGAAGCTCAAACGTCCGGATGCCAAGAGCGTGCCTATGTGTCGGGTTCAAGCTCCATTCAGGGGTCTTAGGGCTGCTGTGAGGTTTTGCTTGGTGCAGTAGGAACAATGGTAGTTTTCTGTACAGAACGCAGACAGTACAGAGGGCTGGTGAAAGGCAAAGAGGAGAATGAACATCACAACCTCAAAAGAGCCTTCAAACGACTCACTTCTGACTTCCTGCCAGTGAGTCACACCTGCACCAGTTGTTCGCGGCAACTTCCTGTGTAAGCATGCGGAGGTGTTGGTGAGGGAGGCGTGATATATGTGTGATGATGTGCTTTTCTAGCAGCAGTATTACTGGAAAAGCGGAGGCTTGATTGCCCCTCAGAGAGCTTGGTTTTGTCCCTGACCGCATGTGGTGCAAAGGTCAAAGCGTCTAAAGGGCTGGCTTTGTTTGTTTAGTGTTGATTCATGATTTTATCCGGAGGACTAAACAAGGTGCATTTGCTCAGCTGAAAATGGCATATTTTAGCAAAATGTTTTATTTGCCCCAACATGCACTAATGGTGAACCTTTCTCCCTGTAAAAAACATCATCCCTGCATTATGTCCTGAAAATGTCTGGTGAACATTCTGAATGCAAAAGTCTTCTGGATGTTCCTTAAATGGTATTTAAGGTATTTAGTCACACGGACGATCCTTGAATGTTATCATTTTGTTATTCCAGTAAAAAAATTATTTTAACTGCGGATGGTCATTCAGGTTCATTTTAATGGGAAAGTTATACAAATCTGGTACTTCAATACTAACATTTCAGAGCATCCAGAAAATCTTATTTTTTTCTTCGCAAATAAATCTTTGTAACCTTTGACCCATGTCTTTCTGATTGACAGGCGCAATGGCGGGAAGTCCTGCAGTGCTACTGAGCGCGCTCTGTCTGACCGTCTTGTGCTCGTCTGTACTGGGACAGTCGGCACTGAACAGCACGGCGTCAACCTCTTCTGCACCTACACACGAAGATCCTGCTATCGAACCAAGCGCTACCATCTCAGCCGCCACAAACACCAGCGTGGGGACTGATTCCTCCAATAATATGACAGATACTGAGCACACAACCCTCGTTGGCACGACTCCCATTGACACGACTCCCGTTGGCACGACCCCACCAGTCAAATCTGACTTGAATGACAGACAGCCCCAGGACGTGACGGTGAGAGGGCTCCAAACGGCGAGCTCAAGTCGAACAATGCCAGAGCCTCCACTGGAAAGCTCCTCCAGCACCGGCCTCATCGTCACTGTCCTTGTGGTGCTGATATTCCTGCTCATTCTGCTCCTGGCCGTCGTGGCCGGGTTCCAAAACCATGGCTGGGCTGGTGTTGTGGGCGGGGCAGTGGGGCGCGTCCCGGCCAGAGTGAGGGCCGTCCAGAGCAGACTGGGGGTCCGTCTGTGGCCCGGTAAGAGCGGGGGGCTGGGGGGAGGGAATAAAGAGGATGATGAGCAGGACGAGGAGGACGGAGGGAGGGCGGGGCACGTGGAGGAGGGGAACAGGAGGGGTTCAGGCGGAGAGGATTCCTCGGACGACTACTCCAGCATGGAGGGGTTTGACCTGACGGAGCGAGCCAGGCAGAGAGAGGGAGGGGAGGTTGATGAGGAGGAGAGGGGGAAGAGCTCGAGCCCGAGGCAGGGAGGGGAGGAAGAAGGGAAGAGTGGAGAGGAGGTGCCGGTGGAGAGGAGTAAGGAAGGAGAGATGGAGGAGTGTGATCTCACAGCACTGTGAAAAAAAAGAGAGTAAGATACCGGGGGGGGGCGGTGCATTCGGTAAACGAGATGGTGAGATGATATGAGGGGGGGGGCGGCATTTTATGACACCCACATATCTGTAGCCCTTTCAGCTGCTGCAGATATTACTGTGTTTAAAATCTATCAATGTACGGAATAATTGTAAAATATTTGTATAATTGATTTATGTAGCTGAACACATTTCATGTTAAATAGGAATTCTCATGTATGTAATATGTATACATGTATAATGGGAATGCATTGGTAACCAGCAAATAAATTCTATTCTTCATATTCTTTTAACCATGAGTTTGAATTAATCGGCTTGAAAACAGATACACTGATACTATACTGTATGTAATAGAACAAACAATAGACACATTTCCTTTCCTTTTCAAAAAATTGGATTTCCTGGTGAGAAAAAGGTTAATAAAAAATAAAAAAGTCATAAAATGTTTTTATGAAATAATATAATTCAAGAATTTTTTCAGTAGAGTTGAAATATTAAAATATTTTACAACTGGTATGTTTACAATCAAAATGAATGAAGGTCAACATTTCATATCCAGTCATAATCTATTGTAACAGTGCAACTCCGTAGACAATATAATTATTATTAATAATCATTAATACTGTGTCAATAACAAAGCTTAAAATAAATCCGTGTTTAACAGCAACCCCTTCACCTCTAATGCTTCAAACAGTGATGACATCACAGGAAATGAATGTGGTTCATCACAGATTTGAGAAAACTACAGAACAATCCCACAATCCCCCTCTCCGGATTCTTCACCTCACAAGTAAACCATACCGCTGTGAACTGCACGGCCACTGCAGCAGACACGCCTTATTACGCATACCTCTGCTAACCCCAGACACCCGCCCCCTTTTTTACAAACAAAAGAAAATAATGATCTCATATACATCTCAATTCTCAAATATATCTCATATTACATGTTACATGTTACATCTGAGGCGCCTGAGTGTTTTTCATGTTCACGCCCACTAACGGGTGTGACTCTCAGAGAGCACGCCCCTATTGCGGTCTGGCTCTGTTACCCTCAGTACATAACTCTCTGTGTTGCACTGTAATAAACAGGGTCACGTGCTGAGCACGGCCTCCTGGTCTATTGCTCTGTGCGACCATTAGAGGAGTGACTTTCTATAACGTCATGACAGGACGAGGAGGTTGCAACCATAGAAAGTCAATTCATGAGTTTTTTTTAAAGGTGTGGGGTATACACAGAGCTCCAAACAGCAGCATGTTTCAATGATAAGAATATGGACAATTTACCAACTTTACCATCTTTCTTTCTTTTTTGCTTGTTGTTGGTAGATCAATGACTATCTCACATGAACATCTCGCTGCTATTTACAAAATGAGAGTAAAATGATTTTTGGCAATACACATTACCCTGTCGAAGTAGTAGCACATTTGACTGGACTTTTCTGGCTGAAAGTCTGTGAGAGTGTCAAAGCGGTACAAAAAGTAAGAAGCACAAGGCCCCTGAGAAAAAAATAAATTATATTTGACCCAATCAGGGTTCATCTTCCACTTCTGTGGCCTTTCTTCTTGGTTCTCCCGGGGGTCCTGATTGGCTGGGTGGGACAGTTTTCAGAGGGCGAGGGCTTGGCCTGTATAGGTAGCTCCGCCTCCCCGTCACCACTGGCCTTGAAGGGTTCTGACAGGGAAAATGTGAAGGGACTAGAGAGATGGAGCAGGGGGAGAGAAAGATAAACAGAGATAAAGAGATGGTGGGAAAGAGGAAATCTGTGTCTACTTTGAATTTTTTTTTGCCAGTAAATCCCATTTGAATTTGGACATTTGAATTGAAAGGGGGAGGGAGGAGGGCGAGTCAGCTTACTCTCCTCTCTTACCTGATGGGCGTGCGAGGGCTACTGTTGAGCCGGCGGATGGTTCGGGTCCTGGGTTCGAAGGAGAAACCTTCTTTCAGGCTCTCCAGCACTGAGGGAGCCACATAGGTGAAGCCCTTTGAAAGAACGCCGGTGCGAGAACAGGTGTGAACAGGTGCATGGCTCAGAAGTGGACCTGGTTAGGTGAGATGTGTGTGTATATAGGTGTGGTCTAACAACAGGTGCAGCGTGTATACAAGTATGTGTACATACAGGCGTGATCTGACAATAGGTACAGTGTGTACACAGGCGTGGTCTGACAGGTGTGGACCGGTGCGTGTGTATGAAAGTGCAGTGTGTGATTTGTAAGTATACAGGTGTGATTTGTGAGTATACAGGTGTGATTTGTGAGTATACAGGTGTGGTCTGACAGTTATGGACCGGTGCGTGTGTAGGAAAGTGCAGTGTGTGATTTTAGTAAGTATACAGGTGTGATTTGTGAGTATACAGGTGTGGTCTGACAGGTATGGACCGGTGCGTGTGTATGAAAGTGCAGTGTGTGATTTGTGAGTCTACAGGTGTGATTTGTGAGTATACAGGTGTGGTCTGACAGGTATGGACCGGTGCGTGTGTATGAAAGTGCAGTGTGTGATTTGTGAGTATACAGGTGTGATTTGTGAGTATACAGGTGTGATTTGTGAGTATACAGGTGTGGTCTGACAGGTGTGGACCGGCGCGTGTGTATGAAAGTGCAGTGTGTGATTTGTGAGTCTACATGTATGATTTGTGAGTATACAGGTGTGATTTGTGAGTATACAGGTGTGGTCTGACAGGTGTGCGCAGAGACTCTCTCTCACAGCAAAGGCATGGTCAGCACTGTGGCTCAGCGAGCTGTCGTCGGGGCTGTCGACTGGAGTCTGGCGGGTGAAGCGGCTGTCGAACTGGCTCACGTCCTCATCCGACTGCTGCATGGACAGGGCAACACGGAGGCCTTCACCGGTCAGGGTCTTTCACCGGTCAGGGTCTTTCACTATTTTAACTATCTTCACAGACCTTGGTGTCAAATAAACCCACATTTTCTAGCAAGGCTGTAGGCCTAGGCCCAAGGGGAAAACAGAGAGAAGAGAAACAGAGAAATGGAGGGATGAAAAGAGGGGTACAATACCAGACAGGGTTTGTAGGGCGGTTCCACTTGTTTATTCAGCAGGTCATCCCAGTTGATGTGTCGGAAGAAGGGATGTTTCTACAGAAGAAAGAGTACGCAAGGAGGGTCAACTCTGCTATGCACCAACACCAGCACTTTAATGAATAAGAGTGGACACACACACACACACACAAACATACACACACACACACACACAGAAAGACAAGCTTGAACCTCCTGCTCTGAGATGCTTTATAAATACAGGCATTTCTTACCTGTATATCTTCACAATCTGCCTTACTGGAGCCGAGCCTCTGACTAGCATTCTTCTTCAACAGCTATGAGTGAGTGAGTGAGTGAGTGAGTGAGTGAGTGAGTGAGAGTGAGAGAGAGAGAGAGAGAGACATTTTAACAACCACCTGAGTATATCATCAGGAGTTCATTTTGTGTAACTGAGGCAAAGCGTGGCACACACTGAATTGGATTAGAATTTAGAATTAAATGAAATGTGAAGTTAATTTGAATCTGAATTTGAATTTGCATTTGAATGGGAGGGGATGGATCCCACCTTCTTGACCATGTCCCTGGCATCCAGGGTGAGGTAGGGAGGCAGGTTGATTTTACATTTGAGGATCTTATCTATCGTCTTCTTCCTGTTTTCCGCCGTGAAGGGTGGCTGAAAGAGGAGGAGAGGGAAAGGGGGAGATGGAGGGACCGAGAAGGGAGGAGGGAGAGAATAGAGAGAGAGGGGGAAGGGATAGAATGGAGAGAGAGACAGGAGAGGGGGGAAGGGATAGAATGAGCGAGAGAGGGAAGAGGGATGGGGGGTGAGAGACGGGAAGATAGGGAGAGGCAGGATCGAAGGAGAGAGAGAGGAGAGAGGGAGAGAAAGAGGAGGCATAAGAGAGGGAGGGAATGAAAGAGGGCAGGTGTTGATGCACCAGAGGATGTGAGAGAAGCTAAAATAGGTCTTTAGCTACATCCTCGAATAAATATAAACATATAAGATTTTATACAAACAAATGGGACATTAATTACCGATATTCAGCTACTGTAATGTTTCTCATCTCTCAACCCTCCTCCCTCGTTTCCCTCAATCAGCTGGAAAAAACGACTAAATTTGCTTTTCCCTCCACCCATTCCATTTATCCTCTTTACCTTTCTCTCCCTCACTTCATTACTCTCTCTCTCCATTCATCCCTCCCTCAATCTCCCCCTCTCTCACCGATCCAGTCATCATGTCATACATCAGGGCCCCTAGGCTCCACCAGTCCACCGCCCTGTTGTGTCCCGAACGCATCAGAATCTCTGGAGCCCTGTGGGGTTTGCCATGAGTGAGACACAAGGTTTCAGCAGTGAAGAGCTTGTTACCACACACACACACATATAATACCAGCCCCATTTAAAACCACGTCTTCCCTAATCAATTACCGGGGATAGCTAGGGATAGCTGCTACTTTACGGGAAGAATGTGCTTTCTTATCCGTTCTGTAGTTACTTCGATGACGTTTCTGTATGCACTTATTGTATGTCGCTTTGGATAAAAGCGTCTGCTAAATGACTGTAATGTAGTTACCGTGTCATCATAGAACATTGAACTGTAACATCCCCTCTGATTGAATGAATTTTTCGGCGGCCATTTTGCCCATGGTACCAACCACGTATTACAAAGCGAATTGAACTAAGAGCAGAAGCATCTTAGTTCCGCAATGACCCCAAGAGACATGCAGGGGTCATCGTGTCCCCACACACAGCTCCTCACTAAGGCTTCAAGAGCAGGTATTACCGGGACCAACACTATGGTCCTCCTGTAAATCTACCCTCATATAGATTCTATGGTACCACAGAACGTCTGCACCTGTAACTGTACACTTACATGTACTCAATGGTCCCACAGAAGGTGTGAGTAACTGCTCCGTCATGAATTGACTCCTTACACAGACCAAAATCGGTCAGTTTGATGTGCCCTGCACCACAGACAGACACACAGTGACAGAGAGACATTAAGGTATGATCACAGTTCAATACAAAGTGCTTTTGCTTGCCAGCCCTTTTAAAAACCAACAGCCGTATTTTCTGTCAGGTGTCATTCTCTTGCTGGTACCTTGGTGGTTGAGCATGATGTTCTCGGGTTTGAGGTCTCTGTATATGATCCCATTAGAGTGGAGGTGTCCCAGAGCCAGAGTAATCTCCCCCAGGTAAAAGCTGCCAATCACAAATAAAACTGCTCATCAGAAAATGATCTTAAAAAAACAGACAATAATCTGTCAAACAGAAACTGCAAATCGCAAAAAAAAAAGTCCAGTCACAAACTCTCAATGGCAAATTATAGCCAACTTGAAAACTTTCAGAGATAAATTGGTGGTGGTGTTTTTACAATAGAATGAATGGTATCCACTGGCGATCATCTGGACAAGGGGTGTCAGACGCTAGGCTGCAGTGTCTGATGGTTTCTGGTTAGTGGTCACTGATTGGCTAAAGAGTTCACACACCTTGTGGCCAAGGCCTATACTGGAAACCATAATCACCTGCGGAAAACCGCAGCCCTCCAGGGCTTGAGTTTCACAACCCTGATCCAGCTGGTGATCTGGCTTTTACTAAATTAACTGGAGCCATTGGTTGGATGAGATGTTGAATTACAAACCCCTTTGTAGCCCCCAGGACCACAGAGAGGACACCAGTTAGGGGCTTCATGTCTCAAGTACATCTTATGTAATATACTGCAGTATATGATACTATCTCTCTGTGCCATAATGCTGCCCTGAACTCTATCTGTCTGTTTCACATCCCTTTTTCTCCCTCTCTCACCAGGCTGTGTCCTCCATAAATATCCCCTCCTTCTCCAGCTGCATGAACAGCTCCCCACCTGAGAAAGTAAAGACACAAAAAGATTTATGAACCACAGATTTAAAAAATATTTTTTAGGGCTTTTCAGCTTTATTGAACAGCACAGTGTAAAGACACAGGAAGAATGGGGCCGAGCGAGAGGGAGAGACATGCGACAAAGGTCATGCGGCCAGATTTGAACCGCCGACGTCGGTTGAACCTGCAACCTTTCAGTTACAAGGCCAGTTCCTTAACCATTATACTACACTGCCGCCCTACACTACTTCATTAGACAATTTGCATCAATACAGAATACAGAAAATTTTTACTTGAAATAAACCTCAGCGTCAGTATGAATATTTGAACTGTTATGCCTCTACTAACTTAAAACAGTCAGAGGGACACACAGAGAAAGAGTACAGCTGGCAGATGGACAAAGACAGATAGACAGATAGACACCCCGCCCTCTCTCACCGATGAGACACTCCAGGATGAGGTAGAGCTTGCCGCCGGTCTGGAAGGCGTACAGTAGGTCCACAATGAAGGGGTGTCTCACCGTCTCCAGGATCTCTCTCTCTGCCCGTGTGTGTGCGGTGTCCTTTGCATTGCATATGATCTTTGCCTTGGGGGGGTGCAGGCAGGATAAGTGACAGAAGCACTAATAACAATTTAAAAAATAACACAATACAGAAAGAAAGAGGAACTCCGGACTCTTTACCTTTTTCAGGACTTTCATGGCAAATGTCTTCCCAGTCTGGGCTCCTTGCACTTTTCTCACTTGGAAAACCTGAGAGAAGACAGGGCTTCACTGCATATGTATACACAGCAGCAACACTGTATATACAGTACAGACATACTGTATATACATTACAGACACACTATATACAGTACAGACATATTGTATACATGCACACAGCAGCAACACTGTATATACAGTACAGACATACTGTATACATTACAGACACACTGCATATGTACACACAGCACAGACACACTATATACACTACAGACACACTGTATACATACACACAGCACCAACACATTGTATATACATCACAGACACACTGCATATGTACACACAGCACAGACACACTATATACACTACAGACACACTGTATACATACACACAGCACCAACACATTGTATATACATTACAGACACACTGCATTTGTACACACAGCAGCGACACACTATACACACTACAGACACACTGTGTATACACTACAGACACACTGTATACATACAAACAGCACAGACACACTGCATACATACAAACAGCACAGACACACTGTATACATACAAACAGCACTGATACACTGCATACATACAAACAGCACGGACACACTGCATACATACAAACAGCACAGACACACTACATACATACAAACAGCACGGACACACTGCATACATACAAACAGCACGGACACACTGCATACATACAAACAGCACGGACACACTGCATACATACAAACAGCACAGACACACTGCATACATACAAACAGCACGGACACACTGCATACATACAAACAGCACGGACACACTGCATACATACAAACAGCACGGACACACTGTATACATACAAACAGCACGGACACACTGCATACATACAAACAGCACGGACACACCGTATACATACAAACAGCACGGACACACCGTATACATACAAACAGCACGGACACACTGTATACATACAAACAGCACGGACACACTGCATACATACAAACAGCACGGACACACTGCATACATACAAACAGCACGGACACACTGCATACATACAAACAGCACGGACACACTGTATACATACAAACAGCACGGACACACCGTATACATACAAACAGCACAGACACACCGTATACATACAAACAGCACGGACACACTGTATACATACAAACAGCACGGACACACTGCATACATACAAACAGCACGGACACACTGCATACATACAAACAGCACGGACACACTGCATACATACAAACAGCACGGACACACTGTATACATACAAACAGCACGGACACACCGTATACATACAAACAGCACGGACACACTGTATACATACAAACAGCACGGACACACTGCATACATACAAACAGCACGGACACACCGTATACATACAAACAGCACGGACACACTGCATACATACAAACAGCACGGACACACCGTATACATACAAACAGCACGGACACACTGCATACATACAAACGGCACAGACACACCGTATACATACAAACAGCACGGACACACTGCATACATACAAACAGCACGGACACACTGTATACATACAAACAGCACAGACACACCGTATACATACAAACAGCACGGACACACTGCATACATACAAACAGCACAGACACACCGTATACATACAAACAGCACGGACACACTGCATACATACAAACAGCACAGACACACCGTATACATACAAACAGCACGGACACACTGCATACATACAAACAGCACAGACACACCGTATACATACAAACAGCACGGACACACTGTATACATACAAACAGCACAGACACACCGTATACATACAAACAGCACGGACACACTGCATACATACAAACAGCACAGACACACCGTATACATACAAACAGCACGGACACACTGCATACATACAAACAGCACAGACACACCGTATACATACAAACAGCACAGACACACCGTATACATACAAACAGCACGGACACACTGTATACATACAAACAGCACAGACACACCGTATACATACAAACAGCACGGACACACTGTATACATACAAACAGCACAGACACACCGTATACATACAAACAGCACGGACACACTGCATACATACAAACAGCACTGATACACTGTATACATACAAACAGCACGGACACACTGTATACATACAAACAGCACAGACACACCGTATACATACAAACAGCACGGACACACTGTATACATACAAACAGCACAGACACACCGTATACATACAAACAGCACGGACACACTGTATACATACAAACAGCACAGACACACCGTATACATACAAACAGCACGGACACACTGCATACATACAAACAGCACTGATACACTGTATACATACAAACAGCACTGATACACTGCATACATACAAACAGCACGGACACACCGTATACATACAAACAGCACAGACACACCGTATACATACAAACAGCACGGACACACTGCATACATACAAACAGCACAGACACACCGTATACATACAAACAGCACGGACACACTGCATACATACAAACAGCACAGACACACCGTATACATACAAACAGCACAGACACACCGTATACATACAAACAGCACAGACACACCGTATACATACAAACAGCACAGACACACCGTATACATACAAACAGCACAGACACACCGTATACATACAAACAGCACAGACACACTGTATACATACAAACAGCACAGATACACCGTATACATACAAACAGCACGGACACACTGCATACATACAAACAGCACAGACACACTGTATATGCAAGATTCAGTAGAATCAGAAAGGAAAATTGGGCGAAAACCAGGCCTGAATTCCCAAAAAGCGAGAAATTGGAGGTAAACTCCCCAGTGAGAAGAAAAACACACAAACAGTACAGACATACTGTACATACAAACAGCACAGACACACTGTATATACAAACAGCACAGACACACTGGATATACAGTACAGACACTGTATGCATACACACAATACAGACGCGCTGTATAAATACATACAGTAAACACACGCTGTGTACATACACACAGTACACACACACACTGCATACACACATAGAAGGAGAGTGAATGTAGCACAGTGCACAGACACCTGTCCAGTTCACACGGTACAGTTTCTCTTTAAGCTCAACTACCCTAATCACATTTCACACAGGGAAACTAAGAGAACACTATCTACACCCCCCACGCCTCTCTCTTACACATGTACATGTAACAGACTAAATCTGACATGGGGCTGAAGGTCACGTTTTAAATTCTTAGTGAGTTACACCACCCGCGACAACCTATGCACAACTGGCAAACTAACTGCACTCATACACATACACATACTACATAAACATACACATACACACTCTCTCACACACACACACACACACACACACACAAACATACACACGAACACACACCCACGCACACAAACAAACACACGCACGCACACACACACACACACACACACATATCTCACAAACACACACCTTGCCATAGCCTCCTTTCCCCAGCACGGTCAGCAGCTCAAAGCAGTCTGGGCCAACCCGCTCACTGTCCCTGTTCACAATGGCGCCAGTCAGCTCCACTTCTTCCGTCTGTCCGCTGAGGATAGAAAGAGGAAGAATGGGCGCCATCTTGGCTCCTACTAGCAAGATCTAAGATTCTCTTATCTTCAGCCACGTCTTTATTACTGGTGCTCTGTAATCTAAATATGTTGCAAGGCAAATTAACAGAGTTATAAATGTGCTCATAGTGGTAGCCACTGTGAGGGCACTGCTGTGCAGATGCAACAACCTAAGTCAGTGGTCTGAAACCCTGGTCCTGGCGTCTGGTTGTTTTCACTGTTACTCAAGACATAGGCCAAAGTGATAACTTAGGGCAGCTGATAACACTCACCTCACCTCATTGCTTGGGTCTGAATTGCTTACTGATTTTAAGGTGAAATAAAAAAAAAAACAGCAGACCCTGTGGCTCTGGGCCAGACTTGGGCACCAGGACATAGCCTACAGGCTCTCCTGCCATTTCCACCTTGTGGCTCTCTGGGATCAGGATTGCAGACCCTTGATCTGACAGAAAAAGAGTCGGTTGTGGAATACTCACGGATCAGTTTCTTCCACAGAAATGTGGAACACATCCTCCTGTAACATACAGACAAAACAGGACTCAAGTTGTTTGTGCTTGAACACACACACACCTTAATTTCCAACCTGTGAAATTCCATAAAGTGCTTGGCAGGTGAATTACAGTTGGTAAGATTTAAGTTGAGCTCTTGCAAAGCTATCACGACCACACCGCCCCCACCTCTGCATCACTGACGTCCTCCGACTCCAGGTCAATGTCGAATATTCCGGCCATTCTGCAAAATGGGCAAAAGGAAACCGAACTGAACCATCATTGAATATGCATAGAAATACATATTTAAAAAACTGGTGATACTTACGACACCTTTGAATAATAATTAATACCGTATTTAGAATGATAACGTCAACTATTATTAGTTAATAGTGTAATCACCAAAACACTTAAATCTAAATATGTGCATTTTGGCTACAAAAACCTCCAGTCTTGCCAGCGAACTATAACGTTAGCTTGTTGCCAAGTAGCTTCTATAAATAGCAGGCTAATAATAACAATTTAAAAGCACAGTTAGCTTATAGAAATATCCAGCTTGGTCGTTACTTCTTTAATCGCCAATCACTAACTAAATTTTCAGATAAATACCCAAGATACCTCCCATGTAACGTTAATCTGAATAATAGCATACGTTAGCTCGCTACTTGACAGACATCTGACGTAGCGTGGCTAATTAAAATAAGTAAACAGCTGATATAGTTAACATTAAATATCTAACTTCAGCTAACGAGTAAAAACACTTAATAGTTTATGCCGACGGGCATTTAGCGAGCTTGCATTCCTGAGTTGCCTAGCCGTGTAGGCAGTCAGCATGCATCTGTCAGTTTCAACGTAACAAGGAACTGTCAAACGATCATTCGGAATAGGACAATCGTATAAGATAACGTTAACTAACATGTGATATTTTATGATGTCAGCTAATCGTCTTGCTATACCTATCCAAAAAAACACACATATTAATTGGATTGTAACTTACATATCGCACAGTGTGGGCTGTGTTCGCACTAGCCAGCGTTAACTCTCTCAACACTGTGACAGGCACATTGGTAGCACACGCATTATGGCTGTTAAAACCCAGCTAGCTGTTCGCCTCCTCGTACCTTCATACGTGATCAAAATGACTCGATCCTTCCTATTACTTGTGTTTTGGTGAGAGTGACTCGCTATGATTGTCAATTTTACTTGTTTTTTTGTGTTCCTACCGATCTTTCATTCCATCTCTACGTTGTTTTTCCTGTTTCTGGTTGTATCGGTATTGTTAGAACTTTAACCCATTTGCGTCATCAGAAGGCGACCGTTGGAAAAGCGACGTACAGTCGTGCAGTGTATCAAATTCCATTCTAGTTTATAAAGAACAAATCTATACATTTACGCTGAAATTAACGAATACTCGCCTAAAACTCTAGTTCTAAATATAGCTCTCCACGCATGCATAGGGAAATTAATTGCATTCCTCCGATTCAAAGGCGAACAAGCCACTATTCCTATCGCCTCTAGATAAAGGTGCATGACAACTTTAATGGTTTTCCATCGTACACCTGGAAATGTTGCCTATGTTGTTGGAAGTGACAATATACATTACAGCTATCAACATTGACGTAAAATAGATAATACATCCGTAGTTACCAGCATCGCATTGCATTGGAGGTTATCCTTCACCACAGAACTAGAACACAGGGGCGGGGGATAGGGTTGCCAAGTCTCGTGCATCTGACGTTTTCAGACTTAAATCTCACACCCGGAGCTATTTACAGATTTGAAGAAAAAAAATCCTTTCACAGATCCTTTAGATCACTTGGCAGACCGCCTTGACTTTCCAGCTGCACAAATTCATATCGAAGTTATATATCTCTGCTTTGTAGCCTACTTGCCGATTATCTTTGATTTGACTAACCTGATGTCAACACATAGTTGAATACTGATTCCCTGAAAACTTTTTCAATTAATTTTTTTATCAATAAATTAATTGAAAAATTTGAAAAATTATTTACCTAAACTACCCTTACACAAAACTAGTAAACTTACTTTTATGTTTAAGCTACTACTTTTCATGATACTTGCAAGTGTAGCTACTATTTTACTGAGAGTGAATTGGCCCATTTTAAAATTCATACAAGGGGTTGTGGTCAAATAGTGACAAGGAGACCAAGCCTGCTTTGTGTCATAACAGAGTTGAGGAGACATTCAACAGATGCACTGATACAAATAAATGTTTTTCAGCGGAAAAATCCAGGTTCAGAAAGTCAAAGTCCTCCCCAGTATTTTGTTCCAGTCAGCTGGATTTGCTAATTAGCACAATTTTTCAGCCAGGAGGTAAAACTAATCAGTGAAATCAGCTGGCCGAGTTCATGGGTGGAAGAAACACATGGCAAGACTTTTACTTTCTGACCCCTGGATTTTACACCGCTGGAAAATATTAATCTTTATCAGAACAGGAGCCCGGAGAGGTAGGGGATAGAGCTGGGGCATTTCTGTAGGGAAGACGCCTAAGAGCGTGAGATGAAATTAATGACATTGTAGTGGCTTGAGAATCTCAGTTTTCTCCAAGTCCGCCAACTTGTTCGTTGTTTCCAATTTAATGTTTAAAGTTTTCAGTCAAAGTTAAAGTATTTAATCCAAAGTTAGAGTTTTTAATCCAAAAGTTAGAGTTTTTAATCCAAAGTCAGAGTCTTCAGTCCAAAGTTAAAGTTTTCAATAAAGAAGGTTCAGAGTTAGAGTTTTTAAAATAAAGAAGTTCCAGGCAGGCTCTTCAAACAGGTTTAGACTTTATTCAGCAAACAACGCTTGTACAAAGACGAGTTCTATCGATAGAAGCCCTGATAGTCAGTTTGTCACAGGTTTTATACATTTTCAACATATTCGTTCCCCCGCCCCGGGACACTCGTTTACCAATAACAGACATGTGGGGCGTACTTGGGGTTTTTCCTAACCTTAGTTCATGTTAAGGGCATTTCTTGGTATTTTTCCTGATTATACCTGATCATCTGGCCACAATGGTTTTTCATGTGGGGGCGTACTCAAGACCGCTCCGACCGTGGGTGATGTTTGTTTGATCTTGTCTGCGCCACTGATTTTTGTGTGTGGGGGTGGCCTTAATGGTCGTCTTGACCTTAGTCTGACGCTATGCTTGTCCCTGTGCGACACAATGATCTCACCCCTTTTGATCGGTTTAGACCATTGTGACGCAGAACCTGTACATTCTGTTTAAAATATATATATATATATGCCATATGTGTAAGTCGTTTAACAATTTTACTAGTTGGCAGATTCAAAGTATAAAGTTCAGGTTATACTTGCATTTTGCAGATTCATATCTATCACAACAATTTATCATATCATGTAGCTTATTAGACCGAACAGCTTCTCTGTCATCTAGTCAGAGTTCATCCGAAAGGACAACTCCCCAATCACATCCTGCACATGGCCTCACTATTGTATGCTAAGCCTCGGGCTCTTATTCACAGGTGTTTGGTCAGGGCCACTTCCTGTGGTCCTGCGGCTTCAAAGCATTGTGTCTAATCTGTATCTTGCCAAGAGTTTACAGATTTGATACATAAACTCCAGTCATATACACGTTATGAGTCCACATTTATAAAGCCGCGAAGCAACAATTCAGTGTGTGACCTGGAGGGGGACCCACATCCTGCAGGCCTATACGTATGCGGTATTTGGTGGATTTACATATAGGAAATGGAAATATTATACTACAACTGCTGCCCACTTTTATTTACCTCTACACGCACCCAATATCTGTAAACAGGAAGATGCACATACAATAGGGCTCTTCAACTACTTATGTATGGGGAATTGGGGTTTAGATAGCTTTTTATAAAATCATGCAAAGCGCCCAAACATTTTCCATATACAATTTATAACCAACGTGTGGACAAGATGCATTTTGCAAAGTCAAATTAGATCTTAAAATATGCATAGGATATTACTTTTTATAATTCAGCTAGAAGGAGATATGATAATTCTGCAGGCTCAGACCTGGTCACAGTCACATTTCTATGATGCATTGGAATAATATTTATTTTTCCTTAATGATCAAAGGGCCACAATTATGTACACGGTGGGCTGCATTTGGCCACAGGGAAGCCAGCTTAATGGTCATGTCATGAGATTTTCAAATGTTTTCAAACATTGTACGGTGCAATGTTGAAATACCTAGTCCATTGGGTGCCAGGTCAAGGCTTTTCATGCACCACAAGTGATTAAACAAACTGTACAAAGTGATGTTAAGAACCCCTGCATTAATGTTTTCATGTGTGTGTGTGTGTGTGTGTGTGTGTGTGTGTGTGTGTGTGTGTGTGTGTGTGTGTGTGTGTGTGTGTGTGTGTGCATGCCTGCATTCCATGTCAGGTTAAACCAAACAGCTAACTCTTTTGTTTCACTTTGTTTGTGAGCGGACACAGGGGAGTGGCCAGCTCGTTACCACAGACACTTGAATGAGGTCAGAGATATGCATGAGGGAGATTTTCTTTTTGTAAGGTTTATAATAACAGCATAAAAATTAAGCCAGGAATTTAGGGGTTACTTTAGACTATGTTTTAAATTTTAAATATCATATCAGCAAAGTGATCAGAAGTGCTTTTTTAATCTCAGGAATATTGCATGTGTAAAACCTTTCCTAAAAATGGCAGTAGAAACTCACTTTGTAAAAGACACTTCCTGTTGACCAGAAAGCAACCACCAGCAGGGCCACTTTACACGAGGAAACAATTAAAACACAAACGTCCGATGCGCGTTATCTTTGTAAGTCCTGGTAGAGCAGCAGTCTCATAGCGAGCGGCGTCGGGTCGAATTCATCTTAGAATGCGATTTTTTTGTATCATTTCACTCTTTGGTGAGTCTGGTCAGCTTTACTGGTTCATATATAATAATAATAATAATCATCATCATCATCATCATCATCAAGTAATTACTACTATTATTATTATTATTAATCAAGTAATAACAGCAGGCTAATAACTATTATTTATTTATTTATTTTTATTTATTTAATCATTTATCAATCTGCTGTTTCCGTTTCAGTATTTAGCTTCATGAAGGACTCTTTGGAGACGGTAGACCAGAGGGAAGTTAATCTGAGAGACACTGTGCAATTTGATTGTGCTATCTCACACCATTTTGAGATTACCTGGATGAGACATGGCCGCGATCAAATCCCCAGCGTTCTTCTGGTGGCAGGGTTTGAAATAATTGATGTTCATCTTTTTGTCATCCATCAACAAAGCCACCGCTTCACCGGTGTCATTTCAAATAGCTCAATAGCCCTGAGGATTGCGAACATCACAGAAGATGATTATGCGCTGTATTACTGCGCGGGGAGAGACGGTCGAATTTTACAGTTTGGAAATGGAACCCAACTTCTCGGTAAGTTAATGTATTTAAATAAATGTATTGAATGTAGTCTATCTATTCTGAAAATATTCGACAATCCGCCTAGCCGATGCCTATAGCCTACATAGTATCCGCCATTTAATCCTCATATTATGTTCACATTTATGATGTTTTTATGTTTGGGGTCAAAATGGCCCCATAAGTTTAAACTGACACAAAACTATTGTTTTAAACATTTTTGACACTTTCTGTATCACCTTTTGTGTGTCTCCCAATTGACTAGCCTTTTATCCCTAAATATTTGTGATTACATTTTTAAAGCCTGGGGTAAATTTTTGAAGTTTCAAACCTGTATGGAAACGTGCCACCAGAATTACCCACAAAAAATCTGAGATAAAAAATAAAAAAGGTTGTATATATTTTTTACATTTTATACAGCTATAGCCCACAAATGACCCCACACAATACCTTTCTATAGAAACTTAGTACAGAACCTTTAAAAATATAGCATTATTTCAAATTCACCCGGAACATAATATGAGGGTTCAAAGATGCTTTGCGTATCTCTGACAGCGAAGTAATTGTAACATGTTTAATTTAACAGTAAAAATAGTTTCTTCTGACTTATTTTTTCATAGAGTTCAACTGGAAAATGAGTCAGGAAAAACAACCCTTATAGTATTGCTTGTAAGAGTACCTGAAAATAAGGTATCAAGAGTCTTTTGATGTTGTTGGGTCAGAAAGATATGCAACCAAATATTAAATATGATGACTTTATATAAGTTTATGTGAATTTGTCCAATTACTTATGGTGTCCTAAAATGGGCGGGACTATAAGTGAAAATGGCTGCAATTGCTACACGGGTCACCCAATATGGATGTTAAAACCATCAAATTAAAGCTGAAAGTCTGCACTTTAACCTCATAGTACCTGTTCCATTTCAAATCCAATGTGCTGGAGTACAGAGCCAAAACAACAAAAAATGTGTCACTGTCCTAACACTTTTGGAGTGCACTTAACTGTATATTTAGTTTTTCATCGTTTGTGGACTGGTAATGTATTTAGACACATCAGATTTAGGCTTACATTTGACTCAGTCCAAAACATGATTGAAACATAGGCCAGCATTGAAATCTCCCACTTACGCCAAGAGTTTTACACATAGCTGGTGTGTGTGTGTGTGTGTGTGTGTGTGTGTGTGTGTGTGTGTGTGTGTGTGTGTGTGTGTGAAAGATCCTGTTTTAATGGAAGTTGCTTCATTTAGAAAGCAGAAACGTTACTTTTTTTCTGTGCACCTTTTACCACCGTACACACCTGTTTTGGCGAAGTAGCCCACACTATGTTGAAAAAGCATGCGTCGGCCTATCCACTTAAAGGGAGCTGATTGGTCAAACAACAACTAAACCTCTTCACCATGTCCGTGTGTTATAATATACGTATATATATATATTGTATTTAAATAAATTATTGGCACCCCTGGTAAAGATGAGTAAAAAGCGTTATAAAAAAATTCACCGTACATTACATTACATTACAGTTATTTGGCAGACGCTTTTATCCAAAGCGACGTACAATAAGTACATATTGAAGGTTATTGACACAACAACAAAGCAAATCCGACAAAGCACAACTTTCTCACAACGTAGGAGCTATCGCTAGTAATGAACATAGAATACAGTCGGCTATACATTCTTAACTATAAAATAGCAAGACACAAATAGAAGCAAGAAAAACCAAAAACAAACAGGAAGTACATACTATACAATTGGCCCTATATAGGTAGTTTAGTCAAGGTGGAGTCTGAAAAAATGCGTTTTCAGACCACGACAGAAAACAGACAGTGTTTCAGCTGAGCGCAGCGGAGTGGGGAGTTCGTTCCACCACTGGGAAGCTAGGGTAAAAAAGTTCCGCAGTCGGGTTGAGCGAGAGCCGTTAACACGGAGGGAGGGAAGTGCAAGTCGCCCTGCAGCAGCGAAGTGGTCGAGCAGGAGCGTAGTGCTGGATCAAGTCCTGTAGGTAGAAGGGGCCTGATGTTTTACCTTATCAACTTTAATGATGTTTGTAAATATACGCCAATTCCAAATTTGATGCCTGCAACACGTTCCAAAAAAGTTGGGGGGGTGGGACTAGATTAAACTGTAAATTACACGGGAATAGTATGGAACCCATGGTTGGCTAAATGGCTGTAAGTCATCAAGGCTCTGAGATATCAAACGAGCCTCAAACCATCACTCTGCGGCCAGATGTGCAGTAGATATGGATGGTACACTTTAACGGTAACGTCCTTTCTTTTGCGCGATGTTTTGTATTTCACCGCATGCAGGCTTCTAATCTGCTGTATGCTTATACGCAGCAAAATGATCAGTGGAAAATGAACTCAGGCTCCGTTGACCCAGCCATAATTACCGTTATGTGCAAGTACGTATGTGCAGGGGGTGGGGGGTGTCCGATGGGTGTTACCTCTGTAAATTCCTGGTAGGGCATCAGTATCATAGCCAGCGGCGTCGAAGTCACCTTAGAATGCAATTCTCTTATATCATTTCACTCTTTGGTGAGTCTTTAGTCGGCTTTGAGATATAATAATAATAATGATAATAATAATAATAGCTAATCATCACCATCATCAATTAATAACAACTGTTATTTTTCTATTATTCTTATAATTTATCAAGTAGCCTAATATGAGTAGGCTAATAACTATTATTGATTAATTAATTTTATTTAATTATTTATGTTTATCTGCTGTTGTCGTTTCAGTATTTAGCTTCATGAATGGGTCTTTGGAGATGGTAGACAAGAGGGAAGCTAATCTGGGAGAATGTGTGAAATTTGCCTGTGCTATCTCATACCACTTTGAGATTACTTGGATGAGACATGGCTGCGATCAAATCCCCAGCGTTCTTCTGGTCGCAGAGCTTCAAGGCGCTATTATTCTTGTCAACCGTCGACAAAGCCACCGCTTCACCGGTGAAATTTCAAATCGATCAATCGCCCTGGCGATTGCGAACATCACAGAAGCTGATTATGCGCTGTATTACTGCACGGCGAAAGAAGGTAAAATTTTACAGTTTGGAAAAGGAACCCAACTTCTCGGTAAGTTAATAGCCTATCGAACTAAATGTACGTCCCTTATAATACGGAATCGTCCCGTATTTAAGAGAAAAAATGTTGCGTTCCGTATTTAATCAATAGGCCTACGGAACGCGATTTGTTCCGTATGTGTGCTTTAGGATGATAAAACAAGTGAGCAAAAGATTTGCGGGAGCGTTTTATTCGGATATGTTGCCGACTGCAGCAGCCACTGTTCACTGAATGCAGTGTGTGTGTGAGAGAGCGAGAGGAAGAGAGCGCGAGCGCGCGTTGCGACGTGAGCTAAATGCGGTCCTAGAACAGCGGTCCTGAAAATTGCAGAAACATACTATTGTGTGAGCATTCCTCATTGGCTGCTAATAGTGAACGTTACAAAAATATATATGTTTTTGTAGCCCCCATGCCCCAACAATGTGTCCATTATTTGCGTTTGCTAATGTTGACAACCCTAAATGTAGCCTATATTCGACAATCCGCATGACGATATAGCCTACATAATATTTTTTAATTACTTTTGCTCCCAATAAATTTTGGGTTTATGTATAAAAAGGGCTGTAATTCCTAAATGCATCAACCGATTCCGATGTAACTACCTTCAAATTAAAGCTGACAGTCTGCATTTTAACCACAAATTCATATGTCATATTTTAAATCCATGTGCCGGAGTAGCCAAAACAACAAAAATTGTGTCCCCCCCCAATCATTTTGCATTTAACTGTATATTTAGTTTTTCATCGTTGGACTGGTAATGTATTTAGACACATCAGATTTAGGCTTACATTTGAATCAGTCCAAAATTCGATTGAAACATATAGGCTAGCATAGAAATCTCCCACTTCGCCAAGAGTAAAAGTTCTAATCCTTTTTACACATAGCTGGTTTCACTGCCACTTTACATTCTTTAAGTGGTGTGTGTGTGTGTGTGTGTGTGTGTGTGTAAGATCCTGTTTTAATGAAAGTTGGTTCATTTAGAAAGCAGAAACGTTCCTTCTTTCTGCACACAATACCTTTTCTCCCCATACGCACATACAGTGAGGAGGTGAATGAAACAGGCCTGTATTCAGTGAACGTTGTGCAAACAATACAAAACCTGCCGTTGACAGAATCCACTATAGCTTCCTTTTCCAAGAACTGAAGGCAGATCTTTGATATGAACACACCCTCAAAACGGATGTGTTGAAATTCTGTGTCGAATTTCCTAGTTTTTTTGTTATATTCAACACATCTTGCGTCAAGTTACAGAATGTATGAATTAAAAAGGGATACTTTCTAACACAGGGTTGAAAAGTAACACAAAAATCTGTTCTTTCTCACTCTCTCTAGCTCCAGCTCCAACTTCAGCTCCACCTCCAGCTTCAGCTCCACCTGAGAGCAGCGTCTCTGGCGTCCGTTTCTACCCGCTATACGCTACTCTGCTGGGCTGTGGCCTGCTGGGAATGATCTGTGCCATTCTCGCCGTTCACCTGAAGACCAGGAGCTGACACACTGACTGCCCTCTGCCATGGCCCTGGAGTACAGACCCGAGTTAGCCGTTTCTGCCATTCCTTGCTTCTGGGGGTGGATCCTCATGACTTGCTATCATTCTGACACCAGACTCTTTATGTCAAATGCATCCAATGCAGTATGCTGGCTTTCTCGTTAAAACTATTTAATTACTTTTGTATACTGTTTATCCTAAAAGTCTTTACTGACCAAACGCTTGACTACATTGTCCTTTCGTTCTGCTCTCCCAATCCATTGCCAGATAGATTGGGCAAGAAAATGTAATTTTTTCCCATAAAGAAAGAAATGTAGAATGCAAATGAAGGACACTAGCTCCCACTAGAGGACACAATAATTATTTCAATCATTTTTCAAAGACCCTTCCGGATGTGCTCCTGTCAGCTAACCTGTGTCCGATATTTCACTGATCCAAGCACCCCAACAAACTCCCAACAGTCAAACCATACCACATCTTACCGCTGATATTCCACGCATACAAACTCCCAACAGTCAAACCATACTACAGTTTACCGCGGATGTTCCACACATACAAACTCCCAACAGTCAAACCATACCACATCTTACCGCTGATATTCCACACATACAAACTCCCAACAGTCAAACCATACCACATCTTACCGCTGATATTCCACACATACAAACTCCCAACAGTCAAACCATACCACATCTTACCGCTGATATTCCACACATACAAACTCCCAACAGTCAAACCATACCACATCTTACCGCTGATATTCCACACATACAAACTCCCAACAGTCAAACCATACTACAGTTTACCGCTGATATTCCACACATACAAACTCCCAACAGTCAAACCATACCACATCTTACCGCTGATATTCCACACATACAAACTCCCAACAGTCAAACCATACCACATCTTACCGCTGATATTCCACACATACAAACTCCCAACAGTCAAACCATACTACAGTTTACCGCTGATATTCCACACATACAAACTCCCAACAGTCAAACCATACCACATCTTACCGCTGATATTCCACACATACAAACTCCCAACAGTCAAACCATACCACATCTTACCGCTGATATTCCACACATACAAACTCCCAACAGTCAAACCATACCACATCTTACCGCTGATATTCCACACATACAAACTCCCAACAGTCAAACCATACCACATCTTACCGCTGATAGTAGTATAATACGATTCGGTATCTGTCAAAATTTGATTGATGGGTTCAAAAGGGTATTTTTTGAATATTAATGAGTTTATGAAAAATTATGATTATGCATAAATTAATTTTTTTATGATTTTTTTATTTTTATGATTATGATGATGCATCATCATTCGGGGCGGGGGTTTGTGGGTTTTTCGTTTCAAGGGTTTGGCGATGTCATTTTATTGGGAATTGTTGTAAGCGTTGTGGTTTTGTGACGAATTGTTTTTTAGGGTTGGAGACATGGTGCTTAGGGAGACATATTGGCAATGTAATGTGTTGTACATTGTTTTGAAAAACATCGTGAAAAAGTATGGTTGTATAAATGTATATGTTGTTAGTTGTAGAAGTAGTAGCCGCGGCAATTACGTTTTATTTTTAAAAAGCCGTTTGTGCTAGCGGCAGCAGCCGCTTGTTAAAAAGAATAATTCAAGCAGGCTGTTAAAACGTGAAAAATCGCTATAACGGCTATAATGAAACAACATTAAACAGAATCATTGTAAAGACTTGTTAGATGCCATGAAGGAAGAAAAATAAACTCCGTGGTTTAAAGGCGTCCGCGAGCATAGACACGGTGGGCAAAGCACTTAGAAACTTTTTCGGGTTCCGTGAAATCACAATCTTGTACAAAAATAGACAAAAGATAGGTACAAAAGGCGAGATAGCGCGTTTAAAAGCCTGAATGGTCCGCATGAAAGACTATGAAGAAAATAATTTAAATAAAAGAATATGTTACGTTTTAAAAGAATTAAAACGAAAAACGAAAAACGAAAAAATAACTTGGAAAAGTATTCGGTCGTCGCGGAGGTCCGTGGTGATACGCAAGAAGATAGAGTGCTAAAGCCACAGCACGTCGGCAGCTAGTGGCTACAATGCAGGACTAAAATTGTTCAGAGAACGAACACGGGGTGTGTATCAGAAGCCGAAATGACGTACCAACGTTCTGTCACGTGGATTTGACGCAAGTTTACGTAGGAGTTTTTGATGGACGTTTGCGCGAACCAATGGTTGTGACGGTGTCGGAGGGCTGTTCCAAAAGGGGTCAAAGGCCACGCACAGGCGCAGAAAGCGTTCTTAAAGTCAAAGTTTATGACAAAATCTTGCCTGAGGTGTGTGGAGGGGAGGGGTGTGTGATTGATGGGGGAACTGGGGGTGGGGATGGGTGGAGATGGGGGGGGGGGGTTGTATACACCACGTGGTGCCGGCGACAACGAGTCCAGGGGTTTCTAACGAACCTACGAAGAAGCTTTTGGTCTAACAACACGCAACTCTCCAGAAATTATGGCGAAGAAACCTTTTTAAATTTTTTACACAGGCCTAGACTGTAATACCCCTTGAACGTAGTGTAGTTTGGGAAGAACCAATAAACAAACACGAAGAAGAAGAAGTGTGTCTTGCTTTCGGGCTAAATAATTGTAGACTACGCGTAAAGTACGGTTAGCTAGATGACTGTTTGTACAACTTTCTTCAAGTAGCCTACTCAAATTTAATGTCAGCATTCTAAAACTTACGTTTTTTTAAAAAAGAAGAAAAAGTAAATTAGACGCAGCATTGTGTAGGCTATTCAAAACACAAGGATATAATCTACTGTTTGGTCATGGCGAGGTTTGTGTAAAATTTTTAGATTTTATTTGTTCTAAAACTTTAATTTGGAAAACCGTTTGCTACCTTGGTAGGCTATTAAATAGCACACTCAGAAAATGATGTCAGCACATTCTAAAACTTACGTTTTTTTTAGAAAAAGTAAATTAGACGCAGCATTGTGTAGGCTATTCAAAACACAAGGATATAATCTACTGTTTGGTCATGGCGAGGTTTGTGTAAAATTTTTAGATTTTATTTGTTCTAAAACTTTAATTTGGAAAACCGTTTGCTACCTTGGTAGGCTATTAAATAGCACACTCAGAAAATGGCCTATTGCATAAAGTTATGTCGGCTAATGTATGGCTATGAACGTTTTCAGTATTCCAGGGTCTTGTATAACGTTGCGGTCTAAAAGGGTTGGATAAATGTGTGCAGAAATTTATTATAACACATTGGTAATACATTACGGGGGCATAAAGTGTGCGACTTTCATTGTTTATTTAAGCGTCTTCACCAGTTTGTATGCAACACGTGGTTTACATGGGGTAACAAGATACGACTTTCCACTGTTTAGTTTTTTTTTATCTGTTTATTTATTCTGTCCTTACAAGCAAAAATGTTAGATTTAAGACGCGATAATCAACTGACGCCTTTCCACGTTGGATTTTTTCAGTATACAAAGGGGGAAATTATCAGGCATGCGAACGCAGTAGTGTTTTCAGTTATCATGGCAACTAAAGTTACATAACGTAGAATTCAGGCACTGTTGTAATTGTGTGTGTGTGTGTGCGTGTGCGTGTGCGCGAGCGCACTATGATTTTTAAATAATAAAGTTTGTTTATCTGAACATTGTTGCGACAAGATTGCAAACGTGTAATGTTTTCAAAAGTATACCAAAAGTGTATTCCTAATAATAGAGGACCCCACAACACACATGATTGAATAGGTCTTTGAATGTCAATCTACCCTTCAGATTAAGAGGCCGTAGACAGCAGACAGTAGATTTTGGTGGGTTTTGTGGTATTTATTCTGCTAATTACCAAATGTTATATTGAAACATTGTGTATTGTAGGTTATAGTAAATACAATTATATCAAAGTTCAAATGAAGAAAAAAGATGTGCGCTGTGTTTTAGCTGTTTTTTGTGTGTTTTTTTTCTTTCTTTCAAGTTTACAATATTTGAAAAAGTAATTCCAGACACTTACTATAAACTAATTCAGGTACTGGGGGGGGGGGGGGGGGAATTGTGTGTGTGTGTGTGTGTGCGCGCCCATGTGCTATGGTTTTTAAATAATAAAGTTTGTTGTGACCGGGTTGCAAAAGTGTAATGTTTTAAAAACTAGGGTTATACCAACAACGTATTACTAATAATAGAGGACCCCACAACACACCTAATTAAATAGGTCTTTCTGCCCCCCTGCATTTTAAATTCAAATTTAAGAGGCAGAAGTCAAACTTACCATAATGAAAGGTGCTACAGCACTTTTGAAATAAAATGATTCAGTTCAACAGTTTTGTTAAATGACTGTGTAATTTTATTCTTATACATATCAAATTTTATTTCAGCTTTGCTCATCTTAATGCGCGGAACATACCCAACACATGTTTAAGGCCACAGCTTCGGTATCACCAGGAGGGGGGTTCACAAGGAAGTTATTTATTTTTTCAGGAGTGTGTGTGTGTGTTTGTGTGTGCTTGATACAATTTTATTTTTAAATGGGTTGTTTTGTTTGTAACTATGTAGATTTTAACAAAATAACAGGACGAACATGGACAACGCAACCTATCGTTTAGGTAATAGGACTTATGCGCACAAACATAAACAGCTAACCATCTAAAGACCGATCTAACCATGTGTATTTTGAGGGGTTTTTCTCTGTTATGGGAAAAGAGGTTGCTAGCTACAGATAGTGTGGTATAAAAATATGTGAAAGTTAAGGTCTTAAACTGAAAAGGTCAAACCATTAAAGCCGGTGATATGTTGCGTTAGAATGTTCGATGTAACAGAATTAAAGGAGGCTATTCATCACTCACATTACTTACCTGTAAATAACGGAACTTTTAAACAGACATCAACAGAATGACAAGGAGTTGTTTAAACTTATTAAGTTGTATTTTATTTCCACAAGAGTTATTGTTGAATGACGACTACCTGCAAAGAAAAGACATAAGTTGCATTTTCACAAGCGCCGTGAAAGCTATGTTTCATGTAAATGTCAGATGACTATTGAAAAATATATTTTGGCACATAATTACCAACTACGCAATCCAAGAACAACCACCCCACCATCAGCCAGAGTTTTACCAACATAGGATTCAGTATAGGGACAATATCGTACAGCTTGTTCATATTAGATTCCCATACCAGGAGTCCAACCCAGCAGGTATGCTTTTGCCAAGAATATACCACTTCAACCAGACCATTTTTAGAACAACAATTAAATGATCTTGGATTTTTGGATTTTCCAGATGAACAAGTTGCTTTGCCATTTGTATGGCCAGAAACAAAATATTCAGTAGATAGTTTAGTGGGAGTTCAACTTCAATAAAAAATGTGGCTAAGGGACATGTAGACTGATTGTTGGAAAGTATTCTTTCATTGTCACAAATACTTAAATAACCCAATCAGACCCATTCCTTTGGGCAAAGACAACAGATAATTATTTTCATTGTTTTGATTTAAAAGTAACCATTCCCATACCGGGAGTCGAACCCGGGGCGCCTGGGTGAAAACCAGGAATCCTAACCGCTAGACCATATGGGAAAGACTTCCAGAAGGCGTCTTGGATAACAAACAGAGGAATATATGAGAGTACATGGCGGCAACGCCAAACGCTAGATAACAGGTATCCATTTTCTCTATCCTTCCGTAGGGCATTGCCCAGTAGCCCACTATGTGGCTTTTAACAAAATAACAGGACGAACAAGGACAACGTGACCGATCGTTTAGGTAATAGGACTTATGCACACAAACATAAACATCTAACCATCTAAAGACCGATCTAACCAAGTGTATTTTGAGGGTTTTTCTCTGTTATGGGAAAAGAGGTCGATAGCTACAGATAGTGTGGTATAAAAATATGTGAAAGTTAAGGTCTTAAACTGAAAAGGTCAAACCATTAAAACCGGTGATATGTTGCGTTAGAATGTTCGATGTAACAGAATTAAAGTAGGCTATCCATTACTCACTTACAGGTAAATAACGGAACTTTTAAACAGACATCAACAGAAGGACCATGAGTTGTTTAAACTTATTAAGTTGTATTTTATTTCCACAAGAGTTGTTGTTAAATGACGATATAGACCTACAGGTGAAAATAGAGGGCATCATAGCCTGATTAAGAGACAGATTTTTGCAGCATCAAAACGCAATGCATACCAGAGACTGAGAGATTGTCTCCAGTCGGGGTCACACTATGGTGCCAACAAGAACAGCCAACATGTGAAGAGACTAAGGACACTAAAGTCTCTTTACGGTGGCTGTGTGTGTGTGTGTGTGTGTGTGTGTGTGTGTGTGACATTATGGTGCCCTAAGACTCAATATTGTACAAATGTTGTTTTGTTGTGAAGTGACTATGTTTTTAAAAAGCATTTAATACACAAAAAGACACTGTCAATATTATTTACAAGTTGTTGTTTTTGGTTCTAAGTTTTTGAGGCTTGAAACAATAGATATGGTGACAGTGTGTTGTTAGAAGGGTTATCAAAACCAGAAAAAGTGTACCCTATACTGACATGAAACGCATAACACCAAAGGTGCATAGGGGACGACAGGCATTACCATGGTACAATTAAACGGAAGCGTTTAATTATTTTGTTGTTTAAAACAGAGCGAGCATATCTTGTTGTTGCTGAATTAAAGTACACATTACACACAAACCATGCAAACAATGGAACTTTTGTACAGTATTTTCTTCAGACTGCCAACCATTGAAAGACATAAGGGTACCACAATCAACTGAACAATAGTTTTGAAAGACTTTAAAGTTTGTTTCAAGATCAGATCAATTGAAAAGCACTTTGTTGCATACCTGTTTGGGGTTTTTCAAGACGAACCGTGTATAATTGATAGGCTGCCACAATGGCCTGTTTAGATGTTTACACAAATTACAATATTTTAGTAAATGTGTTCAAACGCACCACAGAGTTGATTAATATTGTAATTTTTCAACATTGGCCATTCTAAATCAACATGTTACATGCATTGAATGGCTTGATCTTTTCTGTTTAAGACCTACTCTTTCGCATAATTATGTCGCCAACACAAACGTGCCACATTATTTGGACATCTGTGGTCGTAGGCTAACAGCTAATAGATCTCTAAATACACTCGAAAAGAGGGTTGATTTTATCATCTAAGCGTACAGGCCGCTTCAAAATGTTGTTACACAGGCGCAAATGTTTGTAAGCAACACATAATAAGCTATACAAAACAATAGTATACTAGTTTCTTCAACACCAATATTTTAGTTGTAAGCATTATTCAGATTACGTTTACTTACCTAAATTGTATCTTAAACCATCTTTTTAAGAGCACTCTACCGTGTATGCTGGGGAAAAGCAGTGTACAGTCATGTTAAAAAGTAAGTACACCCTTCAAGTGATCCATACATATCTACTGCATATCGGGCTGCAGAGAGATGGTTTGAGGCACATTTGATACCTCAGGCTCTTGATGACTTGTGCGACCATTTTACCAACCATGTATTACATACTGTTCCGGCATAGTTTACTGCTAAATCCAGGCCAATGTGATACGTTCAAATGCAGAGACGTTATAGTATCGCCTGTAAGAGCACCAGAAAATCAAGAGTCTTTTAAAACTAAGCTAATAAAGCCAAACGATGAATTTTTTATAAACCTTTTCACACATCGTTACCAGGGGTGGCAATAATAGTGGAGGGACCTGTATCTCGGGCCGTCGAGCAATTTGCCAAAGAAGCGTGTGGCTGTGCACGCAGCGGTTTGTCGCAACTTGTCAGCGCACCTCAAACTCATCCAACCCCCGCCTCAGTTGAGCCGCGATCCTGTAAAATTAATTTGTCCACATTGACTTAACAGTGGTTGGACAAAGGGCCATATATCAGTCGTACGCGCACACCCCTGTCGAGTAGCCTTTGACACACGGTGTTGTACACTTTCACACACCGCCACACATCCAAGAGAATAGAGGAGACACGCCAAGATGAGACCAACCCTATCTCCGCAAATGCAATTGGTGAACTACCTGAGGACTAACAATGAAGTTTTCTGAATTAAGTTGTGGAGTTTGGTTTTATGTTCATGATTCAGCGGCAGAGTGCAGGCCCGTATAGATTTCAACAAATTCACGAAAACTTCATTGTTAGTCCTCGTAGTTCACCAATTGCATTTGCGGAGATAGGGTTGGTCTCATCTTGGCGTGTCTCCTCTATTCTCTTGGATGTGTGGCGGTGTGTGAAAGTGTACAACACCGTGTGTCAAAGGCTACTCGACAGGGGTGTGCGCGTACGACTGATATATGGCCCTTTGTCCAACCACTGTTAAGTCAATGTGGACAAATTAATTTTACAGGATCGCGGCTCAACTGAGGCGGGGGTTGGATGAGTTTGAGGTGCGCTGACAAGTTGCGACAAACCGCTGCGTGCACAGCCACACGCTTCTTTGGCAAATTGCTCGACGGCCCGAGATACAGGTCCCTCCACTATTATTGCCACCCCTGGTAACGATGTGTGAAAAGGTTTATAAAAAATTCATCGTTTGGCTTTATTAGCTTAGTTTTAAAAGACTCTTGATTTTCTGGTGCTCTTACAGGCGATACTATAACGTCTCTGCATTTGAACGTATCACATTGGCCTGGATTTAGCAGTAAACTATGCCGGAACAGTATGTAATACATGGTTGGTAAAATGGTCGCACAAGTCATCAAGAGCCTGAGGTATCAAATGTGCCTCAAACCATCTCTCTGCAGCCCGATATGCAGTAGATATGTATGGATCACTTGAAGGGTGTACTTACTTTTTAACATGACTGTACACTGCTTTTCCCCAGCATACACGGTAGAGTGCTCTTAAAAAGATGGTTTAAGATACAATTTAGGTAAGTAAACGTAATCTGAATAATGCTTACAACTAAAATATTGGTGTTGAAGAAACTAGTATACTATTGTTTTGTATAGCTTATTATGTGTTGCTTACAAACATTTGCGCCTGTGTAACAACATTTTGAAGCGGCCTGTACGCTTAGATGATAAAATCAACCCTCTTTTCGAGTGTATTTAGAGATCTATTAGCTGTTAGCCTACGACCACAGATGTCCAAATAATGTGGCACGTTTGTGTTGGCGACATAATTATGCGAAAGAGTAGGTCTTAAACAGAAAAGATCAAGCCATTCAATGCATGTAACATGTTGATTTAGAATGGCCAATGTTGAAAAATTACAATATTAATCAACTCTGTGGTGCGTTTGAACACATTTACTAAAATATTGTAATTTGTGTAAACATCTAAACAGGCCATTGTGGCAGCCTATCAATTATACACGGTTCGTCTTGAAAAACCCCAAACAGGTATGCAACAAAGTGCTTTTCAATTGATCTGATCTTGAAACAAACTTTAAAGTCTTTCAAAACTATTGTTCAGTTGATTGTGGTACCCTTATGTCTTTCAATGGTTGGCAGTCTGAAGAAAATACTGTACAAAAGTTCCATTGTTTGCATGGTTTGTGTGTAATGTGTACTTTAATTCAGCAACAACAAGATATGCTCGCTCTGTTTTAAACAACAAAATAATTAAACGCTTCCGTTTAATTGTACCATGGTAATGCCTGTCGTCCCCTATGCACCTTTGGTGTTATGCGTTTCATGTCAGTATAGGGTACACTTTTTCTGGTTTTGATAACCCTTCTAACAACACACTGTCACCATATCTATTGTTTCAAGCCTCAAAAACTTAGAACCAAAAACAACAACTTGTAAATAATATTGACAGTGTCTTTTTGTGTATTAAATGCTTTTTAAAAACATAGTCACTTCACAACAAAACAACATTTGTACAATATTGAGTCTTAGGGCACCATAATGTCACACACACACACACACACACACACACACACACAGCCACCGTAAAGAGACTTTAGTGTCCTTAGTCTCTTCACATGTTGGCTGTTCTTGTTGGCACCATAGTGTGACCCCGACTGGAGACAATCTCTCAGTCTCTGGTATGCATTGCGTTTTGATGCTGCAAAAATCTGTCTCTTAATCAGGCTATGATGCCCTCTATTTTCACCTGTAGGTCTATATCGTCATTTAACAACAACTCTTGTGGAAATAAAATACAACTTAATAAGTTTAAACAACTCATGGTCCTTCTGTTGATGTCTGTTTAAAAGTTCCGTTATTTACCTGTAAGTGAGTAATGGATAGCCTACTTTAATTCTGTTACATCGAACATTCTAACGCAACATATCACCGGTTTTAATGGTTTGACCTTTTCAGTTTAAGACCTTAACTTTCACATATTTTTATACCACACTATCTGTAGCTATCGACCTCTTTTCCCATAACAGAGAAAAACCCTCAAAATACACTTGGTTAGATCGGTCTTTAGATGGTTAGATGTTTATGTTTGTGTGCATAAGTCCTATTACCTAAACGATCGGTCACGTTGTCCTTGTTCGTCCTGTTATTTTGTTAAAAGCCACATAGTGGGCTACTGGGCAATGCCCTACGGAAGGATAGAGAAAATGGATACCTGTTATCTAGCGTTTGGCGTTGCCGCCATGTACTCTCATATATTCCTCTGTTTGTTATCCAAGACGCCTTCTGGAAGTCTTTCCCATATGGTCTAGCGGTTAGGATTCCTGGTTCACCCCGGCGCCCCGGGTTCGACTCCCGGTATGGGAATGGTTACTTTTAAATCAAAACAATGAAAATAATTATCTGTTGTCTTTGCCCAAAGGAATGGGTCTGATTGGGTTATTTAAGTATTTGTGACAATGAAAGAATACTTTCCAACAATCAGTCTACATGTCCCTTAGCCACATTTTTTATTGAAGTTGAACTCCCACTAAACTATCTACTGAATATTTTGTTTCTGGCCATACAAATGGCAAAGCAACTTGTTCATCTGGAAAATCCAAAAATCCAAGATCATTTAATTGTTGTTCTAAAAATGGTCTGGTTGAAGTGGTATATATTCTTGGCAAAAGCATACCTGCTGGGTTGGACTCCTGGTATGGGAATCTAATATGAACAAGCTGTACGATATTGTCCCTATACTGAATCCTATGTTGGTAAAACTCTGGCTGATGGTGGGGTGGTTGTTCTTGGATTGCGTAGTTGGTAATTATGTGCCAAAATATATTTTTCAATAGTCATCTGACATTTACATGAAACATAGCTTTCACGGCGCTTGTGAAAATGCAACTTATGTCTTTTCTTTGCAGGTAGTCGTCATTCAACAATAACTCTTGTGGAAATAAAATACAACTTAATAAGTTTAAACAACTCCTTGTCATTCTGTTGATGTCTGTTTAAAAGTTCCGTTATTTACAGGTAAGTAATGTGAGTGATGAATAGCCTCCTTTAATTCTGTTACATCGAACATTCTAACGCAACATATCACCGGCTTTAATGGTTTGACCTTTTCAGTTTAAGACCTTAACTTTCACATATTTTTATACCACACTATCTGTAGCTAGCAACCTCTTTTCCCATAACAGAGAAAAACCCCTCAAAATACACATGGTTAGATCGGTCTTTAGATGGTTAGCTGTTTATGTTTGTGCGCATAAGTCCTATTACCTAAACGATAGGTTGCGTTGTCCATGTTCGTCCTGTTATTTTGTTAAAATCTACATAGTTACAAACAAAACAACCCATTTAAAAATAAAATTGTATCAAGCACACACACACAAACACACACACACTCCTGAAAAAATAAATAACTTCCTTGTGAACCCCCCTCCTGGTGATACCGAAGCTGTGGCCTTAAACATGTGTTGGGTATGTTCCGCGCATTAAGATGAGCAAAGCTGAAATAAAATTTGATATGTATAAGAATAAAATTACACAGTCATTTAACAAAACTGTTGAACTGAATCATTTTATTTCAAAAGTGCTGTAGCACCTTTCATTATGGTAAGTTTGACTTCTGCCTCTTAAATTTGAATTTAAAATGCAGGGGGGCAGAAAGACCTATTTAATTAGGTGTGTTGTGGGGTCCTCTATTATTAGTAATACGTTGTTGGTATAACCCTAGTTTTTAAAACATTACACTTTTGCAACCCGGTCACAACAAACTTTATTATTTAAAAACCATAGCACATGCGCGCGCACACACACACACACACACAATTCCCCCCCCCCCCCCCCCCAGTACCTGAATTAGTTTATAGTAAGTGTCTGGAATTACTTTTTCAAATATTGTAAACTTGAAAGAAAGAAAAAAAAACACACAAAAAACAGCTAAAACACAGCGCACATCTTTTTTCTTCATTTGAACTTTGATATAATTGTATTTACTATAACCTACAATACACAATGTTTCAATATAACATTTGGTAATTAGCAGAATAAATACCACAAAACCCACCAAAATCTACTGTCTGCTGTCTACGGCCTCTTAATCTGAAGGGTAGATTGACATTCAAAGACCTATTCAATCATGTGTGTTGTGGGGTCCTCTATTATTAGGAATACACTTTTGGTATACTTTTGAAAACATTACACGTTTGCAATCTTGTCGCAACAATGTTCAGATAAACAAACTTTATTATTTAAAAATCATAGTGCGCTCGCGCACAGCACACGTACACACACACATACACACAATTACAACAGTGCCTGAATTCTACGTTATGTAACTTTAGTTGCCATGATAACTGAAAACACTACTGCGTTCGCATGCCTGATAATTTCCCCCTTTGTATACTGAAAAAATCCAACGTGGAAAGGCGTCAGTTGATTATCGCGTCTTAAATCTAACATTTTTGCTTGTAAGGACAGAATAAATAAACAGATTAAAAAAAACTAAACAGTGGAAAGTCGTATCTTGTTACCCCATGTAAACCACGTGTTGCATACAAACTGGTGAAGACGCTTAAATAAACAATGAAAGTCGCACACTTTATGCCCCCGTAATGTATTACCAATGTGTTATAATAAATTTCTGCACACATTTATCCAACCCTTTTAGACCGCAACGTTATACAAGACCCTGGAATACTGAAAACGTTCATAGCCATACATTAGCCGACATAACTTTATGCAATAGGCCATTTTCTGAGTGTGCTATTTAATAGCCTACCAAGGTAGCAAACGGTTTTCCAAATTAAAGTTTTAGAACAAATAAAATCTAAAAATTTTACACAAACCTCGCCATGACCAAACAGTAGATTATATCCTTGTGTTTTGAATAGCCTACACAATGCTGCGTCTAATTTACTTTTTCTTCTTTTTTAAAAAAACCGTAAGTTTTAGAATGTGCTGACATCATTTTCTGAGTGTGCTATTTAATAGCCTACCAAGGTAGCAAACGGTTTTCCAAATTAAAGTTTTAGAACAAATAAAATCTAAAAATTTTACACAAACCTCGCCATGACCAAACAGTAGATTATATCCTTGTGTTTTGAATAGCCTACACAATGCTGCGTCTAATTTACTTTTTCTTCTTTTTTAAAAAAACGTAAGTTTTAGAATGCTGACATTAAATTTGAGTAGGCTACTTGAAGAAAGTTGTACAAACAGTCATCTAGCTAACCGTACTTTACGCGTAGTCTACAATTATTTAGCCCGAAAGCAAGACACACTTCTTCTTCTTCGTGTTTGTTTATTGGTTCTTCCCAAACTACACTACGTTCAAGGGGTATTACAGTCTAGGCCTGTGTAAAAAATTTAAAAAGGTTTCTTCGCCATAATTTCTGGAGAGTTGCGTGTTGTTAGACCAAAAGCTTCTTCGTAGGTTCGTTAGAAACCCCTGGACTCGTTGTCGCCGGCACCACGTGGTGTATACAACCCCCCCCCCCCCCATCTCCACCCATCCCCACCCCCAGTTCCCCCATCAATCACACACCCCTCCCCTCCACACACCTCAGGCAAGATTTTGTCATAAACTTTGACTTTAAGAACGCTTTCTGCGCCTGTGCGTGGCCTTTGACCCCTTTTGGAACAGCCCTCCGACACCGTCACAACCATTGGTTCGCGCAAACGTCCATCAAAAACTCCTACGTAAACTTGCGTCAAATCCACGTGACAGAACGTTGGTACGTCATTTCGGCTTCTGATACACACCCCGTGTTCGTTCTCTGAACAATTTTAGTCCTGCATTGTAGCCACTAGCTGCCGACGTGCTGTGGCTTTAGCACTCTATCTTCTTGCGTATCACCACGGACCTCCGCGACGACCGAATACTTTTCCAAGTTATTTTTGCGTTTTTCGTTTTTCGTTTTAATTCTTTTAAAACGTAACATATTCTTTTATTTAAATTATTTTCTTCATAGTCTTTCATGCGGACCATTCTAGGCTTTTAAACGCGCTATCTCGCCTTTTGTACCTATCTTTTGTCTATTTTTGTACAAGATTGTGATTTCACGGAACCCGAAAAAGTTTCTAAGTGCTTTGCCCACCGTGTCTATGCTCGCGGACGCCTTTAAACCACGGAGTTTATTTTTCTTCCTTCATGGCATCTAACAAGTCTTTACAATGATTCTGTTTAATGTTGTTTCATTATAGCCGTTATAGCGATTTTTCACGTTTTAACAGCCTGCTTGAATTATTCTTTTTAACAAGCGGCTGCTGCCGCTAGCACAAACGGCTTTTTAAAAATAAAACGTAATTGCCGCGGCTACTACTTCTACAACTAACAACATATACATTTATACAACCATACTTTTTCACGATGTTTTTCAAAACAATGTACAACACATTACATTGCCAATATGTCTCCCTAAGCACCATGTCTCCAACCCTAAAAAACAATTCGTCACAAAACCACAACGCTTACAACAATTCCCAATAAAATGACATCGCCAAACCCTTGAAACGAAAAACCCACAAACCCCCGCCCCGAATGATGATGCATCATCATAATCATAAAAATAAAAAAATCATAAAAAAATTAATTTATGCATAATCATAATTTTTCATAAACTCATTAATATTCAAAAAATACCCTTTTGAACCCATCAATCAAATTTTGACAGATACCGAATCGTATTATACTACTGCTGATATTCCACACATACAAACTCCCAACAGTCAAACCATACCACATCTTACCGCTGATATTCCACACATACAAACTCCCAACAGTCAAACCATACCACATCTTACCGCTGATATTCCACACATACAAACTCCCAACAGTCAAACCATACCACATCTTACCGCTGATATTCCACACATACAAACTCCCAACAGTCAAACCATACTACAGTTTACCGCTGATATTCCACACATACAAACTCCCAACAGTCAAACCATACCACATCTTACCGCTGATATTCCACACATACAAACTCCCAACAGTCAAACCATACCACATCTTACCGCTGATATTCCACACATACAAACTCCCAACAGTCAAACCATACCACATCTTACCGCTGATATTCCACACATACAAACTCCCAACAGTCAAACCATACTACAGTTTACCGCGGATGTTCCACGCATACAAACAGGCTAATTGAACAGTTGAAACGTCCCAGAAAATAAAAACAAAACTTTTTATTAAGTGCTGTTCCATGTGCGATCTTGCGAAAAGCTAGCATACCATTCCAGGTATGCAGCACATTGATACAGTGCTCACTGTGTATTTCCATTCACCCACACACACACAAAAATACTTTAAACATGTATTCTTTTTTTTTTTTAAAGTCAGTCACTAATTTCATCCAATGCTGATCATGGTAACCAAACATATTCAATTTCAGAACAGATCTTTAAAACGGTTAGAGTAGACTATTGAAATATATGTACAAAATAATTAAAAGACCAATGGCAGAGTTTGAATGTTGTGTTAAAAAAAATAGCAGTACAACATCAATAACCTGATGAACCACTGTTATTAGTAGTAGTGATATTTCTGCATGGCAAATAATTTACTTGTAGATGTAGTAGTGTAAAAACAACAGACCCAACTGTCATGACATGCACGCTGCGTGTTCTGAGTAATTGACTCATTCATTGAAAGGGGCGTGTTCAAAATAATAGCAGTGGAGTTTAATTAGAGAATTCATTAATTATGTGAAAAAACAGGTGTCATTAATTGTCCTTTATTAAGAAAGAAGGGAGCAAATGTTTCACACATTGTTATAAAAAAAATTTTTTTCTGAATTGCTAAGTAAAATGGGCCGTTCCAAACATTGTTAGGAGGAACAAAACGTAATTTCATTAAAATGTTGATTGGAGAGGGGGGAACGTATAAAGAAGTGCAGCACATTGTACGATGCTCGGTTAAAAAAATCTCAAATGCTTTAAAATGGCAACAAAAACCCGAAACACGTGGAAGAAAACGAGAAACTACTGTTAAAACGGATCGAAGAATAGTCAGAATGGCAAAGATTCAGCCAATCATCACCTCCAGAAAGATCAAAGATGATCTAAAATTACCTGTAAGGGCTGTTACAGTCAGAAGACGTTTGATCGAGGCTAAGCTATCAGCATGAAGCCCCCGTAAAGCACCATTGTTGAAAAAACGGCATGAGCAGAATCGGTTCAAATTTGCCAAGGAACAAACACATCGATAGGCCCAAAGAGAAATGGCGTAACATTCTGTGGACTGAGGGGAGTAAAATTGTTCTTTTCGGGTCTAGTGGTCGTCGACAGTACGTCAGACGACCCCCGGGTACTGAATTCAAGCCACAGTACACTGAAGACAGTGAAGCATGGTGGCGCAAAAATCATGGTATGGGGATGTTTTTCATACTACGGTGTTGGGCCTATTTATCGTATACCAAGGATCATGGGTCAGTTTGAATACATCAAAATACTAGAAGAGATTATGTTGCCATATGCCGAAGAAGAAGTGTTTCAGCAAGACAACGACCCCAAACACATGAGTAAGCGAGCAACATCTTGGTTCCAGACAAAAAGGATTGAAGTAATGGAGTGGCCAGCTCAATCCCCCGACCTCAACCCCATTGAAAACTTGTGGGGTGACAGTAAAAATGCAGTTTCTGAAGCAAAACCCAAAAATTCACAGGAACTGTGGAATGTAGCTCGTTCATCCTGGGCTGAAATACCTGTTTCTAGGTGCCAGAAGTTGGTTGGCTCGATGCAACGCAGATGCGCAGCAGTTATCAAAAACAATGGTTATGCAACTAAATATTAGTTCAGTAATTTAAAGTGAAGTTAAATCTTGAAAAATGTATTCAGTTTATACAGTAAGTGTTTGAGTTTGACACTGCTATTTTTTTTTAACAGATTAATATTCCTTTTCTTTGCTTACTGTAAAATAACACAGACTTGATAAAATGTGTTAATGCTTTGATTTGGAATTGAATGTGTAATGTTTCCACTACATTTGAAATATGGAACTAAAAGCTATTAAAAAATATTTGCACTTTATTCACTTTTTTTTAACGCACTGCTATTTATTTGAACACAACTGTATATTGTGTCAGAACAAGCGCTGCAAAAGTGTAAATTTCCGCAGGTCTGCAGCAGGGGAAAGCAGAGAGATGCAGGTTTGCAATGGTACAATGGCAACGCTTGTGATCCACTCATTCTGATAACAGTTACAAAATAAGCAGTTGCATTAACAGAAAAGACACGGAAAATTACTCCATTGTAATATACAGCATTTCCTGTCTAAAACACTGTTAAAATGATGCATCTAATATTCAAGATATAACTCCATAAAACTGTTATTACCCACACAAATTCCAGACTATGCTTAATACATTCCAGAATGTCTATAAAATCTGGTTTAAAGGTATAATAAACTATAATTACAACTTAGAAGATTTAAAGCATATTCATTGCATATCTACATTACAGAGCTCCTTTGAAGCCAACCTCAAAATAAACTGCATATTTTCATTAGTAATTCATGCTCAGATTAGTAAAATGTCAACGAGTGCGTCATGCCCTTTGCTTCAAACACTTAAAATCTATTCAAATTTTTACTATGTTCAATAAAATCTCGAAGGCTAAATGAGAAACTAAATTCAGCATTCATTTTCTACAAAAATAGATACACAATTTGTGTGTTAAGGATAAAACATACAATAACTTGGGACGTCCGCGGTTGATTCTACAGAAATTAATGCATCTGTGTAAGACTTCCGGACGTGATCTGGAGTTACACTCAACTGTGCCTCTCGGATAAGTTAGTGATAACAAGGTTCACTGAGGTAAATTGCTAAGAGGTCAATTATTCATAGGCCAATAATTCTTCAATTATTAATAGTACAGTATATTCACACAACCACACAATTCCCTAGATCCATGGCTTTCACCCTTCAACTGTAGACTTTAAATGACAAATTTGTCTGCACTAATGGCTCGTCTAATTTGATGGTATGCTTTATTAATATAATCAGTCATTTGAGGGTTAGCTTATACGCTAAGAATTGGGAGTTTCCACTTCATGGGTTAGTATCACTAATCTGAAAGCATGCTTCATTAATTGAAGGGGAAGCTTTATTATTTTGAGATTAGTTATTACTGTACAAATGGACAGTGTCCATGCAAAAATCATCTGTGTGCAAATCCACACGTTTGAGCAATTACTGAAAAAGCCTTTACCTCAATGGAGGTCTTTTTATGGCTCTAAATGCCAAAAATGTTGGCAATAAAGATCTATTCAGTTCCTTAAAAGGATAGTTTACACTTTCTGGGGTGTTTTGATATTATTTTAGATTTAATGTAATGTTTGTCGATTGGTCCACGCAGTCTGTGTGTACAATGAATGATACTTTATACAATTAGAAATGTTTCCGCTATTTTAAAAAGTTTTTGGTAGGTACGGGGCATTCAGGGGTTTGTGGAAACATAGCTGAACATTCTCCTTTGGAGCGACTTGAAGTGTATTTCCTTGCTTCAGTCCACAAACTCCCCGATAGCCCTGTATCTGCCATTGTAAAGCCATCAAGTCATGAGAAACTTCTCTAAATATTTGTTAAAAATCCTTCATCTCGCATAGAAACTGTCTGGGCCAAAGGGAATCAAATGCTAAAACAGAAATGACGTCAAAACCCCCAGAAAGTGAATTATCCCTTGTGAAGACCCCAGATGGCGTTCATTCTTCAGTACTCACACTCCATTGCCTACTTCTTTATTTTCCAGAGAGCGTAAATGCAACATATCATACAAAATCATACATATCCTTGACGTTGGAATCAAACGAAACTTGCAAAAATATTTCTTTGCTGAATTTGAGATCATTGCTTAATAAGAAAAGCTGCACCCCCCTCCCGCTCCCCAAACTTAACAAGCAGCAGGTGGGTTTTACCCTGGAGCACATGGCAGGTTGTGGTGGTACTCGACGTGGGGGTTTGTGCAAGGGCGTGACTGCGTGTGGGAGATTTAAGGAGGCGGCTCGCCTTGACCAGCTCCTCTGTGAATGAAAGGGCCGGTAGTATGCTCACTATGGGAGCAATGCAGGGGAAAGACGCCATTTTATCCTCACATCACAAGGCATGTGCAGATTCCAGGCTTGCCTTTACACTGGTGCCGTTCTCCAATGATGTAAAACTGCCCCAAACCCCGCTCCCATACCTGAAATGAATTAGAAACTACACACAGAGCAAAGTGTTAAAAGCTTGGACATTGGCCATGAAACTAGTGTAATAACTAGTACCAGCAATTCATCAGAGCTGCTCACTGTTCCACAGGTGAAACAAGCCAAAAACGAGACATGGGTCTTTGGGTTTTCTTATTGTGGGAAACGTGTTTGTCCTCTGCCCAAGATAAAAGCTGAACATTAAAATGTAGTCTATAGGGTAAGACATAAAAGGACCAATCTCCCTTTCCGTTTCTCTCGCAGTGTCTTAGCTTTACGTGGTGCACTAATGTCTTTCGTCTCTCTATGCAAGTCTTCTCTATGCTTCGTCTTCGTCATCATCTTCCTCTTCTTCCTCTTCGTCTTCGTCATCGTCATCCTCCTCATCGTCATCATCGTCATATTGGTCCTTGGAATCCAAGTCATCCTCATCATCAATCTGTAAGCACATTTTCACATGGTGAAATTATCACTTGGTAACATCATAACGCTCACTGTTATGAACATGATTAGCTAATGAAGATAATGCAGTTTTACATGCAGCCTGTAGCTGTTATCATTGTGTATCAAGCCCATTGTGAAGTGAGACTCTTAAAGTCTGCCTGCCATGCACTAAACTCAACTATGACACAATTTGGTTGACGGATTGACATCAAAAAGTGTCCAGGTTGCAGAGTTAAAGTTGTCTGCTAGATTCCTATTGGCTAGATCTAGACCCTTTAGCTACAGATGAGACTTACAGACTCTCCTAGATCCTTAAGCTTCTGTTTGAGTGACAGGATCTTTTGGTCTTGATCCGCCAGCAGCATGAGAAGATCGTCTTGCTCCTTTTTGGATTCGGCTACTTCCTGCTGGAGTTTGTTCTTCTCTGTCTGCAGGATGGCCACCGTGCTGTTAGCAGCCGCTAGCTGCTGCTCCAGGCTGGCCTGTGAGTCCGACAGCCTCTTAACCTCTTCCTATGCAACGGAAAGAGAGGTTGCCGTGAGGATAGGGGAACACAAACTTAATCACACCCGAGGGTCTCCAGTTCTGCTGCTCCCCTGCACCGACAAAGCAAGCCTGACCCAACAGGGCAGTCAATCTGAAGCACTGTCCAGAGCAGCGATACAGTGTTAATGATGTCATAAGTAGTGAGAGGGCGTCTGTGGCGGTCAGACCTGTAGTTTCTCCTTCTCCGTGTTTTGGGCAGAGAGTCGCTTCTCCAGCTCGCTGACCTGTGTGGGGTCTCCAGACAGCACTGGGGCAGAGGCCTGCAAGAGGAAGAAACATATTTATTAACACAAGGCTTTATACTGTATTATTTTATAGCCCTCTTACAGAAAGAAACACTATTATATAATATATGGAGTTACACAGACATGTTATTTCTTCGTTTAAATTAACAAGACAATAATATCCAGAGTGACTTAATTGCATACATAAAGGTTTAGGCAAAGAGCACAGACCAGGCACAACCTACAGAATTATTCAAGAATAACCTACCACATCCAAGTTAGGAGCGAATATACAATACAGTCTAAAAGTATTTGGACAGTGACACATTTTTGTTGTTTTGGCTCTGTACTCCAGCACATTGGATTTAAAACGGACCAGTGACTGTGAGATTAAAGTGCAGACTTTCAGCTTTAATTTGAGGGTTTTTACATCCATATCGGGTTACCGTGAAGCAATTGTAACCCTTTTTACACATAGTCCCTCCATTTTAGGCGACAAAAGGTAATTGTACAAATTAACCTAAACTTAAGTGAAGTCATCCTAATTAATTAATTTAATTTGTTGAAACAATAACTTTTCATTAACTCATTCTTTATTTCAGATTCGCCAGATTGCTAGCAACCTGTTGTTGTTCCTATTGTTGTTGTTTATGCTTCCTAGGCAACGCTCTATAGAACGCGTCTATGCACTGGCAGTGCGGTTATGCTAAATACCAGCACTGGTGGAATGCGTCTTGGCCAATCGCGTTACTCGTTCAGATCTCATTGTTGTATAATATATAATATTATACTACATACATTTTCCTTTCTTAGAGAGAAACACATTGCATCCTGTAACAGTCCATTATACACACGGCTGTAACAGTCCATTATACACACGGCTGTAACAGTCCATTATACACACGGCTGTAACAGTCCATTATACACACGGCTGTAACAGTCCATTATACACACGGCTGTAACAGTCCATTATACACACGGCTGTTAAAGTCATTCTCACCACGGACACATCCTGCGGAAGCTCTTCTCTTTCAGTCTGTAGTCGGCTGATCTCCGTCGCCTGCGTCTCAACTTGACTCTTTAAAGACTCTAGTTCCTGTTACAAACGACCACGGTATTTGCTTAAAAACAGCCCCCAACATCCTCATTGCAATAATACACTTCATTCATGACACATATCGATTTTACATACAATACTCTAAGAATTGTTATAGATTTACACATTTCAAAAAAACTGTGCAGTCACTTGAGCTACAGTTAATGCCAGTCTAAACGTTGTGTGGATTTACATGACATGGATGCACATTCAGCTTCGGTTTTTAGACACACACACACACACACTTTTTCATCTCTCAAATTTACCTTCAGATGCTCTGGATTGTCAGCAACAGCTTGTACTGCCTGTGTCTCCTCTGACCTCTACACACACACACACACAAACACACACACATACAGCCATTAACACTTATTACTGAACAGTCAACATTTAACTCATCACTATCACCAACACTTATTACTGAACAGTCAACATTTAACTCATCACTATCACCAATGCTTATTACTGAAAAGTGAAAAATACATTAACATGTATTACTTAACAATACAAGTCTTTAGCCGTTTTTAAATTCAATGCAAAGACCAGTTATATCCTGAAATGTTGGTAATATTGCTTTATAAGCTATTTATTTGAACACTCCCACAATCCCACATTCTTTTTTTTCTTTTTTTGCCCACGTACAGTTTAATTTACAGTTAATTCTCAGTAGAACGTTACCTGTGGTTTGAAAGTTGGACCTGGACTCCAGCACACTCACCAGACTCACGATGACGGACTCCTTTTCCGTCAGCTGCGTTTGCAGCTGCGCCTGCTGGCTGCGCAGATTCTCCAGCTCCGCCCTCAACTGGCCCAGCTCCTCCCCCTGGAGCCCATTTAGCTGGGCTCCTTCGCCCTGGCCAATCGGCTGCTGGCTGTCATTACCTAAACACCAAAACCTCATTACCTCAACACCAAAACCTCATTACCTCAACACCAAAACCTCATTACCGAACACCAAAACCACACTGCAAAACCTTATAGCGCACGCAAAACCAATAACATGGCCCATGATTTGTCATGGTACTTGTTTTGCACCAATCACTGGTTGTGTTATCAATTTTGCGTGTGCTCAAAGGTTTAGCACATGATACTGGTCTCATAATGAGGGTACTGTACCTAGATTCAGCTTGAGGATGCTGTACTGGTCTCATAATGAGGGTACTGTACCTAGATTCAGCTTGAGGATGCTGTACTGGTCTCATGAGAGTACTGTACCTAGCTTCAGCTTGAGGATGCTGTACTGGTCTCATAATGAGGGTACTATACCTAGCTTCAGCTTGAGGATGCTGTACTGGTCTCATAATGAGGGTACTGTACCTAGCTTCAGCTTGAGGATGCTGTACTGGTCTCATAATGAGGGTACTGTACCTAGCTTCAGCTTGAGGATGCTGTACTGGTCTCATAATGAGGGTACTGTACCTAGCTTCAGCTTGAGGATGCTGTACTGGTCTCATAATGAGGGTACTGTACCTAGCTTCAGCTTGAGGATGCTGTACTGGTCTCATAATGAGGGTACTGTACATAGATTCAGCTTGAGGATGCTGTACTGGTCTCATAATGAGGGTACTGTACCTAGCTTCAGCTTGAGGATGCTGTACTGGTCTCATAATGAGGGTACTGTACCTAGCTTCAGCTTGAGGATGCTGTACTGGTCTCATAATGAGGGTACTGTACCTAGCTTCAGCTTGAGGATGCTGTACTGGTCTCATAATGAGGGTACTGTACCTAGCTTCAGCTTGAGGATGCTGTACTGGTCTCATAATGAGGGTACTGTACCGAGCTTCAACTTGAGGATGCTGTACTGGTCTCATAATGAGGGTACTGTACCTAGCTTCAGCTTGAGGATGCTGTACTGGTCTCATAATGAGGGTACTGTACCTAGCTTCAGCTTGAGGATGCTGTACTGGTCTCATAATGAGGGTACTGTACCTAGCTTCAGCTTGAGGATGCTGTACTGGTCTCATAATGAGGGTACTGTACTGAGCTTCAGCTTGAGGATGCTGTACTGGTCTCATAATGAGGGTACTGTACTGAGCTTCAGATTGAGAATGCTGTACTGGTCTCATAATGAGGGTACTGTACCTAGCTTCAGCTTGAGAATGCTGTACTGGTCTCTGTGCTGCTGAATCTGGGCCAGCTGCTGTCCGATTGTGGCCTGCAGCTGCTCGTTTTTGGAGGTCATGGAGGACACCTGCTCCTTGAGCTCGTTCACCTGCGTATCCTGTGAGAACAAACACAATTCAGCGCACGAGGCACCGGTCCACAGAGGAAGCGCTGCGTGAGGGGCTTAAACTGCAGGAACAGAATCCAGCGAGCGAGAGGGTACCTGCTCCCTGATCAAGTCCTTGTACTGTGTGACGATGCTGTCGTGCTGCTCCAGAGTCTTCCTCACTTCTTCCTCTTTCTTCTCCTCCTCGCTGGACTTGTGTACAGCTTTGGTAATAACACCTGCGGGGCCAACGTGCGTGCGCACACACACACACACACAGCACATCAGGACCAGATAAACTCCTCACGATACATACCCTTAAACGTCTTCTCACAAAATCACTGGCCACTACCTACAGTTGAAATCAGCCTTTTCTTAATATTACCTTAATATCAAGCCTTATATGTGCTCAAGAATGAAAGCTACATCACATCCTGATGTAAGACCAATGGCCGGTTCAGTAGGATAGTCTGCAGTAGTATTAGACATGAGGTTGCAGGGTGACAGACAGGTAAAAAAATCAAAGTCATTTATAGTGTGACTGGAGGCAGGCGAGAGGCGCGGGTGCTGACCCTCCAAATCTTTCACCAGTTTTGTGAATTCGTGATCGAACATCATCTGCTCTGGACTGGGAAAGACAGGCTGGGGCTTCTGAGCGGCGCGAGAGTACAGCTCGTGTTTGTTAATGAAGGTCAGCTTCTCCACAAAGTTCTCCTTCCCGATCCTCTTCTCGATCAACTGCTTCAGCTTCTCCCTGCGGACGGCGAGCAGAAACACACAGGACTACATCTCCCATAATGCCCTACGAAGTCCTGTCATACACCGGGCTGAAGCAATAACTGCTGAAAAGTGAGAATAAAGCGTGAGGCTATCTTCAAGATATGAGTGGAAGTGCTGTGGGTCTTAACAGAATGAATACTTAACTTGAGTCGACATGAAATTAGCTGTTAAAATGCGTGCACAAATTTTTTAAACGACGGCATAAGCTCATGCTTCATTTTATATCTTCAGTTGAAATTAAAAGTTAAATTGTTGCAGTCAGTAAGAATTGGCGCAGGTGCATATAGCCAAAAACAATGCACTCTGCATATAATAATACGTACGCACTTATATATAATATATTTTAAAAAATATTGAAAAAAAAGAAAAGGTGCTTGATAGAGCTAGAACAGGGTGGAGCAGGTGTATTGCGGAGTGGGTGTAGTGAGAAGCGGGTGTAGTGCGGATCGGGTGTAGTGCGGATCGGGTTTAGTGTGGAGAAGGTGTAGTGTGTGTAGTGTGGAGCGGGTGGAGTGGGTGTAGTGTGGAGCGGGTGTAGTGTGGAGAAGGTGTAGTGTGGAGCGGGTGGAGTGGGTGTAGTGTGGTGCGGGTGCAGTGTGGAGCGGGTGTAGTGCGGAGCATGTGTAGCGTGAAGCATGTGGAGTGTGTGTAGCGTGGAGCGTGTGTAGTGCGGAGCGCGTGTAGTGCGGAGCGGGTGTAGTGCGGAGCGGGTGTGCTGTGGAGCATGTGTAGAGTGGAGCGGATGTAGAGTGGAATGGGTGTAGTGTGTGTAGAGTGGAACGGGTGTAGTGAGAAGCATGTGTAGTGTGGAGCGGGTGTAGAGTGGAGTGGGTGTAGTGTGTGTAGTGTGGATCGTGTGGAGTGGGTGTAGTGTGTGTAGTGTGTAGTATAGAGCGTGTGTAGTGTGGAGTGGGTGTAGTGTGTGTAGTGTGGAGTGTGTGTAGTGTGGAGCAGATGTGGAGTGGGTGTAGTGTGTGTTGTGTGTAGTATAGAGCGTGTGTAGTGTGGAGTGGGTGTAGTGTGTGTGGTGTGGAGTGGGTGTAGTGTGTGTGGTGTGGAGTGTGTGTAGTGTGGAGCAGATGTAGAGTGGAGTGGGTGTAGTGTGTGTTGTGTGTAGTATAGAGCGTGTGTAGTGTGGAGTGGGTGTAGTGTGTGTGGTGTGGTGTGTGTGTAGTGTGGAGCAGATGTAGAGTGGAGTGGGTGTAGTGTGTGTTGTGTGTAGTATAGAGCGTGTGTAGTGTGGAGTGGGTGTAGTGTGTGTGGTGTGGAGCGTGTGTAGTGTGGAGCAGATGTAGAGTGGAGTGGGTGTAGTGTGTAGTATAGAGCGTGTGTGGTGTGGAGCGGGTGTAGTGTGGAGCAGATGTAGCGTGGAGTGGGTGTAGTGTGTGTTGTGTGTAGTATAGAGCGTGTGTAGTGTGGAGTGTGTGTAGTGTGGAGCAGATGTAGAGTGGAGTGGGTGTAGTGTGTGTTGTGTGTAGTATAGAGCGTGTGTAGTGTGGAGTGGGTGTAGTGTGTGTGGTGTGGAGCGTGTGTAGTGTGGAGCAGATGTAGAGTGGAGTGGGTGTAGTGTGTAGTATAGAGCGTGTGTGGTGTGGAGCGGGTGTAGTGTGGAGCAGATGTAGCGTGGAGTGGGTGTAGTGTGTGTTGTGTGTAGTATAGAGCGTGTGTAGTGTGGAGTGGGTGTAGTGTGTGTGGTGTGGAGCGTGTGTAGTGTGGAGTGTGTGGAGTGTGTGTAGTGTGGAGCAGATGTAGAGTGGAGTGGGTGTAGTGTGTAGTATAGAGCGTGTGTGGTGTGGAGCGGGTGTAGTGTGTGTGGTGTGGAGTGTGTGTAGTGTGGAGCAGATGTACAGTGGAGTGGGTGTAGTGTGTGTTGTGTGTAGTATAGAGCGTGTGTAGTGTGGAGTGGGTGTAGTGTGTGTGTGGTGTGGAGTGTGTGTAGTGTGGAGCAGATGTACAGTGGAGTGGGTGTAGTGTGTGTTGTGTGTAGTATAGAGCGTGTGTAGTGTGGAGTGTGTGTAGTGTGGAGCAGATGTACAGTGGAGTGGGTGTAGTGTGTGTTGTGTGTAGTATAGAGCGTGTGTAGTGTGGAGCAGATGTACAGTGGAGTGGGTGTAGTGTGTGTTGTGTGTAGTATAGAGCGTGTGTAGTGTGGAGTGGGTGTAGTGTGTGTGTGGTGTGGAGTGTGTGTAGTGTGGAGCAGATGTACAGTGGAGTGGGTGTAGTGTGTGTTGTGTGTAGTATAGAGCGTGTGTAGTGTGTGTGGTGTGGAGCGTGTGTAGTGTGGAGTGTGTGTAGTGTGGAGCAGATGTACAGTGGAGTGGGTGTAGTGTGTGTTGTGTGTAGTATAGAGCGTGTGTAGTGTGGAGTGGGTGTAGTGTGTGTGGTGTGGAGCGTGTGTAGTGTGGAGTGTGTGTAGTGTGGAGCAGATGTAGAGTGGAGTGGGTGTAGTGTGTAGTATAGAGCGTGTGTGGAGCGGGTGTAGTGTGGAGCAGATGTAGCGTGGAGCGGGTGTAGTTTGGAGCGGGTGGAGGAAGCCGTACTTGGTGTAGTTCTCCAGGGAGTTGTCGTTGTAGTAGATGCAGATTCCCAGCAGGAGAGCACAAAGGCCCTGCACCAGCCGCTCATCCTCACCCAGGTTTTCAGAGATCTGGCCCGTCAGCTGCAAGAAGCACGCTAAGGAACCATGTTTACAGGCTTTATACAGACCAACCAGATACTCCTGAGACACGGCAAACAAATAATGTTTTTTATTTTATTTTTTACATAATACAAGAGTAAAAAAAAAACATGTTGCAGTGAAAATATTTTCTAAAATATGATTTATTGTTTTTGCAGTGTAGGTTTCAGCATAGTAATGAACTCGCTCCCGTCACTCTGTTGAGATTAAGACCAGAGACTCATGTCCCCTGCAGGTGACGAAAATGACCAGGTCTTACGAGGATATTCTGAACATCTGTCCCTCTACCGCTGCAGAGAAAATATTCCAATTTGATGCATTTCATGAACATTCACTATTCAAGGTCAATACTTATGCCGATGTTAGTTTCGTCTTCACGATTATCCATCTGTAATACATGTTTGTATTCTTTATCGCTGAAGTTTAAACAGCTTAGTTATAGAGTAAAATATTTTCTTTTATTCTCTTTGTTAATCATACCTCACAATATATAATAATATGAATAATACTAATAGAATTTAATTACAAACACTTAGCAGCACTGATCCCTGTGTGTGAGACTGATCCCTGTGTGTGAGACTGATCCCTGTGTGTGAGACTGATCCCTGTGTGTGAGACTGATCGAGCAGAAGGATACGAAGGGGATGTTTTCCTGGTTGTGGAGGAAATGAGTGACGGCGATGGGACAGCTGTTGATCCACGTGCACAGGAGAATGAGCAGCCCCACCCTCGTCTGCACCTTACTGCCCTGCAAAACAAACATCTGTTTACACCTTACTGCCCTTCAAAACAAACATCTGTTTACACCTTACTGCACTTCAAAACAAACATCTGTTTACACCTTACTGCCCTTCAAAACAAACATCTGTTTACACCTTACTGCCCTTCAAAACAAACATCTGTTTACACCTTACTGCCCTGCAAAACAAACATCTGTTTACACCGTACTGCCCTGCAAAACAAACATCTGTTTACACCGTACTGCCCTTCAAAACAAACATCTGTTTACACCTTACTGCCCTTCAAAACAAACATCTGTTTACACCGTACTGCCCTTCAAAACAAACATCTGTTTACACCTTACTGCACTTCAAAACAAACATCTGTTTACACCTTACTGCCCCTAGGGTCGGGATGACCTGTAAGTTTTAAACAAATTTTCTAGAAATAAAACCTACATCGGCTCCTTTTTCAGGGTTAGCGTCAGTACAGGACACTGCAGAAGGTGAGTGGTGTGCTCCGGTGGAAAAGACTACAATTTGCCATTGTTTTTGGATGCAGAACATTTGTTTTGGCTGACTAAGTGGACCCCGTCTTGTCTGCGACTGGCTTGACAGTTTGGAACTGGTTGTTGGTGGTGGAAACCGTCTTAACCCTGACCGCCTATAAAAATGGCATAACCAGAGGTGAAGGCGGGCTCTGAAACAGAGCTTTGCGTTTTATCTTCTATTGCACAAAGCCAAACATCTGTGGCTCACTTTCTGTCCAACCGCACTACCCACAGATAAAGAGACAGTTGAATTAGAGGGCTAGGTACTTACAGGTGAAGGGGAGGGCTAGGTACTTACAGGTGAAGGGGAGGGCTAGGTACTGACAGGTGAAGGGGAGGGCTAGGTACTTACAGGTGAAGGGGAGGGCTAGGTACTGACAGGTGAAGGGGAGGGCTAGGTACTTACAGGTGAAGGGGAGGGCTAGGTACTGACAGGTGAAGGGGAGGGCTAGGTACTTACAGGTGAAGGGGAGGGCTAGGTACTTACAGGTGAAGGGGAGGGCTAGGTACTTACAGGTGAAGGGGAGGGCTAGGTACTTACAGGTGAAGGGGAGGGCTAGGTACTGACAGGTGAAGGGGAGGGCTAGGTACTTACAGGTGAAGGGGAGGGCTAGGTACTGACAGGTGAAGGGGAGGGCTAGGTACTTACAGGTGAAGGGGAGGGCTAGGTACTTACAGGTGAAGGGGAGGGCTAGGTACTTACAGGTGAAGGGGAGGGCTAGGTACTGACAGGTGAAGGGGAGGGCTAGGTACTTACAGGTGAAGGGGAGGGCTAGGTACTTACAGGTGAAGGGGAGGGCTAGGTACTGACAGGTGAAGGGGAGGGCTAGGTACTTACAGGTGAAGGGGAGGGCTAGGTACTTACAGGTGAAGGGGAGGGCTAGGTACTTACAGGTGAAGGGGAGGGCTAGGTACTGACAGGTGAAGGGGAGGCCTAGGTACTTACAGGTGAAGGGGAGGGCTAGGTACTTACAGGTGAAGGGGAGGGCTAGGTACTTACAGGTGAAGGGGAGGGCTAGGTACTTACAGGTGAAGGGGAGGGCTAGGTACTTACAGGTGAAGGGGAGGGCTAGGTACAGACACTTGGCAGATGGGCTATGTCTTCATCAAAGAAGCAATACACATTTCAAATCAAATAATGTGATTAAAAACTTTTAAACACCGCACACCCATTAGCAATTAATATGGTTATTTTCAAACCGTAAGAATTTTAGCAAATAATATCCTTAGTAACCATGCAATGCTTTTAATGAGATCATTACAATTGAATAATTTTGTTCATTCCACCTGCCTGTCTCATTCTAAGAACTCCACAATGGAAAAAAATTCACCACCCTAAAGGGTAAAGCGATGTATTAGGTAGGAAAATATTGTTTAATGTCACTCAACTTAAGGCTTACTTCTATATCCATGAATTCCCCAAGCACCTGGTAATATGTGCAGAATATATCCATGCTAGGTTGAGTGCAGACTGGACTCTGATAACAAACCTTTTCATCCCTTTGCGGTCTGGAGCAGATTATAGCTAAACATGGCTGCTATGCTCACATGGACATAACGACTACACAATCTTGTAGCTTTTTGCCAAGTTATTGACAGTAACAATGTACACACATCCATGTGGAAGTTCATAGCCTATAACATTAAGCTATCATGTCCTGCTAATTGCTCTTAAAGCTATAAACAAAAAGTCTTGCTCAAACCCAGGGGGAAACCTTCATCTAAAACGTACACACAAAAAAAGTACCAACACATTTCCCCTTATTGTGCACGAATTTGCCTAAATCCTCTACAGGGTCCCAAAAACTACATTCTGGATAATCACAAGATAAACCTGAGTTTGCACATTTCGCTGACCTTTAAGACATGACTAGTGACCCATTAAACAGCCTTAAATGGAGATTAAGCCGCATAACTGAAGCAGGAACAGATCGCGGGCCGCAGTGCAGTCAGTACAAAGCTGTAGCCGAGACAGCCATGTCAGGAAAACAGCGCATAGAAGCCACACCCCCAGCCAACACCAGGCAACTACTCACCCTCCTGGTGATCTTATCACTCTGGAAATCATAACGACACACAGCTGAAATTCATCGCTGAGCACCAACTGTGGCTCTCCAGTAGACTGCCTACAGATGCGTCTCCTACAGTGGAAAGCCCTTCCTGACCTTTAGCGCAGGTAGACAATTCGACCCCATGTTCAGCCTCCCAAACCTGTGCAATGCTGCCAGTACCCTCGCCCCAAGTTCATCTGTTGGTGATGACCCCTCCTCCTGCTGACCCGATTGATTCTCTCATTACAGACTCTCTTACAATAAACACAGAGAACCAAACCGAAATGTCCCTCCACAAACACGGCTGGGGAAACAGTGAGCCAGTGCCTGGGACAGTAGAGACACATGGCGGGTTGTACCTGGGACAGGATGTTACACATGGCGGGTTGTACCTGGGACAGGATGTTACACATGGCGGGTTGTACCTGGGACAGGATGTTAGTGCACTGCTGCAGTAGAGACATATGGCAGGTTGTACCTGGGACAGGATGTTACACACGGAGGGTTGTACCTGGGATAGGAGGTTAGTGCACTGCTGCAGTAGAGACATACGGCAGGTTGTACCTGGGACAGGATGTTACACACGGAGGGTTGTACCTGGGACAGGATGTTAGTGCACTGCTGCAGTAGAGACACAGGTGGGTTTCCCAAGCTGGTGGCTAGCTGCACGCGCAAGAGCTGCTCCTTCTGGGTGAGATTGTCCTGCAGGGCGTGGGCCAGCGCCACCGCCGCGCACCAGTTAGACAGCGAGTCCGCCGAGAATAGCCCCCCACACAGCAGCTGGCCCGCCGAGATCGAGTTTGCTAAGGACAAACAAACTCTGGGTCATTTACCCTATCCAGACTCATTATATACATCATTCACCCAAACAAATTAATTATATTCATAATTCATCCTAACAAACTCATTATATAAACCATCCACCCGATCCAAACGCATTTTATACATCATTCGCCCTTTCAAAATGTTTTATATACCCGATCCAATATCATTATATACACTATCAAAAATAATTATATACATCCACCTCATCCAAACTAATTATATACATCATTCACCCCATCCAATATAATGATATACTCACCATCGATGGTTGAGGGTAAGAGTGTGGAGACGATCTCTCCCTGGCCTTTTTGGTTTTTATACAGAAAGCACTGAAAGCAATAAAGGACGGCACAGCGCAGGACAAACGGCTGCCGCTCGTTCACCATGGACATCAGCAGCACCACGATGGCGGGCCTGTAATCGTGACCACCGTTCAGCGCGAGAAGATCTTTCAACCGCAACATCCCCATCCTGTCCCGCTAAACATCCAGTGTAAAAATGGCACACAAAACGAAACGGAGAGCAGGGGCATGCCGTATGTCTCACCTGGGCGGATTGGAGGGGGCGTTCACGGACGAAAAGTAGTCCTGGTTAGCCTGGGAACCACGTATTACTTCTGATACAGTATTTATGGTCTGCAGGTGTCAAACAGCGAGTTTAGGAATGTCAGTTCATTTTAAACTGCCATCACTTCTGAGTGTTACAAACAGGGTGGGAAATTAACTTTCTGATCTACCAGCCTGGCTGGTAGAAGCCAAATTTTACCAGACACCTTTTTATTCTTCTTTTTTTAATACATTGCGCTAAAGTAACGTTTCAGAATGCACTCATGTTTAGTAGCTCTAATAAAATAGTATTTATTTTATCATGTATTAGCCTACAGGTCAAACAGTCAAACATTGTGTATAGATTTATAACATACATTTCATATAATCTATTATCTAATACTCTATACGTTTTTCTGAACGAACAGATGCCAGTAGGCCTAACGTTAGAGCGAGCTGTCCGGAGATATCACTTTTATCTTAGTGTGTATTGGCAAAGGTATTGGTCAGTTTTTTGTTTTTCTGTGTGACGCTGTGCGACGCTTGTTAAAACTGCTTTATGGTAAATCGAACGCATATGAGTTGCACCGGACCATTGCTAAACGGACCATCGGAATTGGCGGAAGTAGAAAAAAAATGTATTTCACTGCTTGTTTTTTTTGATAACAACTTGTAAACAATCTTATTTTCCAGCAAACTAATAAAATGCTGTTAAGAGACATGTATAAATGACACCCGTTTTCATAATGAAAAGTTTGTTTTTAAAAAATAAAAATAAAAATAGGCAAATAATTCACATATTCTCCGTCCAAAATTAATCTTTATATCGAGGGTATGACATAATACCGTAGCTTATTTTGGGAAATAACGTAGGCTATTTCTTTCATTTAACTTGAGAGCCAAGACTCGCAAAATTCTGCTACTAACGTTAGCTCTAGAAGAAACTCTGCAAGATAGGCTACTGGGTTCACCCACTGCTGAGATGCAGGGAGAAGCATATCATAGACCTTTCCTTCAACTCCAGCTAACTTATTCGGCAAGGAGTTCAGACGGCCTATTTTCTCTCGTTGTTTCCATTAAATCTGTTATGGCACTGCATTGCTCTGGGGGCGGGGATTGCGTTGAGGATTTATGGTACGTAAAAACAACGGAGGAGTTGTAAACACGGCGTAAGAAACCTGAAGTATTTTTTATTCCTGCTTGTATCCACTTTGCTGCACGGCACTGTGACGGGTAGGTTTGAGACATTTACCCGACGATTCTGAAATGGACCCGCATTTGGCGGGTGGCAGGTTCTAATTTCCCACCCTGGTTACAAATTATAAAAACAAAGACGCTGTTGAACATAGAATAAAGAAAAGGCTAAAAAAACTTACACAAGTAAAAGTTTAACTTTAAAAATTTAAAGTAAAGAAAATAAAGAATGAGCTTAAACAGATGAACTATTCAAACCAGTCCTGCTGGCTATAGCCTCCTCCAGGGAGGGAGGGTCGTCAGTCATGAGGGTTTCCCCCAGCTCACTATACAATGGCGCCCCTTCTGGTCAATCAGGTGCTGGCAGTCTGCCTGTACTAGCTGTATGAGCACTAAAGTTCTCCAACACAACGCTCGGCTAGATCAATATGGCAAACGTAAGCTCCTCAAAGGACATGTGCTTGTCTGCCCTCTTTTCACTTGACAGATGAGGCAATAATGAGAACGGGCATTCATAAGTGGTCAGGAATCCCACATTTGGGAACAGGAAACTATTCATGGAAAACAGATGAAATATTAGAAGGGAATGTACAACAGTGTTTCTATGGCCTTACCTCAGTGAGAATATCAGCAGGGACGCCGGTCGCCATGAGGATGGTGCAGAGCTGCTGCAGCAGGCCACACTGGAACATGCCCTTCTGACAGCTGCTGGTGGCCCCAGGGGAGTTTACTGGAGAAACCATCACTCTTACCAGCTAGAATAGGAACAAATACACAATCAAATCACCACTCTGACCTGCTACAATATGAACAAATACACAATCAAATCACACCTCTTAACAGCTAGAATATGAACAAATACACAATCAAATCACCACTCTTACCAGCTAGAATATGAACAAATACCCAATCAAATCACCCCTCTTACCAGCTAGAATATGAACAAATACACAATCAAATCACCACTCTTACCAGCTAGAATATGAACAAATACACAATCAAATCACCCCTCTTACCAGCTAGAATATGAACAAATACCCAATCAAATCACCCCTCTTACCAGCTAGAATATGAACAAATACACAATCAAATCACCACTCTGACCTGCTACAATATGAACAAATACACAATCAAATCACCCCTCTTACCAGCTAGAATATGAACAAATACCCAATCAAATCACCCCTCTTACCAGCTAGAATATGAACAAATACACAATCAAATCACCACTCTGACCAGCTAAAATATGTGCATAGTCAAGTCACTACTGACAAGCTACACGATCGCAATCATAGTGTCAGGATTGCGACAGTGCTCACTTTAGCTGATGGCACTCCTGACATCACACACAGTGTACCCCCCCTCCACTAGAATCACTGCACAGAGACCCCGCCCCCCACTCACCTGCAGCATGAGGTGCAGGTTGGTCACCTTCTGTGCAGACCAGCCGGAGTTGTCGTCCCCCACCTCAAACCAGGGCTTCATGCGCTGGATGTAGGAGCCTTCCTTAAAGAAGTTCTGGTTGGAGCTGTTGTTCTTCAGGAGATTGAGTAACAGCAGCAGGCAGTCTTCCACCACAATGCCTGAGGCCACATTTAAACCAGGGACAACTCAATACACTCCCCACTGACACTCAATTAAAGCACTGCAAGTTATTCATTCAAATTGAATTAAACCGAATTATGAGGTAGGCGTAGGGAATCCCCCGCTCTACCTACACAACGCTATGGCAACGGTGTCGCACCCCAGTCCATAAGGAATTTCCAAAATGGAAAAGGTTGGATGTTTTGACGTTGAATCTGACTGATCCAGTCTGCGTACCTCCATCGCTAGTCCCCTCCTCTGTGATGATATCCAGAAGTCTCTCAAAGGCGTTTTCAAAAGCCACAATTTTTTGAATGGCCGCATTTCCTTTTGTCAGCTGATGAAGCAGCAACAGACCCTAGAAGGAGAAATAACGCATCCAATTAAAGAGCATTTAAGATCAACTATACCAATGTCAGGTTTTAAACTGGTAAAATACGGGGTTGGTCCAGACAGGAGTTCATCACCACTAGAACCAGAAAATGGGTATTCTGTCCCAGAAACCCTTTGGGTATAGCCCTGCCATATCCATGAATACACCTGCCATAGCCATTAATACCCCTGCCATAGCCATGAATACACCTGCCATAGCCATTAATACCCCTGGCATAGCTATTAATACCCCTGGCATAGCCATTAATACTCCTGACATAGCCATTAATACCCCTGACATTGCCATTAAAACCCCCTGACATAGCCATTAATACCCCTGGCGTAGTCATTAACAAGGGTGGAACAACATGACCACTTACATCATTCCGAATGACTTCTCTGGAGTCAGCCAGTAGGTCCATCAGCCTCGAAACACCTGCATGACAAAATAAAAAAGGAAGATACACACACGCCAAGGCAAAACCAAGCTTAACGCCACAGACAGCTAACTCCACTTCCATGGATATTCAAATCTGACCCTCAAATCCAAATTTGGCTTTTTAAATTTTCTCCTAGGTAATTAACTGAACAATTAGTGCTACAGTGGGTGCAATTGACGGAGGCAGTAGATACATACCCATGGGGCAGACGAGGATGATGCCCTGCACCTGAGCGCACTGATTCTTCAGCAGTGATGTTAGCAGCTTCACCCCGGGCCATCGCACATGGAAATCAAACTCCTGCACCAAGTAACAAGCAATATCACTACGGCACATATAAGATTCCAGTAACAGGTACAGCATTGGTCCCCAACCCTGCTCCTGGAAATCTACCATCCTGTAGGTTTTCACTCCAACCCTAACAAAGCACACCTCATTCAACAGCTATAACAAAGCACACCTCATTCAACAGCTAGAAATCTTGTGGAGCTGCTAATTAGTAGAAATAGGTGTGCCAAATTAGAGTTGAAATGAAAACCTACAGGACGGTAGATTAGGGTCGGGGACCACTGAGGTACAGTAACACACAACATGGCTACGGCTCAACAAAACCAACACAATGTGCAACACGTAACGTTCTTATAACACAATAAACCTTTGATAGCAAGTAACACGTTACTGCCTAGTCTAATTTGTACCATGTGAAAGACCCTCAGAAGCCCAGTAACATATCTGGATTTCCTCACATGGAAACGTAAAGCTTACCTCCAGCAGCGTCAGGATTAGTGTCACGTTTTCTGGCTCTTTGATGAAAATATCAGTGAATTGAGCTCCCAGGTCATCGGCTTGCTTCTGAGAGTTCTCCTCTGTAACACAATGACGCACACAATGCGCAACCAACACCAACATGAAGTTAAGCCACGATACACAACCAGCACTGTAAAAGTAAGGCCACACAAAGCCAGAGCCAGCGCTAACACACCCAACAATACACAACCAACACAAGCACAAGGTTGCACTCCAAGACACCAAACGCCAACAAGGACACATACTACAGATAAACAAGACCAACGCAAGGACACACACCAATACACAATCAACACCAACACAAAAACACACACCAACACACAATCAACCACGACACAAAACCACACACCAATAAGAAACAAGAAAAACTAACAAGGATACTCACCGATACATAACCAATATCGTAACACTTGAATAAACACCTCGACAAGGCTAATGGTAAGTAATGCAGTTTTGGGTCATTCAGCATGAGACACAAGGGGAGGGAGTGAAAAAGGACCACAAAGAACTGCAGGCGCTATAGCCACAGTCAGCTCCATAACACCTTAAAGGATATTCCAGACTCATAGACTGCACTGCAGGTGTTATAGAGCATGCTTTAGCCATGGTCAGCTCCATAACAGCTTAGAGGATATTCCAGACTCATAGACTGCACTGCAGGTGTTATAGAGCATGCTTTAGCCACAGTCAGCTCCATAACAGCTTAAAGGATATTCCAGACTCTTAGACTGCACTGCAGGTGTTATAGAGCATGCTTTAGCCATGGTCAGCTCCATAACAGCTTAGAGGATATTCCAGACTCTTAGACTGCACTGCAGGTGTTATAGAGCATGCTTTAGCCATGGTCAGCTCCATAACAGCTTAAAGGATATTCCAGACTCTTAGACTGCACTGCAGGTGTTATAGAGCATGCTTTAGCCATGGTCAGCTCCATAACAGCTTAGAGGATATTCCAGACTCTTAGACTGCACTGCAGGTGTTATAGAGCATGCTTTAGCCATGGTCAGCTCCATAACAGCTTAGAGGATATTCCAGACTCTTAGACTGCACTGCAGGTGTTATAGAGCATGCTTTAGCCATGGTCAGCTCCATAACAGCTTAAAGGATATTCCAGACTCTTAGACTGCACTGCAGGTGTTATAGAGCATGCTTTAGCCATGGTCAGCTCCATAACACCTTAAAGGATATTCCAGACTCATAGACTGCACTGCAGGTGTTATAGAGCATGCTTTAGCCATGGTCAGCTCCATAACAGCTTAGAGGATATTCCAGACTCTTAGACTGCACTGCAGGTGTTGAAGAGCATGCTTTAGCTAAACTCTGCTCTGCAACTCACCTTACAGGTAATACTGTATCTGACCCTTAGGGCCTGCTTTGCTAAGACCTCCAGCATGTGCAAAACCTTTTAGCGCACGCAAAACCAATAACACAACAAATTATTGGTGCAAAACAAATACAATGACAAATCATTGGTCATAGCATTTGTTTTTGTCGTGTGCTAAAAGGTTTTCCGTGTGCTAAAGGTCTTAGTAAATCAGGCCCTTTGACTGCAGTGCAGGTGTTAAAAAGCAGGCTGTAGCTAAGGTCAGATCCGTAACACACCTGATAGGCTATTTTTGACCCCAAGACTGCACTGCAGGTGTTGAAGAACAGGCTGTAGCAAAGGTCAGCTCTATAACATACCTTACAATATACACCTGACCCTAAGACTGCACATAAGGACACACGCCACACTGCAACAGCACACTTTACACACAAACGATAGGTCAAGCTGTGTAACCCAGTGACTGTTGCAGCGATGGTTAATACTGTTAGATACTACAGAGCACGGATATTCAAATCTGGACCTCGAATCAAAGTCTGGCCCTGGTTTTCTTTCTCCCAGGTAATTAACTGAACAATTAGTGCTAGTGATTGGCCAGACTGTCTTCACACCTGACTCCCAGGTAAAGGGAGGATGGAAAACCAGCGGGTCTCAGACCTCAAGGACCGTGATTAGAATACCAGGGCTATAGAGTATTCTAAAGTCACTGGCTTCTCAGCCGTTACTGTGTGAGAACCAAACACTGACCCAAACCTCCACATAGTTTGTGATTTACAGGCAGCTTTAGCTACTAGTTAAGAAGCACCATGCAAGAGAAGAGTTTTACCTTCCGATTCATCTGTAGAGTTAAGCATGGGACAGAAAGAGTGCATCAGCAAACAACATGAACACAGACAGGCAAAACCAAACTTTAACACAGAGAGAATCAAATTCAAGAGAGAGAGAAAACTTTGAAAGAGGGTGAAAGAAAGTTAAGAAGCAAGTCATAATTCCATAGCACTTCTACACACTGCATTTATGGCTTGTAGCCCACTTTCAGAACTCTCATTATGTGTGCGAAATACACATTTAGTTAGAGTTTTGCCAAGCACATCAGTAAGGGTAAATTAAATGCCATTTTTGGGTAAAATGACAGAATATATATTATGCCTCAATATCAGCATAATGGACATGCTGTTTTATATACAGCATGTATATATATATATAGGGGCGGCTGTGGCTCAGGAGGAAGAGCGGGTCGTCCGCTGATTGCAGGGTTGGCGGTTCGATCCCCGGCTCCTCCAGTCCACATGTCGAAGTGTCCTTGGGCAAGACACTGAACCCCAAATTGCTCCCAATGAGCAGGCTAGCGCCTTGCATGGTGGCTGCCGCCATTGGTGTGTGAATGTGTGTGTGAACGGGTGAGTGAGAGGCCATTGTAAAGCGCTTTGGATAAAGGCGCTATATAAGTGCAGTCCATTTACCATTTATATAGACTAGCAACTGCTATTAATCTGCAAATTGTTGCGCAACAGGTATGGTGTGTAAAACTTCACGAACAAATATAATTTTTATTTTTTAAATACCTGGTTCCTCCTCTTCATCATTAGAGACGACATTGTACAATGTATCCAAGGCGTACCCAATGATTTCTGAGTCTGAGCTAAAAAGAGGAGAAGCAGTTTACTCCGGTTAATACCCCACAGAAGCACCTTTCCAGCCCTCAGACAGACTGGTGCCCAGTCATGTATTTAAAAAAAGAACACAAACCTGTCAGTCTGTAGAATATGAATCAAGTGACCCATTGACTGAGTGCCAACTTCCAAACGGTATTTCTGCAAAATCAATTATTTAGAATGAAAACCATCGAAGCGACAAATATCAATACAATGACACCTGCAAATTCCACTCTGTGACATGACAGTTCAGAAAGAGATGACTAACTGGGAAGATGATGATTGGATAATAACCTATGGCAAGCTGAACTAATACTATTCTCAGGCTCTTGGTGGAACAATCTCAGAATATTTTTTGTACTTCTGTTGACAATATTGTACATATTGTACATATTGTACAATACGTACATATTGTAGAGAGATCATTCAAGACACAACACATATTACAGATCATACGAACACAGCACAGCATACAAAGCCTATCACCCATATCTGTATGCAATATAAACACGTCAGGTAAATTACATGCTGCGTAAACAGAAACATCTCTATACTCTTTAAAATATGGTTCAGTTCAATAAAATGTTGACTTGTCTGTTAGCTGATGCTGCTAAACCAATGGTCTTCAGTGCAGTAACATTATCAGTGGTACAAAAGAAAAGATTAGTTGTAAGAATCAACGGGAGTAAAAACTAAATTCAGAGGATATACAGTACATGAGGAATCACAATTTAGGGACATCAATGTAGCACATATGCAACAGTTCAAATACAGTTTAAATCAAACGGGGAAAGGACATTTCTGTCTTCCAAATGAATCTCCACACAGGCTCAGTGGAGGGGACAGTGTGTGTACCTTTGAAAGGGATTTGAGAGCGCGGACCGCATCCCTGCGGTCGTCCAGCAACGTGGACGAGGCCACTCTGTCACACAGCTTCTGAATCTGACCGAGACACAATCAAACACCAGACAGCATCAAGCCTTGCTTTCTGCGAACAGCACATGCATCCAGAGTAAAACCTGAAGAGATGTCAGCCTTTTAAACAGTGTAAACAAATCCAGTTCTAGGAGCAGGTGAGCAGTTTTAACTTGACATTGACATTGCAGATTCCTGTTCGTGGCCAGAGCTGAATTAATCACAGATGTTAGCTCCACAACTACATTCACTGGATCATTTCAGTTTATTGGTGACCAAGAGTCTAGCTACCAAAAAGAGGTGTTCCAGTTTTTAAGGTATGAAAATACAGAGCAAGGTAGTTCCTCGCACAAAACGAGGTCAACCTGAACTGAACAGGTTAAAGTTCAATAAATGAACTCTCAGCAACACAGCAAACCTATCTGACCCATAACTGTCACTCACAAGAAGAGTCAATCAATATATTGAGTGAGTCTGAAATCCTTGCACATTGCTGGTCACATTGCTAATCGAAAGAACCACATATTTTCCTTGAATGCTGGCTGAGAAGGAACTAAGAGATTATTCACATTGTAACAAATTTATACTTTACTTTGTTGACTAATATTAGCCATCATTGGCTTCTAAATATTATGCATATCCTATTAACTAGTTCAGACAGTGATACTTGAGAATAAGAACACATACAAATGCATGCACAACACAAATATCTAGTATTTTTTAGTACTTTGGGACAACACCATAAGAATCCAAATCTTAATTATAATGGCCATATCGTTCATAAGGTTTAATCTCGTGTAATATTGTGCAAATTGCGGTCTACGATCAGTTGAGAGTGATCGGCTTTAGAATACAACCACCGTGGTTTTCTTTGCACATTAGTGGGAGTCACTCAGGCAGTAATCGATCAAAATTTAATTGCAACACAAAACTAATTGCAAGTGAACAAGGTGCGTTTTCTATAAGTAATAAAAACAGTATATCAAATGGCAATTCGTGAAAAACCTGAAAATGATGCCTTGAAGTAGAACATTTTGATCTAAAACGGTGGAAATCTTATTTACTTTATAATGGTTCTCTCAATAAATCTGATCAGGTAGCCTACTGCATCAGGTTGAACCGAACAAATTAGGTAGCTACATAATATGTGAAATATTTAGGCTACATCTTAACTAGCAAAACAAAGTCAGTAACGTTACAAAGGCACAGAGGAGCTCTATACATTTCAGAAACAGTTTTGTCACTGTCATCAGAACTAATTGTGAACGCGCTGGCTAGTCAATCATTAACGTTCATTTTCAGGTCCACTTCAGACTAAACTGCAGCCACTTCGAGGTTTGGCTCCACACTTTGTCATCAAATGAGTTTATTCTCGCTGATCATTTCATTCCCACGATGATGTGGCCTATTATGTTTTCGTTTTTGCAAAAGCGCATATTCAGGGCGACAGACAGCCTACAAATAAACATCGTTAATTCAAATAAGCAGCACCGCTAGCTGGCTCGCTATAGTGGCTGTTCATTTATCGATACAGCTCTAAATTGACATACTGGAGTGTTACATAATAGCATGGCAGCGACTAACGTAACACCAGTTCCTGGCTGTGTATCTACCGTTAGCTAACAGCTGATCTTCTTCCGATGACCATGTGTAGGCTACCTACAGTAACAGGGCAGGGGCATCTTTGTCAAATCACTGTCCCCTGCTGTGTGTGCTATATATTCCAAGCCAAATTGCTAGCAAGCATCTAGTTATTGAACAACGAGCTTAACTGCAATGTCTGTATGGGGGGGAAATCCCATTTCAGACCATTGTTGAACTGTCGCACTGCATATCGTTTCATTTCGTACCAGAGACAATATGGAATATGGACATCTTATTCCAAATTACGGGAATTATGCTTTAAATGTGAACATATCCAGGTATAACTTACCGTCTCTGCACCAGAGGGCTGTGGACCCGCCGGCTGTCCGCCCATCACTCCTCTGAAAAAATTCATTGTCCTTCTCTTTATGAAATGTTCTACGCTTACAGGAGGTTAATTATGTAAATATTGTTATTCTACGTTGTGAAGCATATAGTCCCTATTGTATACAGAGTATTTGTTATTGGGTTTACTGCACAGCTGCCTCGATCGACCCCGGAACAGAACTAGTATAATAAACCGCGCATGCGCGGAGACGTGGCGAAACGTGGCTCACCAAAGCTCGAGCGTACTGGATGACAGGGAGTCGGGAAGCCCAATAGAGACGAGTTGGTCTTTTCACAAGACTAATGGGCTCTCAATTTAATAAGCGACATATGATGTTTTTAAACGTGCACTTTTTACATTTTCTTGATCATTTAATTGCATTTATGTTAACTAAGATGAACTACAAATGGTTAGGTGTTACTTTTCCTCAAAGCTTATCTAACTTGCAGGGTTCTGCTTGTCCATTGTAGGTTATTAGTTAGCCTACTTGCTGTTGCTATCTTGTGTTTTTTAAAAAGCAACTCATACCGTTTCAAGCCAACGAAAAAACTAGAAAGGTGCTGTACAAACACTATAAGGTCTTCAAATGTCATAAAAAAGACAGGTTGATTCATTGCAAGTTTCACAGAAATTACTATTTGTATTAACATCAACGGTAAGACTCTGTAGTACCTGGTTTGAAGGCTAAATTAAATTAATAATCTTTAAAAAACCTTCTTTTGTTTTATTGGTGACACAAACAGTCCAAGTCCAAACAACTTTCCAATCAATAAATACAAATTCTGTATTCCACTTTTGCTTTGCCTGAGGAGTTTCCGATAGCTAGACTTGGCACATCTTTCGAAACTATTTATTGGCACACTTTTTGTCCACAATACTTACACCATCTATCATAAGATTTAAATTAACATCAGGACATAACATCAGCTGTGCCATATCCTTGTAATAATCTTAAAAGACCTAATAGTAGCCTAGGCTACATCATCAGTGACAAGCAAATTATCTTACAGCTAGGCTACTGGAATTCCATTTCTCACAAATTCTGTGCAAGTGTCCATTTTCATTAAGTAGCCTAATTGAGTTACTGATACAATATAATTTTTTTTGCCAAATTATGAAAAAATAAACTCTTATTTTTAAATATGATGTGCCTGTTGTTCAATATCAAATATTTATGTGGAGTAAAAATTATGTTTGTAAATAATTAACCAGGACAAGTTCCTGTAGGTCAATCTGGAAGTTCGACGGGGGAACCATCAGGCGGGGCGGGAACATACGGCGTTACGTATACGGCGTTACGTATACGTTACGAATGTCGTATAATATACAGGAGCCTTTGATTGGCTACTTCAGTATGACGTATCCCAACCCCCGGATTCCAAGTGTGAAACAATAAACAGCCCATCGTATGAAGTGCAAATATCTGGCACGACGGAGATTAAGAGCTCCCAACGCAAGGTGGGAAAAATCATAAATCTGTCATTTTTTCAAAATAAACGCCACTTTTTTAGAGCACAATTGACAAATGTTAACATTGACTAACTATTTTATTGCAGTGTTAAATTAGGGATAGGGTAGATTGGATAGTGGAATGGGTTCTGCCTTTGTGCTCAGTTTAGCTAGCACTAGCTAGCCAAGATGTTTAAGCAATTAGCTAGCATTAAGCTAACATTTTATGATCACCCTTTAACATCGCATGTAGCAGACAAAATGTTAAGATGTTGTGAGTTGTATAGTCACAATATTGCATTGGTAGTGCTAAATCGCATCTAACATTTCCCATGTCGTTTAGTGTATAGTTCAGTGGCTAAGTTGGTGCTAGATAGCTTGCAAAATCCCACGTTTCTTTGTTCGCTAACTTTAGGTAACTTGTTATAGTACGTTAAATGATGTGCTTGTTAGCGAGCTAATTCCATACCTAGTAGCAGTCCCAGCAATATTTTGGGTCCCGGATGCAATGGCCAACTAATGTTATAAACGTCAGTTTTGCTAATTTAGAGTGATATTGGTCGAAAGCTCCGGGTGATCATTGAACGTTAGGCAATCGACGTCAGTCACAGGGTAATAATAATAATGATAACAATAATAGTGACTTTATTTCTATAACGTTAACTTCATTTTGTATAGCGTTAGCACCTTTTTGCACATAGGATGCACCCACAAAACAAAACGCTTCATAGAGCACAAGTGTAAGACAAAAGGTTCTTACTCGTGGTTCGCTCACGTTTGGCAGCTGATGCCCTTCATGGTCATTTTAGTGCTAATCGGGATTGTGTTCATGCAAACGGCTTTATAACGCGCACACGGCTTTATAACATGGGTGCTGGGGGAAAAGGAACTGCGCCACAGTCTTCGTATCAGACAGCCATTGGTTTCACTATCGTTATCGTCCACATATTATATCAAGGTGAAGTGTAGCTAACGTTACGACTGGATAAATTACCGTAGTCTGCTAACTGTAATCGCTAGCTATGTAAAATTGCACATGGCCATATTGCAATCGAGTTCGGTTGGTTATGCGTTGGCTGGATCAAAATGCGCCGTTGCGGGATAAGATGGCCACGTTAGTTCTTGCTAGCCATCTTAACAATGGCATTGCAACCTCGTAAGCTTTGCAGAGGTGGATTTTGGATGACTGACGTTAGGATTGGTTGCCGTAAGATTTTTTAACATGAAATACTGGAATTGTACCACTTGATTTCACCGAGCTGGTCAAATAAGAGGTATTCCACAGCTTCTGTCGTGTTGGGCCACTATGCTATTTGGTTATGGGAGTTTTCACGCGAGATAATGAAATTTACATACCATAAAATGGTATTATCAAGCTTACCAGCTGAAGCAGGTTTTATTCGTTTTTCACCCAGTCTTTCTGATGTAACTATGCGCAACAATTTCACGTGTAATAAGAAAGTTGAGGAAAGCAGGTTTTTAAGGGTTCAGGTCTTTAAAATGTTCTGATCAGCTGGTTTGTCGGTGTGAGGGAGGGAGTGAATGGATGAGTGAGAGAGATTATGGGAGGGTGAGTAGTACCACTTTCAGTGTGCCTGAGCGCTGTGTGTAGTGCATTAAAGCATTCACTGTTTGTATTTCAGCACTTGTAACTCTTTACCAAAGAAATGGTGATGGAGAAGCCAAGCCCCCTGCTCGTAGGGCAGGAGTTTGTGAGGCAGTATTACACACTCTTAAACAAGGCACCCGATTACCTGCACAGGTAACAGCTATCTCCCCAATAATCATCTATGATTATTATTTTAAGAATGATGATCAATGTGACCTTTAATTTTCTTATTAATGGAAGTTATCATTTTTAAATGATGTGTGTGATCATAATTTTCCTAATAATAGCATGTGTAACTCATTTTAAGTTGATATAATGTTGCTTCTGATCATTTTGATTTTCGCTCCCGTGATGCATCCGTTTGGTTCACACTGCTCGCCTGCTCCTAACAGGTTCTACGGCAAGAACTCCTCCTATGTCCACGGCGGTCTGGACGGTAGCGGGAAGCTGGAAGAGGCTGTGTACGGGCAAAATGTGGGTGTGGCTTCCCTTAAACGTGCTTTTGATGTTTACTCTATTCGGAACACATAATGTGACATACATCGCAAATTTGGATCACGTTCTCCAAAAAAAATACAATTCTAGAAAAACTTTCCTTCAACGGTGAAGAGTGGAGGCTAGCCACAATCTATTTTGTGTTGAACTTTCTCTGTTAATAGTAAAATGGTTAACTGCAGTTATTATTATTATTATTATTATTATTATTATTATGAGTTTGTTCAGTACAAAAGCTTTCTCTTAGTGGTGTTTTGAGAAAGTGAGGGTGCTGTCAGATGTGTTCATGTCATTGTGGAGGTCAGAAGCTGTGTTCGCATAATTTAAAAACATTTGACGAATATTATTACGACCAGCCATACTGAGGATCTAGAGCAGTGGTCCCCAATCCTGTTCCTGGAGATATACCATCCTGTGGGGTTACCCTAACAAAGCACACCTCATTCAACAGCTAGGGTGTGTCCCAATACTCAAAAAATGCACCTTCCTTTCCTCCACTACCACCTCCTCTTCTCTGTGCCCCAGAAATGGATCTTTGGGTTTTAATCTAATGTTGCTGATTACTGTTGATGATAATGTTGATGATCTTAATTACGTGTTAATGGTTACATATTAATTAATGTCTCAACGCAAACTGCAATGTCGGATACGTCGTATACTGTACATGCAAATACTTGTACTTGAAACGTTCAGGCAGTTTTGCATACTTCCGGGTAGGAGAGTAGTGGGGGAGTGACGAATATTTGGACACACCCCGAGAGATCTACCATCCTGTAGGTTTTCACTCCCAACCCTAACAAAGCACACCTCATTCAACAGCTAGAGATCTCGTTGAGCTGTAGAATCAGGTGTGCCAAATTATGGTTGAATTAATCTACAGGAGGGGACCACTAATCCAGAGCATGGATATTCAAATCTAGAATAAAAATCTGGCCCTGGGTTTTTTTCCCCCAGGTAATTAACTACACAATTAGTGCTAGTGATTGGCCAGACTATCGTCACACCTGACTCCCAAGTAAATGGAGGGTGGAAAACTAACAGTTCTCGGCCCTCGAGGACTGTCATTTGAATAACAGAGTAATAGAGTGTTTTGTTTATAGGGCATCTGCATAATGCCCTCAAGGCGGCCCTGCCTGAAATGGAAATAGCTTCCCAGTATTCAGGGGAAGGTTGCTGTGCTTGTGCCTGGTGTGGAATTTTGGCTTGGGCCTAGAAAAGCTAATGTAAGCCCTTCTGTCTTCCCCAGGAGATCCACAAAAAGGTTATGTCCCTGCAGTTCAGCGAGTGCCACACTAAGATCCGGCATGTGGATGCCCACGCCACCCTGAGCGACAGTGTGGTGGTGCAGGTGATGGGTGAGCTCTCCAACAGCGGCCAGCCCATGAGGAGGTTCATGCAGACGTTTGTGCTGGCTCCAGAGGTGTGTGTGTGTGTCCGTCTGTGCGTGCGTCTGTCTGTGCGTGCGTCTGTCTGCGTGCGTGTGTCTGTCCGTCTGTCTCTGCGCGTCATGCGAGTTTGTGGGTGCGTGTGTCTTTCTGTCTGTCTGTGCATGCGTTTGTTCATTATACCTTTCACCTAAACATTAACCCCCATTTGCAGCATTTACACACGGTCTGAGTGGTGAAGGCTACAGCTGAAATGGATTTTCTCATCTGTGTTCTGAAAAGAGTTCTTCTGTCTGTGTGGTCAGGGCTCTGTGGCGAATAAGTTCTACGTCCATAATGACATCTTCCGCTACGAGGACGAGGTTTTTGGCGATTCGGAGACTGAGCTTGATGAAGGTACGCATCTTGATTCTGACTTCAGATCACTCGCAACGCAAATTTCAAACGCTAGGGGTGGTAAACACAAAAATGTGAAGTAAATCGATTAAACAATCAAAACTGCCATTATAGACATTTTCTTAATGGTGTGACACCTTGCATTGTTTTGTTCAGGAAGAAACGTTTCTCTGCATTCTCTGTATTGACTGGTTTTTGTTGTAGAATCAGAAGAGGAAGTTGAAGAGGAGCATGTGGAGAGGCAGGCCTCCCCTCTGCCTCTGCAGGACAGTCCCACCAGCACCCCCTACTATGACTCACACCCTGCCAGGTAGGCTCCTCCCCCTACTATGAGCCACACCCTGCCAGGTAGGCCCCTCCCCCTACTATGAGCCACACCCTGCCAGGTAGGCCCCTCCCCCTACTATGAGCCACACCCTGCCAGTTATGCCCCGCCCATCTGTCTGGTTGTGTGAGGTCAGGTGGGGGTTGTTGATTGGCTGTGTGAGGTCAGGTGGGGGTTGTTGATTGGCTGTGTGAGGTCAGGTGGGGGTTGTTGATTGGCTGTGTGAGGTCAGGTGGGGGTTGTTGATTGGCTGTGTGAGGTCAGGTGGGGGTTGTTGATTGGCTGTGTGAGGTCAGGTGGGGGTTGTTGATTGGCTGTGTGAGGTCAGGTGGGGGTTGTTGATTGGCTGTGTGAGGTCAGGTGGGGGTTGTTGATGCACTCATAGTTATGACACACTAACAATGTGTACAGCTGGATGGATATTTTACTGGGGCAATTCTGGATACGTGCCTTGCTTTGAAACCTCTTGACTCAAGCCTCACGCTCAGTTTTTTAGCCAGTAAACTCCTCTAAACATGGCTGCGCTGTTATGCTGGCGCGTGTGGTAACTGCCAGCCATGCTGAATTTGATTTGGTAACCCGCAGCCACAGTGTTGAGGAGCTGCTGGAGGAGGATGTTCCAGAGCCACAGCCAGAGGTGGAACCTGAGCAGGCGAGCGAGGAGGTGGCACCCGAAACAACAGCAGAGGAGAAGGTTCCAGAAGAGCTGGAGGACACGGTGGCCCCTACTCCAGTGGAGCCCGTCCTAGTCGCACAGGAGCCGCAGAAGGTCTGTCCCTCCCTATGACCACATCTCTGGCTTTCTGATGTTCTGTAAGCACACACACACACACACACACACACATACAGTGCCCTCTACAATTATTGGAACCCCTGGTAAAGATGAGTAAAAAGGGTTATAAAAGATCCAACCTTTAATTGAAGTAAAATTATTCTGAGAAAAAAAATCCCCCATCAAGAAGTACTTATTTTTAACAAAACCACGTGTGCCACAATTATTGGCACCCCTGCATTCCAATAAAACAGCACTGAGTCTTCTCCCGTAACATCTAATTAAGGTTGGAGAATACAGAGCAAGGAATCTGAGACCATTCCACTTTACAGAATCTCTCCAGATCACCCAGAGTCCTAGGTCCTCTCTTGTGCACTCTCCTTCAGCTCAGCCTACAGGTTTTCAATGGGGTTTAGATGGCCATGGCAGAAGGCTCATTTTGTGTTCATTTTTGTGTTTATTTGGACGTATGTTTTGGATCATTGTCTTGCTGGAAGATCCAACAACGACCCAGTTTTAGTTTCCTCAACTTTCCTGACAGAGGCAGCCAGATTTAGATTTAAAAAATTTGGATATTTCATGGAGTTCATCATGCCTAAGAAGGTTCCCAGGGCCTTTGGAGGAAAAACAGCCCCGCAACATCACGGAACCTACACATTTTTGGTATAGCCATTCTTCTTTTTACGCCAAACCCACCTTGAGTGTTGGTTGCCGAACAGCTCAATTTTAATTTAATCTGACCATAGAACACGGTTCCAGTCAAAGTTTCAGTAGCGTTTAGCAAACTCCTGGCGCTTACATTTGTGGTGAAATGACAGGAAAGGCTTTTTTCTGGCATGCCTTCCAATTAATTTGTTAGCATGGAGGTGACGTCTAATGGTAGTTTTGGAGACTTGATGACCCCAAGATGCTACTTTCCTCTGTAATTCTCAAACAGTGATCCTTGGGGATTTCTTTGCCTCTCTTACCATCCTCCTCACTGTGCGTGGGGGTAAAATAAACTTGGGTTCTCTCTCAGGCAAGTTTGTAACAGTTCCAGACTAGTTGCTCTTAACTTTTTAAGTATTGCCCTAATGGTGGAAATGGGCATTTTCAAGTGAGTAGCTATTTTTTATAGCCATTCCCTGATTTATGATGCTCAACACACTTTTCCCTCATTTGATTTGTGTTCTCTTATCTTTCCCATTTTGATGTATGAATAAGGGAATATGGCCTCATATTTTTACCCCAGTGAAACAGGACGTCATGGATTACTGCTTTAAAGTTCCTAAACATTTTTATCAACTTTACATTTTATTCATAAGAATTTCTTGGGGTGCCAATAATTGTGGCACATGTGGTTTTGTTAAAAATAATTATAATTATCAGTGTGAGATTAAGCTAATTCACCAAAAGTAAAAAAATAATTTATTTAAATTTTTTTATAACCTTTTTACTCATCTTTACCAGGGGTGCCAATAATTGTGGAGGGCACTGTATGTACCCACACATACGCACACATGGATGCACATTCACAAGTAAACATTTACTTTTCTTACCCCTGATTGACTGACAGCATGATGGTTTTTCCTCATTCCTTATAGCCTTTCTCCTGGGCTTCGGTGACCAGTAAAAATCTTCCTGTGAGCGGCACAGTTCCTGCTGGGATTCAACCCCATGTCGTTAAAGCTCTGAGCTCACAGGTAACGCGTCTGTGTGCACGGGCCATCATTCAGGTCAAATCCCTTAATAAATCGTCACTTTGCTTTGTGAGCTGGTGAAGTCTCTCTTTCCAATGGGAAAGTTTGGGCATTTAGTGTTCAGTGTGTGCACCTGAATGGGTTTGCATCATCTAGCCTGTGCTCTGTACTGACCCATTTCAGCCCAGGATGGAGATGAAACAGGAGGCCCCTCCTCTCCGTTCCAGAGACCAGCGTCCTAGACCCGCGTTTCCACCACGTGGCTCCAGGCCTGGTAAGATCTACTGTGGTTCTGCACAGTCCTCCTTATCATAGCCAAAACAAGCGTGACCCTTTAAGGTGTAGGATCACAAACGTGCAAATAGAATGTTCTTAATGTCCGGTTGAGACGCCGACAAGACGGCAGCATAGAGGAAGCTCTCCCGATAAGATACGGTTTGAAAGCCCCGCAAACTTCATTTCATAATATCTGAATATACAGAATTCCAGAGGGGGCGGAAAAGGACTCCCCGTCGATGGTTACGTTCGTGGGAAAAATTACTCCGGGAAATTCTCGACATACCTGAAGCAGCGACTCTTCAAATCGAGAGAGCCCACCGCGCGCTCGGACCACAGCCACAGGCGGATGCGCCGCCGAGATCCATCCTGGTAAAATTCCTGATAAAAAGCTTCAGAATCAAAGAAACGACACTCCGTTAACCTGGACAACGACTATGCCCCGCGCGTTCTCCAAAAGCGGAAAGAATATGCAGAGGTTCGTAAGATCCTGAAGGACCGAGATATTCAATTCCAAACGATGTATCCAGCCCGGCTAAAAGTGAAATATGCGGAGATCTACGAGACCGTGGAAGAGGCGTCTCAAGCCATGGCTAAGAGAGGTCTGCCCGGCGAGACCCCAGAGGGGTCGGGACCCCAGAGACGCTGCGGCAACTGACATGGCAGAAAGGCAGCCGGCGACCCGGGGGACGTATATCCCGTTCTAGATACAACGCAAGTTACAAGGAAAACTTGCAAACTTACAGAAGAGTTCCACCACCCGCAAGTGCAGTGAGAAATCTCACTACGGCTGATAGAGATGGGCAGGGTAGGCAATGGCCGTCCTGCTAATCTATTTCCGAAATGAAACGGACACTTTGGGTTGGTGACTTCAGCTGTTAATATTAAAACGGTTTTCTGGTTAGGAAGAAATACGACTTACCTAGTTGATTTATTTAAAACTAATAAGAATCGGGACAAGAACAGAGGATGGAACTTTCTTGTGCTATTATCTTCTAGGGCCCTCTCTGTCGGTCTCGAGAGGGGGGTTTTCCCTTGGAGCCGTTTTTTGGAGGCTTGTGTAGGGTCGTAGGAGAGACCCCTAACTTGGAAGTCATTCAAGTACTTTTTTCATTTGTATTTCTTTGTTGAGTGTTCAACTCCTTGTTTGTTCACAGCCGTTTGTTACTGCGAAAGGGATGCTTTTCACATATATGGTAGGAATATCATATGATATAACCTAAATGCAAGGTATAAGAATAGTTTATTTTTACGTCAATGGGTTACTCAACCCGATTAAGAGAGGGAAGATCTATCAAAATTAAAGAAAGATAAAGTACAAATGGCGTATTTGCAAGAATCTCACCTTAATGATACAGAGCATGCCAAATTGAATAAAATGGGCTTCAAACATGTATAGTCATCTTCCTACAAATCGTGGCATAGACGGGGGTGGCTATACTGTTATCAAGTGTGGTGAATTATGGGCACATATCAGAGTTTAAGGACAAAGACAGCAGATTTATAATGATAATAGGGAAAATGGAGGGAACTCTAGAGAGTTTTCTGAATGTATATGCTCCCCCGGGTAGTGACTGCACGTTTTACAGGCAAATATTTGATTTAATGGCAACGAAAGCTCAGGGGATTCAAATTTGTGGGGGGGGTTTTAATGTACGTTTAAATCCAAGACTGCATGCCTCGAGTGGAAATCCAGAGTCAAAACCCATAAGCAGGAAGATGAATGCATTGATGAGTGAAATGGGAATCATAGATGTTTGGAGAAAACTGTATCCGTCCAGTTGGGATTACACCCATTACTCCTCCACCCCATGCAGTATTCTCTATTTACAATAGAGATTTACATAGAATAGGGCAATGTGACATGGGACCGATTGCTCTCTCAGACCATAGTCCTATTTACATGTCTGTGTGCCTCAGTAGAAAGCCAAGGTCTATGTTGTGGAGGCTGAACTCAAATATACTGAATAATCCAGAGACTAGGGAGGGCTTAAAAACTGAAATTAGAACGTATCTAGAACTGAACGATAACGGGGCGGTGGCACCGTCTACGCTTTGGGATGCTCTTAAAGAGGTAATGAGGTGCAAAAATCAATGCCACTACTTCTCTTATAAAGAAACTTAGAAGGCAAAGGCTGCATGACCTGGAAGTTCAATTAAAGCTTTGACACTTTGGATAACAGGGTGAAACAAGAAATTAAAGAAATAAGGAATGAGATGGATGAAATAGGGACACAAGAAATACAAAAACAACTGCTATTTTCAAAACAACGATACTATGGATTCGGTGGGAAGTCGTTGAAACTCTTATAGCAGGGGTTTTCAAAGTGGGGGCCGCGGCCCAACGGGGGGCGCCAGGGGGGCCAATTGGAAGGGAGCGGAAATGGAAAATGCAAAAACAAAAAAAATTGTTATAAATCCTTTCATATCGAAATTAGGTCTTTGCCATGCCCTTCTTTCAATCGCAGCCAAAAACTAACCGTCTGCCTGTCAGTCAAAGCGTTACGTTGAGCTGCTAACGGCCCGATTATGGAATCAAAATAGGGTCAAAAGTATTGTGTTGTGCATTAAGAAGCTGTATGTTAGATTTTTTTTATTTGCCAGTGTAATTTAAAAGTTTAAAAAAAAAAAGAAGCCATTTCGCAATAGGGGGGCCCCAGCCAGAGGCTACGACTATTTGGGGGTCCTTGGCATGGAAAAGTTTGGGAACCCCTGTCTTATAGTATAGACGAAAAAGGCAACAAGCAGATAATGCCATCTACAAGATAAAGAACCCTGAATCACAAGCAATCGAGTGTAGGCTAGAGAAAATTCAGCAGAGTTTTGAAAAGGTTTATAAGACACTGTATTCCCAACTACAAATTGATAACAACCGTCAGATTGAGTCATTCCTCGCCTCCCTTGATTTACCCTCTATCCCTCCCCATGTTTGTTCAAAGTTTTGTTTACATAAAAAAAGAAGGTAAACCTTTGGTCATAGTAAAGAATTTAAAGATTTTTTTTTAAGTTCAAAATGAAATGTTTTGTCAAGTAGTGAGATCTGAATTAGTGGAATCATTAAGGTATTGAAAATGTGTCATGTTGATTGTACCCTTGTCAATACCCAGATGACATAAATAAAATAAAAAGAATGTTCTTAACTGAACATTCTAATGCTGATGTAAGTCACCACTGAAAGCAAAGGCATTCTAGAACACTGACTTAGAATTTTAACAAAAACATTCCAAATAAAACAAACTTACTCTTCAAAGGGAACAATTATGTGTGGATTATTCTGTAAGGTAGTTTTTATGGTCATTTTACACTGGTTTAACTGCTGCGTTCTACAATTCATTATTAGATGGTGTGGCAGCTTCAGAAGGCGGAAAACCCCAGTTCAGCTTCATGAGCAAAGGTAAGTGCTCGTTTTTAAAGTGGAGCGGTTCTTCGTAAAAACTCGGCAGATGTTCATTGGCTGACTGAGTGTTCTCCCTGCTCAGGGAGGGGCGATTCGGATGCGGGTGATTTGGATGGCAGAAGGATGAGGCATCCCGACAGCCACCAGCTGTTTGTGGGAAATCTGCCTCATGACATCAATGAGACTGAACTCAAGGACTTTTTCATGAGTAAGTATTGCTCAGTAGTGTGTGTGTGCGTATATGCTTGTGCTCCATACTTGTGTGACGAGGGTGTATGCGTCTGCATGCATGCATTGGTTTAACTTTATTTTTTTTGTGTGTCTTGCAGCTTTTGGAAATGTCCTTGAGCTCCGTATAAACACCAAGGCAGTGGGAGGGAAGCTTCCTAACTTTGGATTTGTGGTGTTTGATCAGTCCGAACCAGTGCAGAGAATCCTCGATTCCAAGGTTGGTCACACAATCACTTCGGACACAGATGTGTGTTAAAACCCAATCTGGCTTACTCTGTAATCACTAGTCAAGAGTTTGGGGCTTAAAGGGGCTGTTCGCCCAAAAATGTTATTTTGATATGTTTATACATACCCGAACTGCTGTCTATCCATCCAGGTAATTTTGCTGAGAATTCACTTTTTTATTTTTTATTCTGATTTGTCCCTATCTCTGCCAATCAATTGGACCCTATGTAATTCCTTTTTTTTTTTATGTGGATGGATCCCTTTAAGGGTTGTTTCTCCTGACTTTTTCCCCCATAGAGTTCTATAGGAAAATGAGTCGGGAGAAATAATCCTTGCAGTGATCCATCCACATCTACTCCATATCTGGCAACAGAGTGATGGTTTGGGGCTCGTTCGATAGCTCAGACCCTTGATGACTTACAGCCATTTAGCCAGCCATGTGTTCCATACTGTACCAGTGTAATTTACAGCTGAATCTAGTCTCACCCCCCAATTCCCATAGAGATCAGTTCAAATGCAAAGAGGTTATAGTATCGCTTGTAACAGTACCTGAAAATAAGATATCGAGAGTCTTGATGTTGATTGGTCACAGACTTCAGGAAGTAACAGCATGCAAAGGATATGCGACCAAATATTAAATATGATACTTTAAAAATATGTTAAAGCAAAATATTCTAATTTTCTGAGACACTGAATTTTGGGTTTCATTAGCTGTAAGCCATAATCATCAAAATTACAAGAAATAAAGGCTTGAAATATTTCACTCTATGTGTAATGAATCTATATAATATATGAGTTTCACTTTCTGAAATGAGTGACAAAAAATATTTTTCACGATATTCTAATTTTTTGAGCTGCACCTGTATTAGGTATACTTAAAGAGAAAAAGACTAAAAGAAAGGAGCCCCACACGGTGGCAACGGCCATTATTGCATTCGTTATCGATGTTGTATATCATCCATAGCAGAGGAAATTGTGCAAAGCTGTAGCCTCCTCCACTGTCAGGAAAACTAGGGATAAAATAAGAATATTTCAGAAAGCACACAAGCTTCACATGGTTCATCTTGCTATTGTATCTTTTAATTTTAAAAAATAATTATAAATTTCGATGCATTGGCCATAGATATGGAACCATAGATGTGACATATCATGTTATGTAATAGTAATTTGTTATTCTGAAATGGAACAATTTGGCAGCCATTTTACCTGGGTACAGCTATAATAGGAACCTATGGCAAAAGTGTCATGTACTTTTCCACTGTGGTGTCATAATCGGGTCTCAGAAGCCAGATAGCTGATGATTGGCTCATAGGTATAAAGCCATGGTTACTGGCCACCATCTTACCTGGGTATGGTCAAAGAGGGTAGGCAGAGCAAGAGGTCCAACTTCGGGGCTGGAACGTCCGCACTTGGAACTTAGATTAGACAGACAACAGGCACTCATTGAATGACTGGCGGTCAATGGAGTTTTTATAAAACGGCTCGCTAAATGGGTCATGCTCATACAGGACAAAATCAAAAGTCTCCCTTTTCTTTTTTCAATTATATATGCCTAGGTTATCAGGACCCAGTACTACTACTTACAACTCGTTATGATTTTGTCTATCCAACGAAAACCCACATTAAATCCGGCTAGGCCGGTCAGATGCAGGCCACTGTAAGCATACGTTATGTAACTTTAGTTGCTAAGCTAACTGAAAACACTACTGCGCATGCCTGATCACTTCCTCTTGCGCGGACAAAAAATCCAATGGGGAAAAGTGCCAGTTGCGTATCTTGTCATATATCTAAAATCTTTGGTATGTGTGACATATGTCACATCTATGGTTCTATATCTATGGCGATAGATATAGAACTGCTGGTATCCATGTAACCTGCTGTAATCATAGTATAGACTGGGTGAGCTCTTCACTGTCCTCTTGTTCTGCTGTGTCTCTGAATGTCCCGTCTCCCCTGTCCCCCACTGCAGCCGGTGATGTTCAATGGGGAGGTGCGACTGAATGTCGAGGAGAAGAAATCGCGGACCGTGCGGGTCGGGGACGATCGGCGGGACATGCGCCGTGGCGACCGGGCCTCCGGGGGTCCTCGAGGCTTTGCAGGAAGCGGCACGAGGGATGGGAGGGCCTCCTTTATACGGGGCGGGGGGGCTTCAGGGAGAGGCCAAGGCGAGAGCCGTTTCACCACACAGCGCCGCTGACGGCTCCACCTGCAGTTTGGGAGGACTACAAAAACGCCACCTCCCTAAAATCTGCACCTGTCAACGGATACTTTTTTGTTTTGTTTTGTTTTTTTTCTTTTGGCTTTGGGACATGACCTGTCAACCATTTTCTCAGCTGTGATACAGAGGAAACTAACGGAACGGTTTTGTTTACCAGCTTTGAGCTCATAGTCCTCTACTGGTTTCTCGAGAGTTTGCTCACATCTCATTTGTAATTTGACTAAATGGACCAAGAAGGAACTGTATCGGACGGACACAGCAGCCATAGGCTGATCATTGGTCACGTGACCCATGATTCCATGAAGAGATTAAATGTACAGCCGCAAGTTACTGAGGGGCTATTTTAACAATCCCTCAATTTGCACATTTTATATCATTTCTGCCCAGTACTGTGTGTCAGAATCAAGAGGTGCAAAATTTGTGCAATTGGGGACAACATTTTTTTCCCCCTTTAAGAACGTTGCTTAGAAACAAATTGCAGTATTGCACTTATCAGTATGCACTAACAGGTACTTTTTTTTATTTTTATTACATCAGTATGGCAGTATGGTTGGGGTCAGTCTTCACACCATATTTAGTAGGTCTGGAGGATGCTGTGACCAAATCGCCTCTGTGACCCTTAAACGTTTCAGTTACTGCTGGGAAATGAGTGGGAGTGTATTTTCCCTTGTTAAATAATGAGAAATCCTGGACATTGAGTGGAAATGAAAATAAAAGCGAAACATTGGATGAGTGACGATGACTGGCTCACCCCATCTAGATACATGTGGAGCAAAAGCCTCATTTTCTGTTTTGTCTCTTGACAAAAGCATTATGGTGCCTTCAGTTGTGTGTGTGTGTGTGTGTGTGTGTGTCTGTCTGTCTGTCTGTCTGTGGCTTACTGCTAAGTAGCTTTCTGATGCTTTTGAGAGAGGTTTTTTGAGATAAATGTGATTTTTGCTTTCATATTTGAGTTTAGTGCTAAAACCCACATCTTTTGAATGGTTTCAAAACGGTGACTGAACTGTATACAGCTCGGTGTCAAAAGGGAATAGTGGTTCTTAGCCCAAACACAGGCTCTCCTGGGAGCATTGAAGAATGTTCACTCTATGTACTGTGTACTTCAGAGTCACAATAAAGCCTCCGCTTTGTTTGCCAAGTACAGCTTGTCCCGAAGTGCATAAGTCACCCTGACGACCAATAAACGAGGACTGAGTCACCTGAACTGCTGATGTAACAGAATCGCTTGCGAGCGTAGTCCTTCAGGGCCTGCTTGCGAGCGTAGTCCTTCAGGGCCTGCTTGCGAGCGTAGTCCTTTAGGGCCTGCTTGCGAGCATAGTCCTTTAGGGCCTGCTTGCGAGCGTAGTCCTTCAGGGCCTGCTTGCGAGCGTAGTCCTTCAGGGCCTGCTTGCGAGCGTAGTCCTTCAGGGCCTGCTTGCGAGCGTAGTCCTTCAGGGCCTGCTTGCGAGCGTAGTCCTTCAGGGCCTGCTTGCGAGCGTAGTCCTTCAGGGCCTGCTTGCGAGCGTAGTCCTTCAGGGCCTGCTTGCGAGCGTAGTCCTTCAGGGCCTGCTTGCGAGCGTAGTCCTTCAGGGCCTGCTTGCGAGCGTAGTCCTTCAGGGCCTGCTTGCGAGCGTAGTCCTTCAGGGCCTGCTTGCGAGCGTAGTCCTTCAGGGCCTGCTTGCGAGCGTAGTCCTTCAGGGCCTGCTTGCGAGCGTAGTCCTTCAGGGCCTGCTTGCGAGCGTAGTCCTTCAGGGCCTGCTTGCGAGCGTAGTCCTTCAGGGCCTGCTTGCGAGCGTAGTCCTTCAGGGCCTGCTTGCGAGCGTAGTCCTTTAGGGCCTGCTTGCGAGCGTAGTCCTTTAGGGCCTGCTTGCGAGCGTAGTCCTTCAGGGCCTGCTTGCGAGCGTAGTCCTTCAGGGCCTGCTTGCGAGCGTAGTCCTTTAGGGCCTGCTTGCGAGTGTTGTCCTTTAGGGCCTGCTTGCGAGCGTAGTCCTTCAGGGCCTGCTTGCGAGCGTAGTCCTTCAGGGCCTGCTTGCGAGCGTAGTCCTTCAGGGCCTGCTTGCGAGCTCTGAACCTGTGAGGAATGCTTAACTGCATGGCACTGGTGTTGGATTGCTGTTTTCTGTTGATTTTTTCTATAGAGTTGTGTATAGCAGTGCTTCCTCCGTTCCAGCCGTTTGCATTTTCTGTGCTGGTGTTCGCTGCGTTCAGAATCTGTTGGCAGTCTACTAGTGGTACAGAATTACCTGACCCCTCCTCCTCTCTCTCTCTCTCTCTCTCTCTCTCTCTCTCTCTGGTTTTTCAGCTCGTGAGCAACTGTTACTCCTTGAGTTTTGTTTACATACAACTTCTTCTGTTGTCACTGGTAGGCTTGAGGTGTTCTCATCGTGTCTGGAGCACATCCTGTTGAATTGGCCCCCATTTTGACTCCTCTCTCTAGAAGGCTCCTTGTTTCCCCCAGGACTACTCTAAGTCTATAACACTTCCTGTCCAATTGCAGGTGCTGTAACTCAGTCATTTCCAAAGTGTGGGGCGGGGGGGGTGCAGTGAGACAACGATGGTGGTGGTGGAGGTAAAAGGCACTGCACGGAATTTGTGTGGGGTGGGGAGCTTTAAAAAAAATTCCTTTTACCAAATGGGGGCCTGACCGAAAATGTTTGGGAACCACTGACTCTACTTCCACTTCCTGTGTTACCATAACCCTCCCTCTGTACTTCCTGTGTTACTGTAACACCTTGTAATTTCGTTCTCCGAAAATAAGAATGGGGTAAAGTGTAATCGGTTCCGTTTCCTGAAGTCTATTCTACAGTTAAATTTGAATTTATTGGAACTTCAATTCAGTTTTCAAGTAATAATTCCAACAGTGTTATGAATCTTCCAGATGAGTACATTTATTTCCTTAACGTGTGCATCCAAGCACTTCACAGCCCCCCAATCTATGAAGAAAACTATAAGGCCTATACAAATTGGTTGGTGGTACATGAATGTGGTCCACTGTACAGGGTTTTACATTTGAAATTGTAATGTTTTCAGTAACTATTTCCATTAACAAATAAATTGCCATTTAATAGACAATTCATATGAATGTGTAATGTTTCAATAACTATATCCATTAACAAATAAATTGCCATTTAATAGACAATTCCAAATTACAATTGTAACTATGCAGTTGCACTGTGTATGTCTTGCTGTAGTAGTAACAGGCTGTTGGTGCAGCTCCAGCACCAACTGCTGTGATTATTTACACAGGTATTTACAATTGCCTTAATCTGTCCACAAAGGTAAAGCTAATCTACACCAGAGGTATTCACTATTGCCCTTGGAGTTCTACTGGTTGTGCGCGTTTGTGCTATATCTGCACTTTTTTGATCAATTAAAGCAGTTAAATTAGCCAGCATATTTAATTACTCTAGAAATGCCAGTAAAATAAAAAAAATTCAGAAGCAAACATTATCCATTAAACAAAGTTTTTCGTTTTATTTGTGTCACAAACAGGAGAACGTCTCTGCACGCATTTAATCCACTAGTGAGAAAAGCCATGTAACGGATTGCCACGTGCACTGAACATGAACACCAGGGGACGAAAGCAAACCGAAACATGGCCATTTCATTTCATTCACAAAATCATGCCATTACACCTCTTCACCAGCAGAGGGCCATAGCGGTTCGCACAAAGACGCGTGTCGTGATTGATGTATGAATGTTGCACCTGTTCAATTTTTCAATGTTTAATGTGCAAAACCATTACCCATTTCAAAGCAGAATAGCCACGTCCTGGTCAAGTTAAAAGGTCTTATTGTATATTATTTACCTCATCTGAGTTACTGCCTATTGTGTTCTTTTCTGTAACTCTCACATCATTTTAGGATATGTAGCCTATTAATGCTAAAAAATTACGTCCCTAAGTAACTATCCATAACGGCGACGGCACGCCCCTTATGTACCACCATATTGGGATCTTATCGTGTGGATCTGTAATGAATGTGCTGCTTAAACTTCAGTCAAATTTGTGACTTGCACTCGCACATGATCCGCTGTTAGGATTATGAAAGAGCGAATCGGGAATTTTCATTTGAGAAGAACAAAACCCGAAAGATGAACTGTCGCTGCCTCACTGGGACATCGTCGCCAGCCTAATGGTGTATTCAAGTGGGCAACTCGGGAGGATCGTGCGTGATGTTTGCCGTGACGATGGTCCCGTTCGTCACGATAAATGTTCAAATGCTCAGTGGCAAAAAAAAACGTGGACGCCCGCAGAAAGCTGATGCTTGTTTGGCTGGCTTCTGAGCAGCATGTGCAATTCCAAAGGTTTTACGTGGCGTATGCGAAAATGATTGAGGATGACAACAAACACAGAAGGTGAAAGACTGCATACACCACGCAACAGTTATCACTCGATTCAGATCTCTCTGATCTTTACAGATGCTCAGCTGTTTTACCTTTGACCTCTGAGATTTTTCGTCACCTCTGTCATCTTGGGGACCTCAAGAGGTCCCCGAGTTGAAAGTCGGAGTTCTGAGTTCGGTGTCACGTTAAAATCTTCTTTTTTTTTCTCTCGGAAGTCGGAAATATTATTTGAATATAAATTCCTTGTTTAGGTGGCCTTAGGTGAAGTCACTTAAATCTATGACGTCATCAGAGTAGCATGTACATCCATTGACAGTTGACTGAGTTTAACACTTACTGTTATGTCACAGTAATCCCCTGCAAAATAATTATTTATATAAATACCGCACCTGGTACCTACAACAGTTTTGTAGTTTCCCGTTACAGAAATAGCCTAGGCCTACTTTTTCCCCTGGAAAGCAATAGCAGACGGAAACGTACAAAATGTCAACTCTCCTTTCGGAAACGGAAAAGTATCACTTTGTTAACGTCATAGACAGAGGGACGTTTGGACTGGTCGCTACGTTCCAGAGGCAGAGCGATTCAAAAACTGTGGCAATAAAGACATTGCCGCTCAGCAACACCACAATGTTTATACGTGAAACCAGACTTCTAGCTGCCCTCGCCCGCGAAAATTTAGAGGAAAGCCACATCGTGTATTTTTTCGAATCTTTCCGAGACCATGTGCATCAACACATGGTCTTCGAGGTCCTGGATAAAAATTTGTATCACTATCAGACGGAGATCGATTTCAAGCCTCTGTCCACCCGAGATATCCGTACTATTACATTCCAAGTCCTCACAGCTCTTGCTAAATTGAAGGCTATCGGAATCGTTCATGCTGACATCAAACCGGAAAACGTAATGCTCGTCGACCAGCACCAACACCCGTTCCGAGTAAAGCTGATCGATTTTGGTTCATCTTACACAGTCGATGAAGTGGACACAATAAGGGTGTCCTACCTCCAAACCAGGTTGATAATGGATATTAGGCTACATTATTTCTTGACGTCTGTATAAACTTGTTGAAATAAGCGTGTGCATGTCAGTGGTATATGGGAGAGGTAGGCCTACACAGTAAAATGTCCAGTGTTAATTCCAACTCTAACAGAGTACATATGGGTGCAATAGGGACCATATGTACTCTGGAAGAGTTGATTTAACGCAACATTTTGCTGTGTATGTGTGTCTGTTGGCATTGTATTGTTTGTGCGTAATTGTACATGTGTAAGTGAATAGTTTGACAGCACTACATATATCTGTGCTTTACACTTTAGTTATACGGATAGAATCATGATAGAATGTTCCTCAGGTCATTATTTTGTCACGGCAGCCTATAGGCCTATTAATGTACATATTAATGTACATGCAAATATCCAACTAACTGAAGAGTGCAGACATCTCCTTTCCCTGACTTTCTTTCTGAGAGCACTCGAGTATATGTTGAAAAATACTTCTTGTCTCTTCTTTCCGGCCTGTCTTTCTTTGAACGATTTAGTCTCGTCAAATGTCTTGTGGGCCTTGTCTCTCAGGTACTACAGGGCTCCTGAGGTTGTTCTGGGACTGCCTTTCTGCGAGAAGATGGACGTGTGGTCTCTGGGTTGCGTGATGGCCGAATTGTACCTCGGCCATCCCCTCTTCCCAGCAAGCTGTGAGTTGGAGCTGGCGCACTACATCTGTGAGAGCCTCGGAACGCCCGCTGCCGACATCCTTGACTCTGCCAGCAAGACCAGGTACTTTTTTGACCTGGTTAAGAGACGCACGGGGGAGCCCCAGTGGACACTGAAGCCTGTCCAGAAGAGGCCATCTTTGAGCAGGAAGCGGAGCTTGAGGAGGCACGTGGTGACCTCTCTAGCTCGCCTGGACAAGGGGGTCCCAGACTCTGGGAGTGAAGGTGAGGCGGAGATACTTGACCGCTGGTGCATGGTGGACCTGCTGAAGAGGACGCTAATTCTGGACTCGCGGCAGAGGATTGGCGCCAGCCAGGCACTCTGCCACCTCTTCGTCACCCTGCAGCATATGCGTGCGTGCGACAGCTACCAGCAGTACTACGATTTCTCACTGCAGGGGTACAGGGAGGCCCTGATCCCCGACCACACCCTGGAGCCCCCGAAAGAAAAACGGCCCCTGAGAAGTTCACTGCGGGCGTTCTTTGCCCGCCTCTGTGTGCTAAAGCGCAAGAAGAAGCCAGGTGACCCCCGACCCCACTCTGACCATACGAAGGGGCCTCAGGATGAGGTTGACTGCGTGGAGGGTTTCGGCACAGCTGAAAGGAAAGAAAACCTGGCTGACGATGTGGCAAACTCCAGCCAGGTGGCATGTGACACGGTGGAGAAAAGCCAGAGTCAGATAAAATGTCAGAAATCTCTGTAAAACATATGGTTAGAGGCAGTCTGATGCAAATGATTTAATGCTCCATTAAATTAATAATCCAATCCCAATAAAGAGCTTTGAAGCTGTTGCCCCTTCATCCACTGAAAACACCCACTTGCAGCCATAAACAGCAGCTGTGTGACAGTCCAACGGTGCTGTGACACTCCAGCAGCTAGGCTAGAGGGCAATCCTGATTTTTCCTATACTCATCACGTTTCTGCCTGTCTCCGCTGCCTTTTTTTACTGGAGACGCTGTCCCTGTCCTCCTTGGCGAAGAGTCTTCTCCAACCTCCTCCACGTTCTACATTTCCACTGTGGCAAGGTGACCATGGAGCTGCTAGTCTGCTGCCCAAAATGCAGGCTTCATCTTGGCCTACATGCTCCTGGCCACCACTGAGACGTGCATACCAGAGACCCCCTGCCTCTGCCCTAACCCCTTCTCCCATACTCTGGACCGGGTGGAACTGGTCTTGGAGGTCGTTCCGCTCGCTTCTTCCCAGAGACGTCAATGTCCAACTGGAGGGCTCAATTCGAGGAGCCCCCCCCACTCCCCCTCCACTACTGTGACTTCACCGTGCTGCTGTGAAGTTTTTTTTTTTTAAATGTGGGCATGGAGTGTAGGTTGCTTGGTAACCTGCTTTGACCAGCAACTGTTATTGTTACATCATAAGAGGCGCGTCACCGTGCTTGAGCTCAGTTAACAAAACCGAAACGAGTGAAATAAATGTACCTTACCAAGAAAACACGGTTTACAAAAAAAAGCATGACAAATGTAATTCCTTGTTCAAAGACAGTAATGAAGTAACAAAGACGGTTAAGTTGAAACATTGTTTGCTATCCTCCACACTGTTTCATTAAAGTAATGCACAGTTTAATGGAGACAGAAATGAGGGCCACTGAATCCCAGCACTTTTCTAAATAGTGGCCATATTCTGAGTGAGTTTTAACAGAATTATTGCAGGTCTCAACTACGTCATCAGGACTAATTGCTCTGACTGTTAAGAACAGTATCTTATAAGGCAACACACTACATGTATTGTGAATTGTTTGTGATATCATCTACGGGCAGTACAAATATTATTTTGAAATGTACATTTTAAGATCACAAGTACTAACCCGTCAACCGAATCCCTCCATTTCCTGGGCGACATGTAACGCATAGTGTGTGTCACCCTGTGGCGCTGCTGGCTGCTGGCACGGTGCGGGTTTGAGTCCAGACCATGGGGTGCGTCTGTGCGCTTAAAAAAACAGGGTGAGCCATCCAGCAACCCTGCTGCATAGAATTTTTAAACCAGTGAAATTGATGTAAATTGGCAACACAAACAGTTTCTTACTAAGTGAAATATATGGCCCCCATACCAAATCCAAAATATATGGATAATATGGATTTCAAATATTATTCTGTATATTGTTCCACTTTGTTTATATAAGATTGTGTATGTAGTATACTTACGTATTATGATCTGGTCTTCTCTGGATGTGATTGCCTTTTTGTAGCTGTAAAAACACAAAAAAGATGCTGCTTTATACACCTCTATTTCATTCATTTAAATTACCAAATGTAAGTACAGATGAACCTCGATCCAACGGACACCGATGCAACGGATTCCGGATCCAACGGACACAATCCGCGAGTGAATATCTGGTCCGAACGTTTTTAAAAAACCCGGGTGAGCGCGCGAACCGACCGCTATACTTGAGAGCGTCCCGCGTCCGCGAACCGAGTTGAGTACTTGTGTCCGCGGCGGCGGCGCGCGCTGTGTTTTTGTAAGCGCATCGGTTTGCCTGGTTGTTGTGTTGTGTCATATCTCTTCTTTATATATAGTGATTTCGTCGCTGCAAACGGAACAACGGCTTTTACGGACAAACTCCCCCCCCCCTAGTCCCGTTGGATCGAGGTTCAACTGTACATGCAGTCTTTAGCAGATGTGCTGAACTGTACTCCTACCACCAGAGGGTGCTATGTGCATGACCGGACTACTTCACCTGGCTAACAACAGTAAGATCACACTGTATCCCTGAGCTCCCAGCCACATTCTATAAAACACAAAATACTCATTAATGTTGTTATTGTAATCAAGAGTACGATTCATTGTAATTGTATGTAGTGAGAGCAAATGAAGACCAAGTGTAACACCCCCGGCTATGTGTAACACCCCCGGCTATGCAGGCAAAACCATGTCCCCCCCCAGAAAAATAATACTGATTGAATCATCAAAAATGATTAGTGGCCTTTTTTTTTTTAATGAAACGTCTAGTATGGTGTGACTGGGGGATAGAATTCCTGCAGAGTGCACGCTTGCCTCTCTGTGGGCGCCCTGCGGCTTCTTAGTTGCCGTGTGACTGTACAATAACGGTTTTGTGTAAGAGGCGACCGTCGGTGAGCCTGGCTTGCTGGGCCATAAGCCGACCTGGAATTTTTGCAATAAAGTTCTAATCTTTTACACAGGAAGCCGCTGAGCAAGGCCCACTATTGTTCCGTCTGACAGCGACTTGGGAACCTGGGGGACGCCACGCGCGTGTCTCGCTTTTACCCCCTCCAGAGCCCCCCTGTTCCCACCCCCCTTTTGACCCCTACCCCCCCCCCCCCCTTCAAACACACAACCCCTGTCTCTTCCTGTGCCTTCAAGATACAGTGTCTTCTACTTGATAGGCTTGTTTGTGTTCAAAAGGGGAAAAAATACATTTGCATGCGCCAGAATCAAAAGAGCATCCATAAAAAGCTAAAAATCATTATGTAACTAGAACATAAGTTCTAAAATCAACTAGAAAAGAAGATTAATACCATTGTTGCAATACTAACATTGCACGAGGTGCATAATTCTTTTTGCCAGGCTGTACTTCTGACCTTGTTTTTTTGTTTTTTTTATGGTCACAGTCCAAAGTCACAGCCACCACAGGGACATGTGAGACTCAAAATCACGTTGGGTGGGGTGATATGTTTTCAAGGACAAGGATATGACTATTACTGTGTGGGGGGGAGGGGGCGGGTTTTTTAAAGTTTTTTTTTAAATACTCACCCTCTATATATAGAAAGATTTTACCCTGATCTGATCTGGTACAAAGCTACATTGTTGGTTGTAAATAGATTTGTGGAGGTTCTTAACACACTGCTGTGTTGGCATACCTTGAAACACCAGATTTTAATGGATGTCATGGATCCCTTTTTTTCCTCAGCAACAAACTATTTGGATCCATTAGGACTGGATGCCAACCGTTATTTTTTTCCTTGTGTCATTAGTTTTTTATACTGTGGAGAAAAATTGCCAACAACAAAATGCACACAGAATAATAATAAAAAATGTCCATTTGAGGTTGAATGATGCTATAAATTCATTGGGTATGCAGTTCATTGGGTGGAGAAATAAGATGCTGTAGCCTTTTGTTCGAGACGATTTTCCCCAAAATTTTAAAGACAAAGGTGAACTTTTGCTGTCGTGTTCTCAGTGTTTTGGGGGTTTCAGTCAGGTGATGTGGTGCGTTTTAGGAGGGACCCACCCTTTCTCGCAGAGAGCAGGACCGTGTCCCGAGGGCAGCAGGAACTTGGGGTCCGGGATGGGGGGGGGCTTTTTTTGTTTTTTTTGGTTAAAGCTGTGTTTTCCTTGTGACCTCAAAGCCCAGCTGATTGGCTTTAATCTCCACTTGAGTTCAATGGCTTTAGACAGATTAACATTCTAACAGCAAGATCCCGCAAATCCACCGGGATGCAGGGGAACAAAAGGCCTGCAAAGAACGTGCTCATTAGTCCTGCGCCCCTCCCTCTCCCCCCGTCCAGCCCCCTGCCCCCTGCCCACCGCAATCCTATGTGATGGAAACTGCCTTTCATAATTTTGGACTGCCCAGAGACCAGCATTAATGTCCCCAATAGAACATTCTGGGCCTGATTTACACAGTTTAAACAGCAAAAAAAAAACGGTTTCGTTGTGAAGTTAGAACAAATCAGAATCAGAATCAGAATCAGAATTCGCCAAGTATTTACATACAAGGAATTTACTGTGGTTGTTGGTGCGTACATAGCCAACATAAAATAAAATAATATAAAACATAACATAAAACAAAAACAACAAAACACATAAAAACAAGTAGTGCAAGTAGTGCAAATGAGGGTGTGATTAACCCTTTATGGTGCAAGATCACAAATATGATCTTAACTGAACATTCTAATGCTGCTGTAACAATCACTGCTGGTATCGAAAGCAATGGAATTCTAGAACACTGATTTAGGATTTTGAAAAAAAAACCACTACTAAAAACCTACTCTTCAAAAAGGGTTAAATCTGGAATAAAATTCCTGACATATATAATAAAATTCCTACAGGTGGGGGTTAAATGTTGGATGGGTGTGCTGGGAATTCCATGAGCCTAGAGTGTACCCTGAACAAGGTGAGGTAGGTGATTATTGGCCTGTCAGATTAGCATATCAAAGAAATGCTCACAGTTGATTTATAAACCCTATAAAGACAGTCTATTTGCTGGGCAGATGGAACACTTTCGTAGTCACAGAATTCTCAGAGTTCCATGGCTCTCACCGCACTGCATGAGTTTGCGGTTGAGCCTCAGAAACGGGTTGGTTTTGAGAACCCATCTTGGGTTCCATCTACTGATCCAAATGATGAAAACGCATTTTATTTTATTCATTTTTTTAAAGTTTTTTTTTTGTTATGCTATTTTAATATGACTCGCTTAATACAAAATGTCTTTTGTTTTTGTTTTGTGTATGTTATTTTCTTATGTGCCTGTAGTAAAAAAAACCTCAAAAGTCTTTTTTAAAAAATAATGAGAAAGTTAGCCAGTGATGAAACTAACCCAAGGAGAGTTAAACACAATCATCAACTCAACGGCAGCGTTGGCAGTTTTATTTACGTAGGAACCGTCTAGGAGATGAAACAAAACAGAAAGTTAAAATTCCGCTGCTGCTTAAAATACCCTGATGCCACAAGGTGAATTTGAACCACGTCATTTAAATAACTTAAGGCAGGTAGGTTTATCGCTGGCTCACCTGAATACCAGAGGCATTTAAATAACTTAAAGCAGGTAGGTTTATCGCTGGCTCACCTGAATACCAGAGTCATTTAAATAACTTAAAGCAGGTAGGTTTATCGCTGGCTCACCTGAATACCAGAGTCATTTAAATAACTTAAATCAGGTAGGTTTATAGCTGGCCCACCTGAAAACCAGAGGATTGTGAATCGCTCCCATTCCAGTCAGTCTAGCTTCTCTAATTTCTGTTGTTTCATTTAGAAGGTGAGGGGGAAAAAGCATTGTTTTGGTTATCCTTTGTTACCACTGAAAAGCATTGTTCCCTCTCTCTCACTTTGTCTCCCGCACACACACACACCCAAAAACTCTGCCTTCTCTCTCTCGCACATACACACACCCACAAACTCTCTCTTTCTCACACACACACATATACACAAACTGTCCCAAGCATGTGCAATTCCCACCACATACAAATCTCTAGTGAGAGGTGATTTGTTATACTTGTTTATTTTAAGGCAGTATGGGATAGCATAACTTGTCCTGTTATCTGAGCTCAGGCTCAGGTGTGGGTACTAAGACTACACATCCCAAGATCCGTTTTAGGATAGATTCTTCCTCTCGTCTGTTCTCTGACTGAATTTTTAAAAATGTTAAAACTACAGCCTCGGATCGAATCCGGACCGTGCCAGTGCCGACCGCGGCCTGTAGCTCCACAGGGCGGCGTACGATTGGCGCCTGTGTTGCCCAGGGTGTGGGAGGGTTCAGCCCGACGGCGATCGGCGCTTCATCACTCTTGGGTCGACCCTCACTGGCTAATAAAGGGCACTCGTAAAACTGTGTGTCAAAGCCGCGTACGAAAGGTCTTCCTTGAAATGCTCTGTGCGTGGTTTTCTGCGCGTTTCGGCGGAGATCCGTCGACGTCCCAGTTCTGCTGAATTGGCAGGGTGGTTTGCGCATGGAACGGGGCTGCAGAGGTAGTAGGCAGTTGGACATTCCAGATTGGGGTGGGAATTGGATATATACAGCCCCGGGTTAGGCAGCAAATAAGTAAAAAATCATAAAACAATTGTGTGGTTGTGTCTATATATATTTGGCCATGGGAGGTAATGTGATATGCATCTAATTCCACGACACAGTCTCCGTTCAGGAGGAAGGCCTCCAGACATTCTGCAACACCAGCAGAGTGCACACCTGCACGGGGCGGTCCCCACAACACCTGTCTGCATGCGACTATCACTTCAAATGAGATGAATTATAAAATCTTAGCTGACTTGCAAAAAATTTATAGGATTTAAACCTTGAAAGAAACTATTGGGAATCTTGAAAGAGGCTTGCATTGTTTTTTGTTTTTTTATTTCCTCGCAAAAATTCAGTTTTTGAAGCCTCCTAATTTTCTGGGTGTTGTATCAATATGTGGATGTACTTGGGCAAGTGGTGAGCTGGATAATGTTCTGAAATGGCTGGATTAGAGAACATTGGGATATACTGTATATTACTACATATTATATGTATATATGTTACGCTGTTAAATTAAGGGTTAATGGTTTGTCTTAAGATGAACTGTCAGGGTGTGTGGGGAGGGGGGGGGGGGGTTGTGTTTTAATTTAGATTGTTCTGACTCAAACCCAGCTTCCTGTTCCAGGTTTTCCCTCAAATTAGAAGAGCTGAACTAAGCTTGAGAGAGACAGAGAGAGAAAGAGAGAGAGGGATAGTCTATGACCACTTTCAACACTTCAGCAAGAGTTGGTTCACTTCAATGGTTGGTTTAGCCTGGCGAGAGCATTCCCATATGAGAAGTGCACGAGGGAGTACGTGCGTCTCTGTGTGTCTCTTTGTGTATGTGCGTGACTGGCCACTTGAAACAGAAACAGAAATCAGTTTGCTTCTCCTTTTTTGTAACACTTTTTTTTTTCTCTGAAGTACGTTGATCTGCACCCGAACTCATCCACTGTGGCCACTCAAGGCTCTTCACTCGAGAGCTTCTCGGAAGGAGGCGGGGCCCAAACCATTGTGACATCATCGGGCCTGGAGCAGCAAGGAGAGCACTGAAGGGTCAGGTGTTGCTAAGTGATCCTCGCGTCCACTCCCCGAGCACCTGCTTCAAGACACCATCAAGGTAAGGGAACGGTAGGAGACGATGAGCGATACTCTTTCTTTCTTTTTTTTTACATCCTGTTCTGGGAGTAACGTTTCCTGTGATGTTGAAGTTGGGGGTGGGGAGGCGTGGGGGTATGTAAAAAGAACCTAAATTCTATGTAAGAATTACATAGAAATAAGGAAAAAGTGAAAGAGAGAAAGAGCTATGAATGACAGAGTTGTTCATGACTGTAGGAGCTAATTAGATGTGTTCAGTGTACTCCGCTCATAATTCACCTGTATCTAATCACAGAGCCTTTGTGTAATTAATAATTTCTATAGCTAAAGCAGTGCTGTGACTGTTGGGTTATTTCTTGTGCTTTGATTGGCAATAAATTAAATTTTTTCAAAAGGAGTCCCTGTGACTCAGTGCCAGGCAGATGGTCTTTAAATATGTGGGCGGGTGGGGTTCGAGGTAAACTGTTTAAGACATTCAACAACTGCATTTGCATTTGAAAATGCACACAACAAAACCCATGGATCCCCTTACATTTCATTTTGCAGATTTTTTGTAAACTAATTTGTAAAAAGTCACCCTTTCCGACTTCACGGAGCCGGCTCTCTAAAACAACTGTGTGACAGTGTCCCAGCCTGTCAGAATGAAAACAGAGAAATTACCAACTAGGAAGCAACAATCTTTAAAAAAAAAATTCTAATTCCCAGGATCTCTTTCTCCTTGTTGCCTCCATTTGAAAAAGGAGATATAAAAAGAGTTGATTAATGGGGGAAGGGTAAAAACAAGGTGTACAAAAAAAATCTCAGAACAAGTGGAATGCGGGCTTGGGCCAGAGCCAGCTATTTCTCATCAGACGGGCGGATTGCATTTCCATTCAGAAGCTACTGGGAGACGAATTCTGGTTTGGTGAGTTTCGAGGCAGGGATTGTACAAAGAGCTGAAGCCCAGCCGCCTTGTGTGGAGAAGGACAGGAGAGACTAAACATATCCCACTGCCGCAAAAGGTGGCCGCGTCGCACACCCAGCCTTCCTTCGCTTTGTGTGGTCTCTCGGACGGCGTTATCTTTCGTCTATTTATACTTTTACTTTCTTTTTTTTTGTGCGTACGTATTTATCGTGTGTCTTTTTTTTCTTTTCTGTTTTTTAAACAAGTTTTGTTTGCAAGCAATTGATTCCATTGAGTTTTTTTTCACTTTTTTTTGTTGATGCTCAGTTAATTTCCGGAGCTTGGGTTAATTGCGCGCACCTGCTTTGCTTTTTTTTCAAATTTAAATTTTGGATGTATGTGTGAATGTGAGTATGTCTGCGTGCGCCAGTGAGCGTGTGTCTCTGTGAGTAAGTGAGTGTGTGGGTGTGTGTTTGAGTGGGTGTGTGAGTCTGCCAGTTTTCTTCAAGGATTTTTTTTCCCTCTTATTTTGCCCTCCTCTGCTCAGTGGAATGTGGGGCTTATGGCAGTGAGAGTCAGGTATTTTGCTCCAGCCTGCACTAATTACTCACTCTCCCCTCAAGAGCTCACCAGAGTCCTCCATTCCCCCTGATTCCGGAAAACAGGAACGGCGGCAGAGGGAACTGCCGGACAGCAGAAAGGGGGGGGGAAGGAATAGAGGAGAGACTGAGGTCCCGGGACGAAGAAAGTGCGAGCGAAAAGATGCTCTTGTTTGAGTCCCGCTCCCCTGACGTCTCTCTTTGAATGGTGACGCAGTTTCCGACAGACCGGCCACGACTTCAGCAGCAACTCAGCAGGTACAGGTAAGGCACTCGACGTCTCCCTTCACCTTCTTCCAAAGCTCCTGGGGAAGTTGAGTTATGTGTCTAGCACTGAGGTTGAGGGGACGTAGACCAGCGGCTAATCTCGCCCTCTGGTCCTGCGTACGGTTCCAGCCTGTTTGTTTTATTGCCCCCCCCCCCCCCCCCCCCCCATGAAATGGCTTCAGAAGAGCGCTGGTCATTTGTGAGCAGAACTTTAAAGTGAAAGATCCCTTTTCTGTGTGTTCCAGTCTTGGCGTACGTGTCATGTAACAGGGCGAAGCACATGAAGTGACTTTGTGTTTGTCAGGGAGGGACAAGTGTCTTCGTCCCGTTTGCCCCGTCGAGCTCGCACGCTGACAGACAAGCAGAACTCCTCTACAGACCTGTTTTTATGAATGTCTTTATTATTAGTCATTATTTTGCAGTCCCTTATTTTAAAACTCAGAGACTTTTCTCAGTCTACTTTTGCGTTGTGGTTGTTGGGGTTTTTAACGTGACTGCGAACAAGAACCAATTGGAGAGAGGCTCGGGTGTGTTTTTCGGTTCGAGCGCAGCATGTGACAGGTGAACTCTGCTACACCTGTGCGCCGTGGAGCTTCTCTGTTTCTGGGGCTGATGGAATGTTCCGCTCCAGGCTGGAGACGAGCAGGTGCAGTGTGTCCCGCACCTGCCTGGACTTCCCACACGTGCTCCGAAACCCATCGGCGGGGGTTGGGTGTGGGGTTTAGAAGTGCTGGCAGTTGGAAATATTTAAAATGTCATTACTGTAAATATCACACCGGCTTAAAGAGCTGGGGGGGAAGGTGACGGCCAAGGAGAGGAGCCACTGGCCTGTTGAGTGAGCATATTGAGGAAGTGTTTAAACAGCTAACAGAAGAAACCAGCGGAACAGGAAGATGGGGATTGGAGAGTTGAAAACAGCTCAGCCTTTAACGGGCGCACAGCACAGCTGTTTTTTTCTTTACACTCAAGGGGAACAGAGAATCTTGAGTCTGGGAACGGACAGGATTTGGGTTGCGGTTGTGCTCCGCTTTGCAAATTTCTACAATCGAGAAGCCTGGTTAATTATTGCATTGGCACTGAATTCAACTGCAGAATTCTCACCAACTGTCACATCCTATCCTCACGTGAAGTTTCACTCAGGAAAACTGTCATATCCTATCCTCACATGAAGTTTCAGTCCCTGAACGAGTGAGTCCCTGTTTTGTAACAGTGAGCGCTTGGCACAGATTGGTTGGATAGTAGGTGTTTGATAGGTAACCAGTCTTTGGCTAATTGATCTTTATCAGTGCCTGGAAGAATAGTGTCAAATTTCAGATGCCTTTTTAACTAAGGTTTAAGGACATGGTGTGCCCCAAGTTAACCCTTTTTTGTGAATCTACAGCACTCACTGTAAGCGAATGCAGTGGGCGACTACAGTTGTTCTAACACAGTAGTGTAAGTCTGTTTTTCGGATTGGTGGGGTGGGAACTTTTGTGCTCTTTTTTATTTTTATTTTTTTCCATCTCGTTATTGTGTATTTGTCAGGCTGCAGTTTTCTGGTCAGCCTGAGCAGGCAAAAGGAGTCAGAGTGCTTTATGGCTGATCCCATCGTCTGCGGGAGTCAGAGTGCTTTATGGCTGATCCCATCGTCTGCGGGAGTCAGAGTGCTTTATGGCTGATCCCATCGTCTGCGGGAGTCAGAGTGCTTTATGGCTGATCCCATCGTCTGCGGGAGTCAGAGTGCTTTATGGCTGATCCCATCGTCTGCGGGAGTCAGAGTGCTTTATGGCTGATCCCATCGTCTGCGGGAGTCAGAGTGCTTTATGGCTGATCCCATCGTCTGCGGGAGTCAGAGTGCTTTATGGCTGATCCCATCGTCTGCGGGAGTCAGAGTGCTTTATGGCTGATCCCATCGTCTGCGGGAGTCAGAGTGCTTTATGGCTGATCCCATCGTCTGCGGGAGTCAGAGTGCTTTATGGCTGATCCCATCGTCTGCGGGAGTCAGAGTGCTTTATGGCTGATCCCATCGTCTGCGGGAGTCAGAGTGCTTTATGGCTGATCCCATCGTCTGCGGGAGTCAGAGTGCTTTATGGCTGATCCCATCGTCTGCGGGTTTATGTTTTCACTCGCAATTCACAACCAAAAAAAATAACCTTTTAGTGCTTTAATTGATCAATTAAGTGGCGTGAAGCAATACAAACCACCAGATGAGGGGTGAGAAACTCGGCCGCCTCGTTTTTGGTTGGACGGCGTTTTTTTGTTGAGACACTGTGCAGGGGCGTGTGCCTGTTCCGGCATGTTCCAGCACACTGTTTTCTCAAATCTGTGGGGCACAGTTGGAAGGGAGAGAGAGATGGGCCTTGTCAACACTTGCCTCGGTTTCGGGAGTGGGAGTTTTATGGGGGGGAAAAAACATTTTGAAAAAAGGGAGGAGAGAGAGAGAAAGAAAGAGAGAGAGACGGAGGGAGCGGAGTGCTGGGATTTGTTTCGGTTGTATGGTACTTTAGCATGGCAGGCGATTGAGCAGAATGTAAAAAAATGATCGGTTACGCCGGGAGTCTGAAACTGTTGGTCCTGTCGGCATTGTTCTCGTGTTCTCATCAAGTCTTTCATTACTTTAGTGTGCCAATCTGTAGGATTAATTAGGCCAAATGAGCACAGGTTCACCGTGCTTAGTGATGAACTGTTTAAAACAGAACTTAATCCTCACAGAACCACTTCCCATTCAGAACAGAATGTTGCTTACATTACAGTAATGGGCCCTTTCCGCCATAGAGCTGGAACCAGACTGGCTCATTATAGAGCTGGAACCAGGCTGGCTCATTATACTGCTTTCCCACTGTAGAACTGGAACCAGGCAAGCTATTATAGCACTGACCACTGTAGAGCTGGAACCAGGCTGGCTCATTATACCCCTTTCCCACTGTAGAGCTGGAACCAGGCTGGCTCATTATACCCCTTTCCCACTGTAGAGCTGGAACCAAGCTGGCTTCAGCTGGAGTCTAACCTAGTCAAACCCACACAGTACAAACACCTTTCCATGACATCATCCACAGCTAGAGCTTTAGCACAACATCACGCCCGTTTGCTAAGCTGTGCCATTTGTTTTTTTCTCTCTTCCTTTTTCTGTGTTGAATCCCAACTCAGCATCTGTGAGCTGATTTTGCGGTAAACCTTGGCAACGTAAAGCGTCGAGTCAAATAGCAGCTGAGTCAAGCCAGACGCTCAGATCATTACGACTGACCGGGTTCTTCGGCGGTCAAGGCTTTCTCGAAATGCTGTAGCAGACTCTGTCGTTTTATTCTTTTCTTTCCTTCGTTTTTTCCCCTTTCACTTCCTTCCTACTTTTCCCCGCCACCTGTTTTGTTCAGTGGTTTGCTGTGATCAGCAGCGGTGGCTCGTGCTTCAATTATGCGCCCTGATTTAAAGTTGGCCAAGGGGGCCATGCAGTTGGACGACTCCACCTGACTGCAATTCAATTCATAAATGAGAGTAGGCGGATGAGGTGACTTGCAAACCCAGCCAGAACCTGGTCGGGGCACGGTCGGGCGGTTTCCAGGGCGATAGCGTAAGACAGGTATTAAAAGTACGCGGCAGGCCATTTTTGCGGCACGCCGAGATGAATGAGCTTCCCGAGAGATGCGTTTGGAGTTCCGGGAATCGTCTGGCCCCTCTGCAGTATCGTAACGAGCTGGAAGCAGAAACGATGCCGAGAGATTCCCGGCAGGAAGCCTTTTGACCGGAATGCTACTGCCTCAGTCCTGCCTCGTCAACAGGATCTCACACCACTTTTGCAAATTATCAAAGATGACGACAGAAGAGATGGCTGTGACCTGTCAGCAGGCTTACGGCTCCCTGGAAAACTTATCCTCAATTTCTTAAATCAATATTCGGCTGAACAAATGTGTGACGCATACGGCATGGCACATGGTCCCAGACAAAGGCGCCCGCCAAGCGAAGAAATAATAAAATCATAGTACTGTAATACCCAAAAGGCAAAGCGCGTTGAGTTGAAGTGAAGGAGTGATTGGTAGATGGACGGCTGATGCTGTCGTGGCTTTATAGAATTGTCTTACAAAAGCGGACCTGTTAATGGCCGTCAGTGCACCTGTGGAATGTGGGTGGAGAATCTGTTTCCTCCTCAACGGCACGCTACTTTGTGTGAGCGTGTGTGTGTGTGTGTGTGTGTGTGTGTGTGTGTGTGTGTGTGTGTGAGTGTGTGTGTGTGTGTGTGTGTGTGTGTGTGTGTGTAGAAACTATTGTACAATTTTCAATGCACCAAGTATTCTGTGTGAATGACTCTGAATGGCTTTGTGACTCGTGTGGAGCAGAAACATTAAAGAATAGGAACACATCCAACAGCTTCTGCTGATAGAGACTAAACCCTCGTTCGGCTCACAAAATAGTGACCAATTTATACAGCGCCAGTCCTGTCCCAATATACCACTCTCATTGGCTACTTCCTCCGGCTATATACACTTATACCTTTGCCAGAAAATGGCCGTGTTGTCTACCTTCACTTTTAACCATGTTAAAATGACTGTAGATGTGAGCTTGTCTAACACCTATTGTCATTAACACCTTTGCCCTGGAATGAAGCTTAGTCCAGCCCAGTCCAGCTCAGCTCAGCACAGCCTAAACATGCTTAGCCCAGCTCAGCTTGGCCTGACTGAGCCCAGCCCACAGTTAAAGTGGGTCACGGCAGGAGGCGGAGTGGTAGAGACAGGATGAAATGGGACACTGGGTGTCCAGTGTGGGGGACGGCGGGCATGCTGGAGAATGCCCCTCAGCAGCGGTACCTCACTTCCTGCCACGGCAGCCTCTCTTCCTGCATACCTGCACACAATGAGGCTTTGCATGGGGCACTGGTGCCATGGTTCATCTAGCCAACATAGCCAGGGGAGAACCTGCATGCGTAAAAGGATGTAGCAATATACAATAATAATAATAATAATAACAATATACAATATTCAACTGTATAGAATATAAATATAAAGTGCCATCGAGACCAGAATTGAAGTTGCAGTCACAAGGTGCTTTTTGTTGTTGTTGTGGAATTACATTATTAATCTGAACTGATCAATTACCAAATTATTATTATTATTCATTAATTTATTCATTCATTCATTCATCTGAATTAAGACTCTTAACTCTGACGACTGAAAAACATTAAGAGGATCAAATGTCATGGGCAAAAGACGTACATATGTACGTACACTCCAGTCAATATAGATTCTTTCAAGCCATTGTTTGAGCAACCAGAGCAACACGCCACACACAGACACACACACACACAGACACACGCACACAGACACACACACACACACACACACACACACACACACACACACACACACACAGACGCACACACACACACACACACACAGACACACACAGACACACACAGACACACACACACACACAGACACACACACACGCACACACGCACACACGCACACACACACACACACACACAGACACACACAGACACACACAGACACACACACACACACATGCACACACACCAGAATTTCAACCTAACACTGGAACCATTGAAGGTTATTGTGTAAAAGGGTGGGATTAAGCTGGTAGGCTTACTCAGCGTTAAGCAGGGAAGGACCAATTCCTTTTTCTCTCTCTCTTTCTCTCTCTTTTTCTCTCTCTCTCTCTCAAGTGGTTCTAGGTTTATTGGTCGCTCAGAACAGACAGTGAGGTATTTCCTTCTGTTCTGTTTCCTGGAGTTCATGTGGGATATTTTAAAGAGTAGGTGCAACCTGGGTTTGCCTACTGTACGCCATGCGAGCAGATGAGGCTGTGATATTGATGAAATAGAGAGTGTCATACAAGCCAGCCATTGTGAACAGCCACAAAGCAGAGTTACATGACAATACAGGCGTGAACAAATAGAGTGCCACGTTCATTCCAAGAGCACGAAGGACGCTGCAGTTAAAGACCACAAAGATGTACGTTCGGGACAAATCACAAGATTTCCCTCCCAGCGAGAATTCCCGTAAAACCTGTAAGGCGAAAGGAAACATTTCCCCTAATGCTCAAGCGAACCGGCTTTTACCCAACGTCACCCCTGAATGATACATTCTTCTGTCAACGGCTATAGAACTTGAGCCGCAAGTTGAGAGTTATCTGGCCACAGTATCACCCCCCCCCCCCAGTAACATAATGTATCCTTGCCACCTTGTTTGTTCCCTCTCTTTCTCTCTCCTTGACCTTGAACTGATATTAAGCGGCTAAATACCAGATGAACTAAAACTCCCATTGGCTGGCAAGGAGCCAACGTTTATGATCACATGATCGTGGGGGGGGGGGGGGTGAATCAGAGCTCAGTCTCAATATCAGCTGACTAGCAGTTTCCAGTTCTAGGGCAAAGGGGAAATGATGGTGGATTGTGTAAAACACTCTGACTTGATAACCAAACATAACTCGAATGGATACTGTGTTCCTTTGGCCGAAGGTCACGGGTTCAGACGCTTTGAGCGTTGAGAAAATGTATTTTGCCAGCAAAATGAAATCGAGAACGACAGTGGTGGGCCCTGTGAATGCTCAGTGAGAGACGGGGAGTGAAGCCACGCCTTTCTCACTACGCTGGCCCCGCCCACCTTGTTCTTTCCCTCTGGTTGTGAAAGAGTTAAGCATCAGGCCTAATCTCTTCATCCCTGTCACACTTCTCTGCTGTGGCTAATGCACGGAGGAATTCACAGGGACCGTAGCCAGGCAGCTTTCTAACAGGAAGAGAAATCAGAAGAAGGGGGAAGACTCCTGTGGTCACATGACACTTTAAATTTTTTTAAAATTTGTTTCAGATTTTTTCCTGTTATTTCCCAATTTGGTAGCCAATTGTACCCTATGTTATTCAATTCCCCATTCCCTGTCTAGCAACCGCTTGAGAATTTGCCGCAACACAACCCCGTCAGCCAGTAGTAGCAAAGAGGGCTCCACGTCCTCTTCCGGACGCGACTCCTCGAGCTCCTGATCGCAATTCAAACTCGACTGAGGCCGCTTGTGCGCGATAAATCTTCCCTGCAGAGTCCCCACCGCCCACAGCGGCCGCCAATTGCCACTCCCACAAGGCACCTGCCATGGATATGGCAGGACCAGGGGCACAAACTCCTGATCCTCTGTCACATGACACTGTTAAATCTGTGTTTAATGTGTTTCATATAATAAGCATCCTGTGTCCTTCAGTGATTTGCTTCCAAATTAATATTTCATACACTGAATTTATATAATAACGGTAGCATGGGTAATTGAATTTACCAAAATCACTTCCAGACATTCTTTATGGTTTTGAACCTATTGTAGTATCCTGCACTTCCCTGCAGAATCCCGCTGCGTATTGCACGTGCTTTTTGGAACTCAGATGAACAACATTATGAGGACCGTGAAGATGTTGCCATGTTTATGGAAGCCAAAACACGGGAAGTGTGTACTCGCCTTAATGAGTCCCACGTTGTTTGGCCTTCGTGTCGTGTCCAGGCTGACACGTTGCGGGCCGACAATGTGAGACGTCTGAGCAGCAGGGCTTCTGCCATCCTCACCGTGTCCTCCCAGGGTTCCAGTCTGGAGCTCTCTGACCTCTGACCTCCGACCTCTGACCACCATATGTCTGCGCAGTCAGCTCGTGGAGCATGGGGTGGAAGATTGAACCAGCGTAGGGCCCGGCAACATGCATTCACACACCAGGGTATACATTCTTTAGCTGTGAAGTAAAAAAAAAAGCCATAATCCTCTTAAGACTTCAAATATTGTTTGACGAGCACCAGGCCAAAGAATAAATCATGTTAGTCTGGTCACATGTCAATGTGGCAATAAAAATATGTAATAAAATAATAAATAAGTGCAGTGTAAAAATAACCATCGACATTGATGGACATCGCTACAGGTAACAATTTAACACCCGTCTTCCCTCCCCAGTAGACCCATTAGATTGGACATGAAAATCCCGCTGCATGTGATAATCATTCAATTTAAAAAGAGTAGGCATGTTTAAAATGATTCTGTCTTGTTACTTGACACATGCATCAGTTTTAGCACAGCATAAACTCATATTAGTAGTTATTCTAAATATAAATGTATAGCTTCATCTAAAAACTCACTGCATTTTATGCGTGACCTGTTTTCCAGGCAAGACGTAATTCGAATTGAAAACGTCAAATTCAGGGATGTCATATTTTTTTTTGATTAGTCAGGAAATACAGACCCAAAGTGTCTCTGGTATTACTAGTAATTGACTTTATTGCTGAACATTTTCTCCTGCTACCAGGAGTGGGAGTGAACAAGCTCTTGGTGTACTGTACGTGTTTGTGATTTACAAAGGTCCTCAGTCTCCAGTTGAGATATTTAGTGTCTGAAAATCCTTATTTCCTTATTAATCATTAAAAGTCTCATCCCTGCAAAATATCTTATAAAAATGCTTTTCAGTTAAGTTCATTTAAAACTTGAATAAACTATTGTCAATATATGAAGCATGTCTCATACAACCATAACCATTCATATTCTTTATATAAAACGTTAAAAAAGCCCAGTCCCAACAACTTCACACTTGATGCTGTTGCTTTTAGTTATCACTAAATCATAAAGCAAATATGAAAATGGCTAGAGAGCGCCACATCTTATCACCATTCTGTGTAAGGGTTACAAGTACATGCACTTTATTTGGCTCATTGTCCACTTAAGTAGTCAGTACTCAATTGTGTATTTGTAATGATCAATCACACTGGATGTTTTGAGAAGGGGTGGAAGTGAGTGTACTGTTTAAGTTTACTACGACCCAGATCCAAATCTTACAATGAGTCCCTATCAGCTATCTGCCAAGGAATTCTCTTGATAAGGAAACGGAAAATAACAGAAATATCTGCCCTTGTTCTGCGTGTATCTATGGCAAGCGAAGGTCGTTGGCCTAGTTTTGTTTGCTACTCTGTTTGCCGGTGATGTTTTTCAGGCAGTTATTCTGCAACAGCAACTTTTCTGAGCGCAGGGAGGGCCTTTCGAGTCCCGCACCGTTTGCTCCTTGTGAATTTCAATTCGCCAATCTTTGGAACGACGTCGCTGGACGCGGGGGACTGACGTTGCTCGACGCTTAACTTCTTTTTTTCTCTTGCAAGCAGTGGACGTGAGGTTGAAGGTGAACCAGAATTTCCAGTTTCTCCAAAGCATTCGACTGGCAGGTGAAACCTATCTGTGAGGTGAGCCTGGATACCTGCGATTGCTATCGTAATAGCCGCCGGTGTGGCGCAGGTACGCCGCGTACGTTACATACCGCAGGTCGTCTTAAACCAGGTAAATTCTGTACCTGCAAGCGACCTCGCCCTGACTCCGATAAAGAGTTGATCACGTAATAAAATGCGACGTTTGCTCCAGAAATCAGACCCTAAATGGACTTTGCCCAGTTTTGGGGCTGTATAAGACCAAACTTTATGTGCGCTTGCCAGTCAGTCCAAGTTTATTGTGTCTCTTCATGACCACACAGTTGGTGGTGCGTTGTATCACCACAGCCCTAAAAATGACGGGCCACACTCCCTTCAGATTCTGCTCCTGGTGGACAAATTTGGCTTCTCTGTTATCTGTAGAAATGGCCACCTAACAGGTAGCCATTTTGGGGACAAAAGACAGGCACAGTGTGTCCCGAAAGCCGTCTATAACCACTTATAACCATTGCTGGAGGGCAGCAGAGCTGTCTTCTGAGTGCCGGTATCAATCACTGCTAAAACTGACCATTAGCGCCAGCTCTCGCCTTCATTTGTCTTTAATGTGGGCCGTCAGTCCATTGATACTGCAAGCGTTTAAAGAGAGGCACTGTGAGGTTGTGGGAAGATCACAGTGCCGACAGTGTGATCATGTTCAGTTCTACACGGTCGCTTGTGTGCACTGGCACCACAGTGGTGCAATAAACAAACTAAAGACCCACCTCTTGAGCACACCCACCATTTTGTACTCATTTAGGTTATGGCTTTTTTATGGTTTAAGGTTATATTTTTATGGTTTTATGTTTATTTTTTTTAGGGCTTGTGGCTGTAGTCAACATGTATTTAGAATGTATAGTTTGGTTCTTGGTTAGCATAGTTAACTTGCACCTGCTTATGTGATGTTGTTTCTTTACTCGCTGGTCTGGGAAGGTTGTTAGCCCGGTCTGGAACTATTGCTCATATTAATCGGGTGAAAGCATTTACAGTGAGCACCATAATTCATTGGACAGTGACACATTTTTTGTTATTTTGGTTCTGTACCCTAGCACTTTGAGTTTGAAAGGATAGAATGACAATGAGGAGACTGTCAGCTTTAATTTGAGGGTAGTTTCACATTGGATGAACCGTTTGGTAATTATAGAACCTTTTGTACATAATATAGTATTTTTATTCTCCTGTGATTTACATAACTACAGCCCTGTAAAAAAATAATGGATCAGTGCTTGTAGATAAGGCATGGCAACCTGTTGTACCTCACCATGACTGCTTGCCTTGCTCGGCTTGGTATTGAGACTGTGTGGTTTCTGACTCATTCCTGATTGTTCAGCAGGAGTCACATGGTATTGTTCAGGTTACAGGAATTCTTTCTTTCAGCTGATACTGTCAGCTGGTCAGGTGGGGGGACCTCAAACAGGTCAGGACTGTGTGGTGTGGATATTACGGGTGTGTGTTTGTGTGAGTGTGTGGGTGTGTGTGTGGGTGTGTGGGTGTGTGTGTTTGTGTGCGTGCGTGTGGGTGTGTGTGTGTGTTTGTGTGCGTGCGTGCGAGTGTGTGTGCGTGCAAGTGTGTGCATGCGTGTGAGAGTGTAGTTGTGTGTGCGTGTGTGTGTGTGTGGGTGGGTGTGTGTGTGTTTGTGTGCGTGCGTGTGAGTGTGTGGGTGTGTTTGTGTGCATGCGTGTGAGAGTGTAGTTGTGTGTGCGTGTGTGTGTGTGTGGGTGGGTGGGTGTGTGTGTGTGTGTGTGTTTGTGGGTGGGTGTGTGTGTGTGTTTGTGTGTGTGTGTGTGTGTGTGTTTGTGTTTGTGTGCATGCGTGTGAGAGTGTAGTTGTGTGTGCGTGTGTGTTTGTGTGCGTGCGTGTGAGTGTGTGGGTGTGTGTGCGTGTGTGTGAGTGTGTGGGTGTGTGTGTGAGAGTGTAGTTGTGTTTGTGTTTGTGTGCGTGCGTGTGAGTGTGTGGGTGTGTGTGCGTGCATGTAGGTGGGTGTGTGTGTGTGTGCTCAGGCTGGGCTTTATCAGGTGTTTGTGGTATGCGTATCAGAGAAGGAAGAATAAGAGAAAGAAGGAGAGACAGGGTGGGGGGCTGGGTGAAAACAGTGGGGAGGCCAACCACACCCCCTGGTCACACAACCCGTCTGCAAAGAGGCTCCACCCAGAGGTCACCGGGTCCCCCTGTGCCTCACTCCCCAGTCAGGCTCCCAGCAGAAAAGCAGGCATGGATGGGAACACAGCACTGGGGCAAGATCAGGGCAGAGATAGAGAAGGTGTGCGTACAGATCAGTCAGGTTTGTGAGGTTTCTGCTGCAAGCCTTTACCGGGAAAAGGAGTGGAGGAGGAGGTGGGAAAGGAGAGGAAGAGTGTGGTGTAAAGACTGGGGGGGGTGGAGAATACGTATATAACAACAGCACACGATTGAATACGGTTGGGACAGGAGCCGTGATTGGAAGCATAGCCTAAATAACCAAGTAAAATAAAATAACAGATTTTTTAAAAACACGGCAGCTTAGACTATCTGCTTTAAATAACTCGCCTTGGCCGGGCTGCGATAAGCAGGAGATGTCGAAGACGCAGCGCGTGGAATGTAAAATGAGCCTTGAAATGTTCCCCTTGAAAAGCAAAATAAATACGAGTGTTCCGAAAGCGTTTGTCTCCAATTAAAGACTGATGAACAGTGAACTCCGTGACCTATAAAACTCCCTGACCTTTACGATAAAAGCGCTTGCATTGGGGTACAGACTCTATCTCAGGTCAAGGTGCTTGGGCATTTCCATCCTGGGTATTATCGTGAGTTGGGTTTTAAATATTCTCACTTTTCCTTTCTTTCCAGCACAAGAATCTGCATATTCAGCAAATGGCAAAATCATTTTGCAAAAGAAACTTGTAAAAGATTTAAAGAACACAGTTTTTTTATGACAGTGACTTTTGCTATTAATTATGAACAAATGCAAAGATGAGATGTGGATGTCTGATGAACGAGTTCAACAACAGACAGTTTCTAGACTGTGAGAAAATGAAAGGATTTGGGGTTTCCCACGGCAGCTGACATACGTTAGGAAATGTCTATTCGCCTCGCTCTGTGCTTTTCACTTCTTCTTGAGATATTTCTCTTTTTATGAAGACACACCGTCACTGTTATGCTGTTTGAAAGTTGATATTGGAAATGTGGTTTGGATTGAGAATTAACTTGTACTCCACATTGGGAGACTTTATGTAGCGCACCAATATTAGAATGATTTAGTCATTCATCATTCGCTAAGTGATGATCGTCTTGGGCGGCAGTGTGGTATAATGGTTAAGGGTTTGTTAACTGGGTTTGTAACCGAAAGGTTGCAGGTTCGATTCCCAGGTCGGACACTGCCGTTGTACCCTTGAGCAAGGTACTTCACCTGCATTGCTTCAGTATATATCCAGCTGTATCAATGGATACTATGTATAAATGCAAAAAGAAACGATGTGTAAGTCGCTCTGGATAAGAGCGTCTGCTAAATGCCTATAATGTAATGTAATGTAATGATGCGGTGAACTGTGACAAGAACAACCCCAGGTTTCACAGTGAGATCCTAGTGCAAACATGGTGATAATTTTGTCAAAACAAAATCTACCTGTCCACCAAAAGCGATAAAAATCATTTTGAACCAGAGATTAAAGGGTCCTTCGTATCAATTATTATTGGTATATATTTCTCCTTGCTGTGTACACAGCAAGCGTTCTCCCGCTTGAAATTTGAGTCACAACAGAGTAAAAGCCCTTTTCTTAGCATGGTTCAGTGAATGGCGAAGGGGAAATAGCTGAGATTCATATTTTTCAAGCACGGAATACATGAGACGCACGAGACAACGCAAGACGCGTTTAACGGGGAACATCCCATCCAACCGTGTGCTCCTCGGACCCCGCTCTCCATCCCATCCAACCGTGTGCTGCTCGGACCCCGCTCTCCATCCCATCCAACCGTGTGCTCCTCGGACCCCGCTCTCCCTCTCATACAATATGGTAACCGTTTAACGGGGAACATCCCATCCAACCGTGTGCTCCTCGGACCCCACTCTCCCTCCCATACAATATGGTAACCGTTTAACGGGGAACATCCCATCCAACCGTGTGCTCCTCGGACCCCGCTCTCCCTCTCACACAATATGGTAACCGTTTAACGTCTCCTCTTGCACCGTGCGTGAGACTCAATGAACATCCCATCCAACCGTGTGCTCCTCGGACCCCACTCTCCCTCTCACACAATATGGGAACCGTTTAACGTCTCCTCTTGCACCCTGTGTGAGACTCAATGAACACAATGTAGTAATTTAATATATGTTGGATATAGTGTGTCCTCCCTCCGCTTTCACTTTCATTCTAAATTCTCCTCAATCTTTTCAACTTTAACAAGCGTTACTACTGTTACTACTGCTGTTCAACTTATTCTTATGCTTATTATTATGAAACTAATATCCCGAGCAATGCACAAGGAAAACATGGCACGATGAGATAAATATCACAGGAGCAACTAGAACCACAATATGTCTCATACAGAACAGAATTATTTTAATAAATACCTGTCTTATTAAATACATTGGGGGGAAAACATTTTTAATGAAATGAAAAAAGTCCAAAAATAAAATTAAAGGAATCCAACCCTGAACCCACGTTATCAAAATATCCAACGGAAGAGCAGTATGCTTGCAAAAATAATGCACAGCCTGACAGTGATCAATAAAAAAAACTAAATTATCTTAGTGTTTGTATGCAGCCAAATGACTTTTTGTAACCCCCGTAAAACTCCAGAAGTAGTTAGGAGATGAGGTCTGGATTAATAGAATCACCGCGTCTGCTGACCTTTTTTGAATACATTTTATTGCCTCAAGAAGCCTGACAGGGGTCCCCAGGTCAACTGGAACAGGACATGACCCTGGCTGATGAGAAACAGAGCTCTGTGACTGGAGTGTGGCATTAAACTGCAGCTCTGTTAATGTTTCACACTGTTCCCCTCTCAGTTAAAACAGAAGGAAATTAGCTGTCAAGGTTATTCTCAGTGGAGGGAAAGATTTTATAATGCAAATTAAATAATGCGCAAAACCAATAACACACACAAACACACACACACACACACACACACCTCGCTAAGTAAACCCTGATGTAGCAGCTCATTTTATTAGCTGAGAGACGGTGGCTGTCTCAGATAGTAGCTGTGTGTTGCCTTTGGGACGTCGTTTATTTCCGCCCTCCTATTTCGGGGTTATACTACGAAGTAAGATTTTTGAGTTAGCTGGATAACTGCATCGAGTAAAATCCGGAACCCTCCCGAATCTGGAACATGGACTGAAGTAAAAAGAGCTGTTCCGGGTTTTACTCAGTGCAGTTATCCAGCTAACTTAGTAAGCCTGCTTTGTAATATACCCCCCTGGAGTGTGTTGCCATGGTTTCCTAAAGCTGACACTGAACAGGGCCTCTCCTCGTCGTTCTGTCAGCTTTACCATCACCAGCAGCCGTACGAATGAATGTGAGCCAGGTATCCTCTCTCTGCACTGGCTACATGATTCCCTCACACACTTTTAGCCTGGGCTAATGGGCACTGTGAAATTACCCTACACTAGAGGCTCCCAACGTACACAGTAAAATGTTCAGTGTTAAATCAACTCTTACAACGCGTATATGGGCCTATTTGACTCTGTCAGAGTTAAATGAACACTGGACATTTTACTGTGTACGGACTGGAGACCCACTGGTGGGTCAAGGGAGGGTTTGAGTTGAGGCAAGAGATAAAACCTGAAAGAAAAGAAAGAAAAAAAAACTGTTTGTTGTAAAAAACTGTCACCACCAGTCAAATTAAACACACCTGTCACACACAGTACACTATGGAGTACATGGCAGTATTTTAACTCTGGTTACATTTTGCAGTGTCTGGTTACTATGTTTATGTACCTGGCTGCACGCTAAATATCTGATGTATACTCACTGTCACAGTGGCTGAGCCTGCTCATCTCTGACTACATGTCTGTAGCGTTACTGTCTACTCTGTTCTAGTGCTTGCAGCCATCCTGGTTATTTGCACTTGGTGTTGTTGTGCTCATAACCGCCTGCCCTGTCCATTTTGACCTGAGTTCAGTGCTTGAAGTGCGCAGGAACAGACGTACAGGACTTCTACATTTTGCTCTTTCTAGCGTTCCTCCTTTCTGATGCGATCACGATCTTCTCCCAGCCCCCAGCCCAACCCCCCCCCCCCCCCCTCCCCTGAAGTCCATGATCATGATCTCCTCATACCCCCACCCTCCTACCCAACCCCATCACATGGTTATTCCCTTCTCATCTTGTCACCACCTTTTTTTCACTCCAAAGACTGCTTAAGTGAAATGAATAAATGTAAGTGTAGGCTACGGCATCTCTTCTTGCGTTATGTGGGAGGACCAGCACACTGGACCGCATAACACAATCCCTGACCATCATCGCAACGTTGCCACAACGTTGCAAAACTTTTGTGAGAATGCTGCATCAGCAAGGCTGTTTTGACCAGAAAAAAAATGAAGGGATAATTCTGCTGCACTTCAAAATCATTTCTACTCTTCTCACTTTGATCTTAATTCTTTATAAAGACTGGGGGGATGATCTTACTTCTATGGTTCCTTTTTTCAGCCTGATTTTATTGTACACTCCTCATCATTGCAACCACTTTCTCTCCTGTAATTCAATTTCCGTTGATTAGACATTGGGTCTGCGATCTCTGTATAGGTTGGGGTTGATTCGCTAACTGTTCAGAAGTACTCGTGATTATTTTTTTTGTTTTGGCTGAAAGGTGCTGTTCATTGGCTGTTTTAAGACAGGGCATGTGACAGATAGGGACTGAGCGTGTCAGCTGCTGCTTGGATTTGGTTATGTGGTTGATCATCCATAAACCTGCAATGAGGAAGCAGTTTGGTTCTGTCCAATCGCACTGAAAGCCGATATTTCACAATAATCCTTCAAAGCACCTGATGCTGTTGAAAGGATTTTTTTCCCTACCACTGCATGTTAAAGTAAATGATTATTTTAAAATATTGTATCTATTGCATTTTGCTCCTTGTGCATTTTTCAGAACCCCAACATTTCATTGTCCAAAATGTTGTTTTGTTTCTATTTTCCTAAAAACACAGAAAAATTGATGACATCATAATTTTGATAGTTTTGCCTCAGTCAAAACGACAGAACTTAACCAGAAACAACGCAATGAAATGCTACAAATACGAAAGTATAAATTAATGCTTCAAACAGAATATTTGAGGTTTTTCACATATGTTCTACAGTGCTTTGCACCTTGAATCAACCCATCACAGTCATGGACAAACACAAGAGGTTTCTTATAAAGTGCATGATGTACTCCCCAAGAAAGATGACTCAGAATTTCCATGTATATGTCAACACACGTGTAGTGCAGTATAATATCCATGAGGAATGTTCTAGAGTGATGTTGTTTTGTCTCGCAAATGTGGAGTAGAAGTGACATCGGGTGGAAGATTTGGGGTTGGCTAGTTTTTGCTCTGGTGACCCTCACTGGTGTTGCTCTGGTTACCATAACTCTGTGAGCGCAATTCGGGAGCTTTTTAGTTACTCTCCATCACAGCCAGCCAGGGCACAGATTATTTCATTATTTGACTGGTTTTCAGCCAGTCGGCTGCTGAAGGCACGTTGGGTGGGTCCGTGCACTAGCGCGTCTCCCTCTTTCACAGGTGTGGCAGGGTTATGGCGAGTCGGTTTCAATGAAAGATTAATTTCACAGCTGATGTCATCACGGCATAAACTGTCACTCAAATAAATGAGATTAAAACGGAATCACCTGTGCAGTAAGAACAGACATTAGGTTTTGTGGGCCGCTGATTCTATTGTGTATATGCTGTACATGTAATGTTTTTATATGACACGTTTCATACAGTACAGTTGCAACCTGAAGTGATTCACAGCATAGGTCCGTACATAATTAAATATTTTAAATTAAATTATAGAAAACTAAATGAATTACAGGTAAATAAATAAAGTCATAAGTAAGTATTTTAAAATGCAAAGTTGTGAGATTACAAATTACAATATGATTAATTTGAGATCTAAAAATTATATTTTAAAATGATCATGAACATTGATTTAAGCCAGTAGGTGAGCTCCCCCGGTGTATATCAGCTGCTAATCAAAAAGAAACCGTTTGTCTCTGTTCCACAGGATACGTTCAGGTAAATGTTCAGCTGCGTGTTTTCCCATCGGTAATGTACTGAAGTTGACTTGGGGGTTGGGTAACTGGATTTATAGCTTTTGAGATTTGGAGTCATCTCCTTGTTCCGTGTTCAGTTCGGGGTGTTTCTCAATACTATTTTTTTCTTCTCGAGTCTTGTTCAGACCGATACATTTGGCACTTTTTCAGCCTAATTCTGAAGTCTTTTGCCAAGTCATGTGTAGTGCTCTTTTATCTAGCGTACCTGTCAGGATCAAAGAGGTGCCCCGGTTCTTACTGCTTTCAGTGCATTTCTGACTTTGATGGTCATCAATGCCTTTGTCATCAATGAACAACTTCAGCCACCCACCCCCCACCACTGTATCTATCACCCAACTTAAACCCAGGACCTTTGCTCTTTCTTTCCCTATCAGAGAGGGAGGAGGAATGAGAGAATACGGGGGGGCTTACCTACAGAAACTTGCCCCACCTCCTCCAGCATTGTGTAAACAAGCCTTTACCTTTCGCACCTTCTGGAGCTGTGAGCGGCTCCGCGTCACAGTCTGAGCCACAGAGGCTGAGAGCGCCTCGGAGAGAGACCTGTTTCCACGGTCCCGTGTGTCCCGCCATTCCCGCGGCTTTCTTTCTGCTTCACCTGTGGTCCCAGGAGCCAGGTAGGGCCCCCAAACACTTACTCACGGGGGAGACTTTGTTCCCTGGATACAGCTTCAGTACTGTCGGGGGGTTATGGGGAGGCATTGGCTGGTTTGAGCCCACTGAGGCCCGTGTGTTTGGTCGGAGATGTTCACCCAACGCAGTGGAGAGGGTGACGATGTCCGGGTGCGGGGTGCGGGGTGCGGGGTGCGGGCTGCGGGGATGGGCAACAATGTTTTGGAGTCATTCCCACCTGCGTTTGTTGAAAGGGAAAGGTCATTCTGACAGTGACCGACTGCTCTCAACGTGGTCGAGATGACCGCTTCCGGACCTCACTCAGCCTGAATGCACCACACAGGTTAAAAAAATAAACGAAAAGACAAGATATTTGTGGGAAAAGGACGTTTTTTCGTGTGACACCAGTGGGCGTAGATTGAAGGCCTGTGATGGATATCCTGTCCTCCACAGCTGTGAAGTGACTAAGTAGAAGGCACACTTGAGTACCGGGGAACTGCTGTACAAGTGGAGTAACCAGCAGGGCGACATGCTTGAAATTTATCTTCTAAACATTTTTTTTCTTCACTTTTTTGTTTCATTTTCTAAAGCAAAATTATCATCACACCTTGTTGTTCATTCTGTAGAGTAAAATTTTTAATTGGGTTATCTATTCACATGAATGTACAATGCTAAATGTAACCCGATATAACTCTGCCTGGGACCAAGGCAATTACGGTCTGTAAATGGTAATCGGTTTTACAGAGGAAGTTCTCATGAGAAAATTGTGACACTCCTGTGCTTTTTTTTCGAGTACATTTCTAATTGGTGGAATTTGTGTTCTGAAAACTTCAAGACATTTTTTTTAAACTCTCTTATAGACTACATGTTTGTGTAAATAGAGCAGTTAATTGAAACATCTGTTTACACGTTTATTTTCCGTTTTCTCATTCTTTTCCTCTTCTCAAATCTTGAATGACAGTCGTGGCTGGCTTTATTTCTGTATTGACAGATAGGCAGGACCCATATATTTATGGCAGGGCTGCTGCAGTTGCGGCTGTAACATGTATATATATTTGCGTGGGTGCGTTTCGGTTTGGTGTTTCCGTATTGAGCCCCTCGGACAGCTCTGTGGGGCGGTGTCGGGTTGGGCGGCCGAGCCACCATGTTCTCTGCTCACTGTGTTTGCTGTCAGGGTGGGACCAGGATCGTGTTTGTGTTTCGTAAAACATTGACTAAGAAAATGGAGACACGTGTTAAAGAACATTAAACCTGAGTCACTTCGACCAGCACCTCAGTGAAAGTAATTCATCCTGAAACTGACACTTTGCTAAGTTCACTTTAATCTTTTAATGATTTCCTGAATAATGCACCCTAATAATTGTGATGTCATAGAAATGGTGTGTTCCAGTCTGGTGTGGGCTGTTCCTGATTGGTGGAGGTTCAGGATCAAGCAGGTTCAGATGAGTGGAGGAGGGGTTCTCTGACCCGACACACAAGGTCAGAGGGGTCACGTGACCTTATACTGAGTATAAGATAACTATGAGAATGCATAATGTGACAGAATGGCTACACTGATGCCTATACTCATCTGTACAAAGTCAAGATGAAATGCTTTACCCACGTAACATTAGTCTTTTGCTTTACGGACACCCTAATGTAGGGTAACGGTAATTCACAATTTAGTTCACCGTGTAACTTGTCCTTGGGCTAGATTTGCATAAGGGGCCAACAGAGATTAAGTACTTCTGCTCAGCATTATTTTAGCCTGAGTTTCCATCCCAGTTCTCTGATCTGTGATAAGTGCTGCTCACTTAAACGCTACTCCATATGGGGAATGGTAAAACAGTTGGGCCTGCAGGGGTTGAGAGTGTGTTTGTGTGTGACTGTCACCGCGGATTCACGCCCTTCGAGACCATTGTGTACGTGGGCAAGAGTGTTTGGTCAGTCCCTCCCACAGTCACGCAGGCGGAGAAAGGCGTTATCAGGCCGACGCCATCAAATGCAAACAATCAGCCGAAGCAAAACGTCAAAGAACTACACAGTGCTCTGAGCACGGCAAAGAACTACACAGTGCTCTGAGCACGTCAAAGAACTACACAGTGCTCTGAGCACGTCAAAGAACTACACAGTGCTCTGAGCACGTCAAAGAACTACACAGTGCTCTGAGCACGTCAAAGAACTACACAGTGCTCTGAGCACGTCAAATAACTACACAGTGCTCTGAGCACGTCAAAGAACTCCACAGTGCTCTGAGCACGGCGCTCCTGAAGAAACAATGCCTCTGTGTTAGCGCTGAGGGAATTAGCCCATTAGCCCCAGTTCCTTTTCATCATTTCTTAGCATTGTAACAATTTTCCCCACTACCTCCATTTTCAAATGGTTATTGATCGCTACAAATTGTGATTCTGTAGAGTTGTGCTGCAGAAACTCCTAAAAATGTGTTCCCCAAGCCAAAAAAAATCCCACATATATATCGTTGAACTTTGTTACATTTTTCTTCTTAGACTTCTCCGTGAATTATTCAATACTCAAGATTTGGGGTAAAATCCCTGTTAGCCAACTGTTCTCCAGGTCTAGCTATAGCATTTATGGAAAACCAATTCTAGACTGCATTATTTGTTTGCGTTGGCTTCTTGTAGCTGTATTTCTGTTTCCTTACAATAGTGTTAAAAAGGGCACTTCTGTAATCCTATCATAGTCCTGTCCTAGGTCAAGCTGTAATTTTAGATTGTGTCGAAAGCCTCTTCTCATGGCTATTCTTTTAAGTTTTGACTTTCTGCTATTTTTTATCTTCTTGTAAAATGCCCTGGGATGTTTGAGTACAAGAGCTACATAAGGAGCCTTTTCTGTTGTGTTGCATTGTGATGTGTTGTGTTGTAACACCTGTTTTGTTCCGTGATAAATCTGCATCTGTTTTGATTTCAGTCATACAACACAGCCATCATGTGATGGCCGTTGCCTTGGTGTGTCCTTGATATGTGTGCCAAACTGAACTCTTTCCTTGAATCTTTCCATGTTTTTTAACTGATCGTTTTGAAGAGAACAACCTTAGGTACGGTTTCGTGTGTCACGTGAGTGGTCACATGACCCCTTTTACTGAGATGAGTGACAGGTGACACATTGCTGCTGTGTTGCTTATCCAAATGAACACAAGTATCCTTAGTCCAGTAAACGCGGTTCAGAAATCCTCTCTGGCCTGACACTAGCATTAAGCTGCAAAGTCATAGTATGACCAACAAATTATTTTGACATTGTCAGATATTTGTTTCCCATGCAAATACATTGTATAGCTTCCCTATTCATGTATTTGCGAGAGAAAGAGGGGGCGGGGTGGGGGGGGGGGACATCTTTTGACTTCCCTTCAGTGCAAATAAGGTCACTGAATACATGCGCTTGTGATAAGAAGCGCTGCAAAACCGACTTGCCAGTTTTCAACAACTGACAAATCAAGTTCTGCTGTCCCGTGTAAACATTGTGTTCGGAGGACATTCCAAAAATGGGTTTCATATCATCGCAGACAGTCATCCAGAGATGACTTGATAGCAGGTCACGTCCAAGCTCCAAAGAGAAATGAAACTGAGTGTGTTAGGAAATGAAACTGGCGTAAGGGAAGCTAGTAGCATGTAGCCGTCAACTCTCGGTGGTCAAGGAGATTTTTTTTTATGTCACGGTGAACCCCGCCGGCCTTCTCACTCACAAATGGCATCCTACTTTCTGTCCTAATATAAAACCTCCTTTTGTTTGTCCAGTGTCACAAAGCTACGCCGCTGAGTTACCGTGACCCTCTGTCCACATTAACCTGCCGCTGCAGATCTCTCAGAATTAAACTGCTGACTCACTCCAAGGTTGGCGTGTTTAAGACCGACCACCGCGGAGCCACTGGATTGCGCCACACGCTTGGGCGAAGGGCGCGTTTCCCAACGCTCGCCAACAGGCTTGCGGTGACTGCGGCTCTCTGTCATGTGCCCCTGATGCATGCCAAAAAAACAGACATGTACTACTGCCAGATTCCACATTCACAAATGCATGGGGGACGTCTGACCAAATGAATGAGGGGAACATATTCATCATTGGTAACATCATTGGTAGCATATTCATCAGGTGGTAGCAGTAGCGCCGTATGGGAGTGGGGTGGGAGTTAGGACGATTCCAAGGGCCCTGACTGACAGGGGCCATCAAAAAATAGTGCTATAAATAATTGTGCCGGGGCAGGGAGGCCTAGGGTGGTGGGGCCCAACGTGAGATCTTTTCATGGGACACGTACTTGTATCTGCGCTTTTGGAAATTCAGACAAGCTGCCCTGCCCTGTCCCCCATCCACAAACAAAAAAAAAACCTTAACAGGGCATGAACTGGCAGCGGCCTTACAGATCAGATAAGTGGCAGTCAGTCAGACAGGTGCGTGCTATGCCTAACCTGCCCATAGAACGAGTCAAACAGGATCATAAGCAGCTATGACTTTATCTTGCACTGCTTGAACCTTTTGTAACCCACTTATACAACCACATTCTTACTGGAACAACTGAGGTTAACCTTGTTAAAGGTTGCTGTGGCAACAGTGCTGAAATGGATTTGAACCCATAATCCTTAGGGTTCGGGGTACAGCATTAAATGAATCACACCAATCACAGTTTGACCTTTGCCACTCTGTCTTATAGTTGCTTTAGCACGGTCACTTATTACATTTATTATTTATATCTGGCAGAGCCCTCAGCTTTGGGTCGGCACAGGTTCAAATATTAACCGGCTCAGTCGAGGCCTATCTACCTTTGACCTTTTACCTCGGCTATTTTAATGTGCTCAGTGAATCCTCTTGCTCCTTCCAGGCAATTCCTCAGCTCAGACCATCAGTGAGAGTTAATCTTTGACCTCTGATACTGATTATATCAGGAAGAATCGGTGGAAAATTCCACCACTCGCCATTTAGCATTTTGTGTTCACACTGCAGTCATTATTGGCATCCTGTAAACTTCATTCAGCTGTTATATTGATTGACTCTGCAAAACCTGACTTGACTTTTCACCTCCTGATGCTCATTGTCAAGCAATAATTAATTTGTAATGCATTGGAACCCGTATGTGAACACTGTGTGCTTTAGTCAAGTGTATCCACTGGCACAGGATTGTGGGTATGGTTTCATTTCCCTCATGTGTCTATATTACAGACTACTATGGATGCTCACTGCAGACATGCCTGGAAACACACCGGCTGTCCTGCCACTTTCACAAATGTCAGGGGAACTGCTGGCCACATGAATGAGCGGAATGTAATTAAGACCACTGGACACAAGCAGGCCAGTGAAACACACACATACGCACACACACACACACACACACACACACACACACACATACCTGAAGGGGATATTCATCTGCACTTTGGATGTTTGCCTGGTCCACGTTCAGCTACTTAAGAGACACTCTAAGACTGTATCCAAAGAGTGGCCTGTTTAATGCATTAGACTGGGCCAAAGCAATTAGCCTGGAATCATTAGGAAGTGAGAGAACTGATAATTCGAATTACATCATAACGACAACAAGTTTGTAAAGAAATCACAAATTATACCGTTTATCGCCCAATCAGATTTGACTCAAGACTTAAAGGCATTTACCAGACTCTCCATAACCAGCACACACCACCGTAATGCAGCCATCAGCTAAAGTGCTCATAAAACTATTTCATAACAATATGGAAACATCCATTCCTTATAGATTTACCACATAATCTTACATCATGTGTTCAGTTTTTTCAGTCACGCATAGTCAGTGTTGATTCTATGGTGATGGTGATTATTTTCTGGTGGAATACCAAGACTGGCAATCTCAGGACTATATTTACGTGCTGATATCTAACAGGCTTCAAGGTGACTCTACTATAGAACAGAATCCAGGGAGAGGGTGTGTTTGGATTATTGAATCTATTGTGGAGTGGTACACAGGGACAGTATTTGACTTTCTGCACCAGACATTTACAAATATGGCTTTTAAAAGCCATTGACTGGTCTGACCTTGGTATGAATACCAAACACTTTCATGGAGGCTCAATTTGGAATATTTACTTTTTTAAGCAAACATTAGCCATGTAAAGCTCCAAACATGCTATTATTTATGTTACATTATCACTTGTATCGTAACCGCTGGCGATTTTTCATCCCGGACAACCGTAGATTGAACTGTGGCGGCCATTATTTGAACAATGGGCAAAGTCACAGGTAGAAAATGAAGCTATAGTTGGGTGAGACACTGACTGAGGAGCTGGAATGAAGTGGGTTAGAGTGGGAGTATCTGTGCTGGCTCCCCCTGTTGGCTGGGAGTCTGTGGAGGAGGAGGGCGGATGAGCAGGTCACTTCAGATCTCTGATTCAAACCAGCCATTTCCTATCAGTGCAACCATTTTCAGAGGAAGAGAAATGCCTGCTTTTTTGGAAAGGCCATTTTTGTTTTATTTAATTTGTGTGTGTGTGTGTGTGTGTTGTGTGCATGCGTGCATGCAATCGTGGGCATGTTTAGCCTACTTCATGGGGACTAAATGTCCCCATAAGGATAGAAAAGGTTGAGTGTTTGGATGCTAAGTGCCGTTGCCATGTGCACACGCTGCTCTACTGACGCACATCACCAGCAGGATGTTTTTTTTTCAGTTTACGCTTTGGGTTCCGCCAGCGTGACTATACACTGATAAGTGATAAGAGACACACCAAACCTATGAGCACGATTGATGGGCCTCATTCCACACACACGCACGCACACACACACACATACGCACCTGCAAGCATGTACACGCATGCAAACAGGTTCACACAATGGTTACGTACCAGGAAGTAATTATATTTCTTCATTCAAAGGGGGAAAGAAAATCACAGTCTTACTATCACAGTCTTACTATCACAGTTACTATCACAGTCTTACTGTCACAGTTACTATCACAGTCTTACTATCACAGTTACTATCACAGTCTTACTGTCACAATCTTACTATCACAGTCTTACTATCACAGTCTTACTATCACAGTTACTATCACAGTCTTACTATCACAGTTACTATCACAGTCTTACTGTCACAGTCTTACTGTCACAGTTACTATCACAGTCTTACTATCACAGTTACTATCACAGTCTTACTATCACAGTCTTACTGTCACAGTTACTATCACAGTCTTACTGTCACAGTTACTATCACAGTCTTACTATCACAGTTACTATCACAGTCTTACTATCACAGTCTTACTGTCACAGTTACTATCACAGTCTTACTATCACAGTTACTATCACAGTCTTACTATCACAGTCTTACTGTCACAGTTACTATCACAGTCTTACTATCACAGTCTTACTATCACAGTCTTACTGTCACAGTTACTATCACAGTCTTACTATCACAGTCTTACTGTCACAGTCTTACTATCACAGTCTTACTATCACAGTTACTATCACAGTCTTACTATCACAGTCTTACTATCACAGTTACTATCACAGTCTTACTATCACAGTCTTACTGTCACAGTTACTATCACAGTCTTACTATCACAGTCTTACTATCACAGTCTTACTGTCACAGTTACTATCACAGTCTTACTATCACAGTCTTACTGTCACAGTCTTACTATCACAGTCTTACTATCACAGTTACTATCACAGTCTTACTATCACAGTCTTACTATCACAATCTTACTATCACAGTCTTACTATCACAGTCTTACTGTCACAGTTACTATCACAGTCTTACTATCACAGTTACTATCACAGTCTTACTATCACAGTCTTACTATCACAATCTTACTATCACAATCTTACTATCACAGTCTTACTATCACAGTTACTATCACAGTCTTACTATCACAGTCTTACTATCACAGTCTTACTGTCACAGTTACTATCACAGTCTTACTATCACAGTCTTACTATCACAATCTTACTATCACAATCTTACTATCACAGTCTTACTATCACAGTTACTATCACAATCTTACTATCACAATCTTACTATCACAGTCTTACTATCACAGTTACTATCACAATCTTACTATCACAGTCTTACTATCACAGTTACTATCACAGTCTTACTATCACATTCTTACTGTCACATTCTTACTGTCACATTCTTACTATCACAGTCTTACTGTCACAGTCTTACTATCACAGTCTTACTGTCACATTCTTACTGTCAGTCTTACTGTCACAGTCTTACTATCACAGTCTTACTATCAGTCTTACTGTCACAGTCTTACTGTCACAGTCTTACTATCACAGTCTTACTGTCACAGTCTTACTATCACAGTCTTACTATCACATTCTTACTGTCACATTCTTACTGTCACATTCTTACTATCACAGTCTTACTGTCACAGTCTTACTATCACAGTCTTACTGTCACATTCTTACTGTCAGTCTTACTGTCACAGTCTTACTATCACAGTCTTACTATCAGTCTTACTGTCACAGTCTTACTGTCACAGTCTTACTGTCACAGTCTTACTATCACAGTCTTACTGTCACAGTCTTACTATCACAGTCTTACTGTCACAGTCTTACTGTCACAGTCTTACTGTCACAGTCTTACTGTCACAGTCTTACTATCACAGTTACTATCACAGTCTTACTATCACAGTCTTACTATCACAGTCTTACTGTCACAGTCTTACTGTCACAGTCTTACTATCACAGTCTTACTATCACAGTCTTACTATCACAGTCTTACTGTCACAGTCTTACTATCACAGTCTTACTGTCACAGTCTTACTGTCACAGTCTTACTATCACAGTCTTACTATCACAGTTACTATCACAGTCTTACTGTCACAGTCTTACTATCACAGTCTTACTATCACAGTTACTATCACAGTCTTACTGTCACAGTCTTACTATCACAGTCTTACTGTCACAGTCTTACTATCACAGTCTTACTATCACAGTCTTACTATCACAGTCTTACTGTCAGTCTTACTATCACAGTCTTACTATCACAGTCTTACTGTCACAGTCTTACTATCACAGTCTTACTGTCACAGTCTTACTATCACAGTCTTACTATCACAGTTACTATCACAGTCTTACTGTCACAGTCTTACTGTCACAGTTACTATCACAGTCTTACTATCACAGTTACTATCACAGTCTTACTGTCACAGTCTTACTATCACAGTCTTACTGTCACAGTCTTACTATCACAGTCTTACTATCACAGTCTTACTGTCACAGTCTTACTATCACAGTCTTACTATCACAGTCTTACTGTCACAGTCTTACTATCACAGTCTTACTGTCACAGTCTTACTATCACAGTCTTACTATCACAGTCTTACTGTCACAGTCTTACTATCACAGTCTTACTATCACAGTCTTACTATCACAGTCTTACTATCACAGTCTTACTGTCACAGTCTTACTATCACAGTCTTACTGTCACAGTCTTACTATCACAGTCTTACTGTCACAGTCTTACTGTCACAGTCTTACTATCACAGTCTTACTATCACAGTCTTACTGTCACAGTCTTACTGTCACAGTCTTACTATCACAGTCTTACTGTCACAGTCTTACTATCACAGTCTTACTATCACAGTCTTACTATCACAGTCTTACTATCACAGTCTTACTATCACAGTCTTACTGTCACAGTCTTACTGTCACAGTTACTATCACAGTCTTACTATCACAGTCTTACACGGGACAACGCTGAAACCACCTCTCAAAAGGCACCACGTAGTGGTGTGTATTTCCCTGGGGACAGGAAGTGATTTACACTACAGGTACGTGCGGTTAATCACCCACCTGCCACTACACACGTCTCCCCCGGCTCACACTCACATGACCGTTAAGGTCAACTGTGTAAGGACTCACTGATCTGCTGCCTCCCGGGAAAGGTTTCGGGGTTCATTAGAGAGATGCTTCAGCACCAGTGAGATCCAGCACTTCCTTCATGTCCTTCCTAAACGAGTTCCTGTCCCTGGTTGAAGAGTTCAGCTCCTTGTTTAAAGGGCCGTTTATCGCGATTCTAATGAAGGTGTCCATAGTGACTGAGGGAGGAATGAGCCCCAAATATTCTACTATTTTCCTTTAGCAACTATTTTCAACTATTTTCCTTTAGCAATGACAGATTTAAATGTTAAAGTCCTACATTGTTTAAGCATTGATAAACTTTTTAAGCACCAGCACAGGTTGGCACTGATCAAATAGCACTGTGTTCTTATCAGATATGACCAACTGGAGAACTCATGCTGAAACACACTCACTCACGGTCTCATTCCGTCATGCTGAAACACACTCACTCACGGTCTCATTCCGATGGACTCTTTCACACAGTCACTTGCATGCATATTCATACACTCTCAGAAATAGAGGTGCAGTGGGGGTATGTTTTTCTTCTATAGGAACAAATTACCCAAATGTACCCTGAAAGTACAATTATGTTCTATTTGGGTACTAGTATGTACCTTGTCAAGCAAGGTAAAAAACTTACAAATTAATTATGTATTTCTGGCTAGGGGTACAATTTTATGCACCTATAGGGTGCAGGCGTTTGTACCTTTTTTGAAACTTTTTGTGCACATAACACACATACTGCTCTGTTTTGGGAACATTTCAAACACATCAGCAGGTCACATAAAATGGCCTAATTGTCATGTAGTCTTCCAAACCTACACACACTTTTATTCCCACATGGCAGACAGCAGCGGCCGCTGAGGTTTTCACTTCATGTTTTGTGCCGATCGCACTTCTCTCTGAACGCTCGTGCACGGTAAACTCCAAACAGGCCTTCTCAGTTTCACTTCTACTAAAGTTTCTCATAACGTTATCCTTCCCCTCAGCTTGGAGTGGAAAACTGCACTCGCAGTCTCTGAGATTTGATCATTTCTCACTAATGATACTCATATGTTCATTTATTATATTCAGTATACTTGTTACAAAGTAATGCTGTTGCTGAATGGCACCCTGACCGGTCCGCTAAAACAATCTGTAGATGTATATAAATAAACCTCCTAGTGAGTATTTCCTATGCAAGTCTTTTTTTCTTTTTCTGTTTGAGTTACCTTATTGAGCACAGGTGTATTAGACATACTGTACCAAACGTATACCTTTGCGTACACTAACTCAGGGGCCACACAAAACCGGTTTGTGAATTACTGCTACTGTGCTACCACACCTTTTACATGTTTTTGAATCCAAAAGAAAATCTGATGGCTGTGGATGCAGTTCATCCATGTTCCTGTACATTCTCACTTCCTGAATCCTACAGAGAGTGACATGCTCTTGTGGGTTTCTTTTGTTGCTTTGTGCAGTGGTACACCAGGCTATTTAGCAACTTTGCTCAACCTTTAATTGATTGACGGCAACATTTCTAACCAAGGTTGTATGACAACGTTTGCGAAAACCTTTTCCTCCGTGCAGTTGCTCCGTGTCTTGGGTGTGAACTGGGTGGAGTTATGACTCATGTCTGCACCACTTTTCAGTGATGAGGAAACACTCGTCTTCCAAGGAGAGGCTCTGATACAACTATTTAGTGCGAAAGCAGAGGACGTTCCTTGAAATAGTATCAAGGGAGTAGCTCAAACAAATTACGACTTCAATCGAAATTAGCACCAATTGTTAAAGGAATGTATCTTTTGGTGGGGCAACGCGGTATCACTTGAATATCTTGAATATTGTAGTAGCATTAAAGTATGTAAGTAAGTAAGTAAAGTTTATTTATATAGCACCTTTCATAGACACCAGTCACAAAGTGCTATAATACACAAGTTAAAACATAAATACCTGTCTGAACAGATGGGTTTTTAGCTTTTTTTTTTTTTTAAAGAGTCAAGAGTCCTCAGACTTATTGGGAGACTATTCCAAAGCTTAGGCACTGCCGACTGAAAAGCACAATCTCCCCGAGTCTTAGAACATGTTCGAAGGTCACTTAGAAGACCCAGGTTAGAAGACCTAAGAGCTCGACTTGTAATATAGGGGTGTAGAAGGTCGATGATATAATGTGGAGCCTGGCCATGTAGGGCTCTATAAGTGAGCGCCAAGATTTTAAAATTAATTCAGTGCAGAGAGGATAAAATAGGTGTAATTTGTGACCATCTGTTGGATCATGTTAAAAGCCTAGCTGCAGCATTTTGGACAGTTTGTAAATGGTCCAAAAAAGATTTATTAAGGCAGGTAAAAAGAGAATTACAGTAGTCCAAACGTGATGAGATAAAAGCATGTATTAGCATCTTCATTTCAGCTCTTGACACAACAGACCTGAGTTTGGCTATATTTCTTAAGTGAAAGAAACATAATCGAGTCAGCGTCCTAATATAAGTATCAAAATGTATGGATTGGACAAAAATCACACCAAAATTACGCAGACTAGGTCGGGAAGACGAGGGTAAGGCACCAAGGTTCTGCCTGATCGCTGAGTGAAGGTTATCAGGAGCGATAATCAACACGTGATTTTTTTTTTGCATTTAACTGCAGAAAGTTATTTGCCATCCAGTTCCTAATCGCATTTAAACAGTTGTTCAGTACAGACAGTCTGTCAAGCTTATCAGGTTTGAAATAAAAATATAACTGGATGTCATCAGCGTACAAATGATAAGAGATGTTGCTGAAACTACTGATAATCTGTCCTAGTGGAAGCATATATATGGAGAATAAAATAGGCCCCAAGATCGATCCCTGGGGGACGCCACATGACAAGGCAGCAGTGTCTGACAGAAATTCACCTTCAGAGACTGAGAAAGTCCTATCAGTGAGATAAGAGGAGAACCACTCCAATGCAATCCCAGAAATGCTCACCAGGTGTTTTAGCCTGTGGATTAATATGTGGTGGTGAACAGTATCAAATGCTGCGCTAAGGTCCAATAAAACCGAGATTGAACACTCTCCAGCATCTGAAGCCATTAGGATATAATATTTGAAACCTTAAGGAGAGCCATTTCAGTGGAGTGTAGTTTACGAAAGCCAGGTTGAAATTTGTCATGCACCCTGTGCAAATTCGGTGTTTGAACAAGTTGCATTTCAATGACCTTTTCTAAAGTTTTAGAAGAAAAAGAGAGTTTAGAAATAGGACTATAATTCTCTGGCAGGGAGGGGTCCAGGTTTGGTTTCTTCAACAAAGGTTGAACAATAGCCTGCTTAAAATAGCTGGACACACACCCTGATAAAAAAGAGAGGTTTATAAAATTAACTAAGCAGGGACCGATGAATTTAAAAACCTTTAAAAACAAAGAGGTTGGTAGGACATCTAGTGGGCTTGAAGAGGGTTTCATTTTTTTAACAAGGCTGTAATATCATCTATAGAAACATGACAAAAGGAATCCAAGATGGATGGGTTAGAGGAACCACTAGTGAGTGGACTGGACGAGGGTGAGATGTTTGCCCTAACATTTACAACCTTATCTATAAAATATTTAAGAAAGTTATTGCAGTCACTGTTTGAGAAAATTGGCAAATTAGGAGTGCCCGGAGAGGCAATATTGTTTATTGTGTCAAACAGGACTTTCAGATTATGATATCAGGACATCAGATTAAAGAAATAAGCATATCTCTCAGCCTTCACCATTATGGATAGCCATATGTTCTTTGAGATGCAACCTGTGTACTTCGAGCTTCATGGCTTTTCATGTTCCTAGGTATGCAAAATGTCAATGAAGTAAATTATACTACTGCTTCATCAAATAATCTGAATGGTGCATTGCCCTGGTTTGAGGCATACAACGTTTCATAAATACCTATATAATAAATAAAAATATCCTGGTAAAAAATGCAAAAGTAACAGTGAAGGGTTCTGGTGGATCTGTAATTGTGTAATTGTTTTCGGCCAGGTTTGGTTGCGCTTATTTTTCATTCAACAAACCTGAACCCAGTAAGGCCTTTATGGGATATTCTGGAGCAATGCCCGAGACAGCATTTTCCCTTTCCATCAACAGGGTGCGATTTGATTACTGATTGATTTTTGTATGGAATAGTGGTCATATTCTTCCTGTACTCGCCAATGAACATACAGGCTGTACTAACCACACATGGTAGCTCCACACACTATTGAGAGACTTTACATCGGCCTTTCCATTTTTTTGTACCTACGTTTCTCTCATGTAAATGAGTTTGAGAGAAAATGGTTAGCCAGCTAGTTAGGATTAAACCTTTTTTTTTGGGGGGGGGGGGGGGGGGGGGGTTAAAGGTTAAAAACGTGTTCAGGAATTCAGGCCCCCTTGAAGAACGTAACTTATTACTTACCTTTAGACCTGAAGAAGTGCAGTTTATTTTGTCTCTAGTCATAGGGCATAATCACATGCTGAGCAAAAAAGAAAATTCATCACCATGACATGAAAAAGCTGAAGTGAGATCAAGTGAAGATGGAAGTGGTAAAGTAAGACAGAAAAAGTAAAAGAAATAGGTAAAGTCCTCAGTTGTGATGTCACAACAGTGTATATTGTATATTGTGTATGTGTGCATCTATGCTGCGGGCTCGAAACAAAATTTCCCTGTACATGTACAGTGACAATAAAGTATTCAAAGTTCAAAGTTAGCAGAAAGGGTGCTCTTAAGAGCACGCGTTGTTAAGTTAAGCGTGATCACATTCCTTAATGTGCCATGGATTTCCAGTGTGTCCGGGGGGCATTAACCAATTTTAGATAATGTTTCTCTCTTTCCTCTTCTCCCTTCTTCTTTCTCTGGCTCTCCTCCCTTCTTCTTTCTCTGGCTCTCCGTCCTTCTTCTAAGTCAAGGTAACAATGGGTTCAAGGCCAGTACCAGATAACCGTTTTCTTTAAGCTCACAGAGGCTTGGCTCTCCCACCCTGGTCGGAATAAGACTTGTGATTGTAATGTCCATCTATTAAACTGTGCTTTCAAGCATTAGTTTAAGAACGTGCTTTAATTTAGTTTAATAATTTAATCCGTAACAACTGAAGACGAGTCCTGGAATAGCATTCCATCATACCGAGCAACGAACAACACCATAATGCAGTTTACAGAGCTCAGAGTGTGAATGTCATGCCCTGGACTGGAGTAATATCCACGAGGGAATACGCAGAACATACTGTGGGTGAGATATTGCTCTCTGCGCTGAGCGAACTAGTTCCGAATATTAAACACGTAGAAAAAAAACTTTGATGTTACTTTAAAAAAATATATAAAATTTCAGCTTTATTGGGCAGTAGAGAGACCAGAAGAATGTCGTGCAGCCGGATTCGAACCGTCAACGTCGCGGCTCACGATGAGCATTTTTCGCATTTATAAGGGTGCGAAGGCATGCAACAGCTAAAATGAGGCAGTCTTTGTCTTTAAGTGATACTGGTGCAGAAACAGTCATCTGTCCGTCTGTTTCCTTTCGGCTACACTTTGCCTTTACTATGATTTCAGAATTAAAGTACAATGTTTTCTAACACATGCAGAAGCACAATCCAGTAACAAACACACATATAATGCCGTCTGTATACAGAGCTAAGAGTTTAACAATGAAAATGCACTAATTTCCTTTCTAGAAAGGGTAGGAACTGTAGAAGCTAAATTGGGAAAAAATGTAAGAATTCAAAAAATTGAAAACGGGCATAACCATTACCCACTGCTTTTGACTGATTCTTCACTTTGAACTTTTTAAAATGTATTTTTCAATAAGCCCCCTGACATCCACATGACCCCAACTCCCTGCACACCCTTCCACATAACCTGCAGCAGTAAACCTTGATCTTATTTAAATGCAATTTATAGGCCCTCCACATCCAATAAAAGGGCAAAAGGTAGAAATGGTGACAACACTATACGGCTATAAAGCATTATCCTCCCGAAGCCCCGTCAGAAAAAAGTATCCAGTACCTGGATGACAAAAACATTTTGCAGTGAAAATATTTGCAAAAATGTCAATTTTATTTTATCTAATTACTGAATGTCCCTTGTAGTGTAGGTTTCAGCGTAGTAGAATATATGGTTCTTGAGATTAAGACGAGAGACTCATCTCTCCTACAGGGGAAAAAATGAGGTCAAAACAGGAGAAAGTGGCAATGATCAGTTTTTTTCCTCTATTTTTTTGTGGGCAGCAAGAAGCAGTCAGTCAGGAAGCAATAAAACATTATCTGGAGCAATCATTAATCCCCAACTCAAATTGCCTGGTGTGAATGATTGACTTTCAGTAACATCTAACTTGGGAAGGATTAAGATATTGATGTCTTTCAGCATTTTACAGGCAGGCAGTCTTGTGCTTTTATAGTAGGAGACTTTAACCCGCCTTTTTACCCAGATTTTCTACGTTCTCAAATGAAATCCTGGTGCATATGGTGCATAGCATGGAATGTATAAGTTGCAAATGCCTACAACAGACACCTGTCTTACGTTTTGGCACTAATTTGTCCTGTCTCATTTTTCCTCAGGCCCCAGATACGATTGGACGGTATCAGCAGTATGACTGCAGAAGACTCCGCCTCTGCATCCGCTATGAGTAACCCAAACCCCTCTGCTCACCACTCCCCCGTCACTGTCCCTGAGGGCGTGGCCGGAGCGCCCAATGAGGCGGCCCTGGTGTCCCTGATGGAGCGCACAGGTTATGGCATGGTCCAGGAGAACGGCCAGCGAAAGTACGGCCCCCCGCCCGGGTGGGAGGGACCCGCCCCTCCGCGGGGCTGCGAGATATTTGTGGGGAAGATCCCGCGGGACGTCTACGAGGACGAGTTGGTGCCTGTGTTCGAGGCGGTGGGGCACATTTACGAGATGCGCCTGATGATGGACTTTGACGGGAAAAACCGGGGCTACGCCTTCGTCATGTACGCCCAGAAGCACGAGGCCAAGCGGGCCGTTCGGGAGCTCAACAACTACGAGGTACGCCCGGGGCGGCTCCTCGGCGTCTGCTGCTCCGTGGACAACTGCCGCCTCTTCATCGGCGGCATCCCCAAGACCAAGAAGCGCGAGGAGATCATGGAGGAGGTCTCCAAGGTGACAGAGGGCGTGCTGGACGTGATTGTGTACGCCAGCGCCGCCGACAAGATGAAGAACCGCGGCTTCGCCTTCGTGGAGTACGAGAGCCACCGGGCGGCGGCCATGGCGCGGCGCAAGCTGATGCCGGGCCGCATCCAGCTGTGGGGCCACCAGATCGCCGTGGACTGGGCGGAGCCGGAGATCGACGTGGATGAGGACGTGATGGAGACGGTGAAGATCCTCTACGTGAGGAACCTGATGATGGAGACGCCGGAGGAAACCTTGAGGGAGATCTTCGGCCAGTTCAACCCGGGCTGCGTGGAGCGCGTCAAGAAGATCCGCGACTACGCCTTCGTGCACTTTGCGAGCCGCGACGACGCCGTCCTCGCCATGGACAACCTGAACGGGACCGAGGTGGAGGGCTCCTGCGTGGAGGTCACCCTCGCTAAGCCCGTTGACAAGGAGCAGTACACCCGCTACCAGAAGGCCTCCAAAGGGAGCCCTGCTACCGCTCCGGACACCGCCCAGCCCAGCTACATTTACCAGTGCGACCCCTACACACTAACCTACTTCGGATACCCCTACAGCGCGCTGATAGGACCCAACAGAGACTACTTCGTGAAAGGTTAGGCTTCACCTATTTTTTTCCGCCTTTGACTTTGCTGTGTTTTTGAGAGTGACGCTGATGACTCTGTGTGTTGAGCTCTTGTAAACAGCGGCCGATCATTCCGATGATGTGGCTGTGTTCTTTTTATTGAAAAGAAAAATCATACTAATTCATCATTAATCGATTAACAAATAAAAGAGGATCTTGGCTTGATTATTGACTGGCCTGGTTTCGCGGTGTTGATTCTCAATGTTCTGGGTGGTAGGGGGAAATCTTTTGAAAATATTTAAGATTTATTTTTTTATCTCTGGGTTTTTCCATTTCCTCTATTAAAAGTTGGCCCATTAAGCTCCAATCAAAGTGCGTAAAAGTCCTTTTATAGCCAAATAACCCACATCTCGTATATTTTTTTCACACCTTGCTCAACAAATGAAAGCATCTCCTTGCAATATAACCTCTCATGAATACTCTTCTAACACCTACTCCTCATTGCACCGTCGACTCAAATGTTAAACCCGGAGACCGCAAAACAGACAACGTCCCATCAATAAAGTCCCATCAATGAATAAATTCACTTAACAATACTCAACCCTGCAGAAAAAAATACACTTGCATGTACTTTATTTTGGGATGTATTTACCCTTACTGCTAACTACATGATTAGAGACCTTGACTGCAAGGCTGGGTTTCCCTCTGACTCTCCCGAACCTGAGCCCTTCAGCTCGCTCTCGTTTTGCATTCAGAGGGGAGGCAACCCTCTCCATTTCGTCTGAGGAACGGGGAGAATGAGGATCTAACATGAGCCCTCAACACACACACACACAAAACCGCTTTAGAAAAAGAGGTCGAGTCATGTCAGCGCTGGAACAGCCACAGAGGATCACAGCACCTCTTTAAAGCCTCTGCCTGTAGGAGAGACATGGATTTGGGCCGGATCACTGCAGTGTTCCCTGAGCGGTATGGCTTGGAGAGAAATTAGCATGTGCAAATGAAATGCCATGTCTTCCATAAAAAAAAATATATCCACTGCAGGCTCACGAGTGCCTCAGTAGAGAAATGTGCTCTCCCTGAAGCTCTGGCTTGGCCTGGCGGTAAGGGATCGAGCCTCAGCGACACCCATAAGTGACTGTGACCTAGTGTCCACAGTGGTCAGACACAGTTGGCCTCGTTCCGCCATGGGTGGGTTTAAGTCAGCTACAGTTACCACTGCACCCGATGTTCCAGGTACCCGCAGGCAATCAGTTTGGCTACCAGTCTTCAGTGGGAGATAGGCCGCCTCTCGCTGTGTAACAAGTGACTGGCTTTCAGGTAGCATTAGAGGCCAAACTAACTAGACTGGATTGGTAGGGGGGGGAAAAATGCAAAAAAAATAATAAGAAATAACATTTGAATGAGGAAATGAAAAGAAGAGTGTTAAGAAGGCATCAGTGTTATGAATACCAGTCCTAATTAAAAAGCTCAGAGAACCGAGTAGGACGTGTGACCGGAGCGTGCCCCTTTCTGAACTGGAGCGTCTCTCGTTTGTATCTCAAGCAGGTACTGTAAGAGGCAGAGGGCGCGCAGCCAATGGGAATAGGGCCCCGGGGCCCCGAGGCTCCTACCTAGGGGGTTACTCAGCCGGGCGGGGCATCTACAGCCGGTACCATGAAGGGAAGGGCAAGCCACTGGACAAAACCTACGAGCTGGTGCCCAGTATGGAGCTGACCAAACCCTACGAGCTGGTGTCCAGTATGGAGCTGACCCCAGTCAACTCAGCAGGCCTCAAGCCTGGCACAAGTCAGTATGGGACTCCGCCCCCTTTACCCGCTCACCCCGCCTTCAGCCACGCCCATTTTACTCCCTGTTTCCTAGGAGAGCTGCTGTCAGTGGTGTTTGGCTTCTTTTTACCTGGTTTTCTCATCTCTCTCTCTCTCTTTTTTCTCTCTATTTCCTATTTACTTTCTCCACAAAATTCTGTAAAAATGGGGTATATTCCTAAAATCTTGGGGGGGGTGGGGGGAGGGGTTGAAATTCAAAAGTCTTTAAGTAATGCATTCTGTACTTTTACATGGATATACAGCAAATGTACATTTCCAGGAGTGATTGCTGGACCTCTGGTGGCCAAAATTGGCACAGTCAATTGCCAATCATGATCCACAATCAGTTTCTGCCTGATACAGAGCCCTATTTAATACGCCCGGTAACAGGCCTGACCAGTGTTCATAGCACATTTTGTTTGGCCGAACAATGAAAGGACTGAAGGTCATCTCTGTGGACCGCTAAAACGTGTTAATCTTGAAGCGGGGTTTCTAAGCTGAGTCACACTTTAACTGACGTGGCTGCTGCTGAAGTCATGTTGTGTAATAGGACCAGCGCAACAGGCCCAAATGCGCAGAACATACTTAACATGTCCCAAAACAGGATTAATGAAAATAACATAACCTCACATGTACTAGATTACACAGCCTCGCTGGAATATTTTAGCACCGAAGGGATCATTATGCCTCCTCTGTTACAGCAGGAAGTTCTCGTGTCTATTGGATATTCAAGACACAGATTAGTGCTAATGAGGGCCTGAGAAACCAGCACTTACCATGTTTAATTTTTTTTTAAAGCAATTGGGCACATGGGGCTAACATGTGAACAGAGGATTTTATACATCTGTTGGGTTTCTGTAGAGACCTTTTAAAGTAGTGGTCCCCAAACCTGTTCCTGGAGAATCTACTGTCCTGTAGATTTTCACTCCAACCCGAACAAAGCACACATCATTCAATGGCTAGAGATCATGTTGAGCTGCTAATTAGTAGAATCAGGAGTGCCAAATTAGGGTTGAAATGAAAACCTACAGGATGGTAGATATCCAGGAACAGGGTTGGGGACCACTGCCTTAAAGTTTTATGTTACATCTGTGTGTAATTTTACACTGAGATTGCATGAAAAGAGCATTCAGGTGAAACAATAGATATTGTATAGAACCTTAGGTTTGTTTTATGTAGTAATTTGAGTTTGTTTTTGTTTGAACCTTGAGTCCGTCCATACACACGTATGTTGTGGCACACCCAGTCCCTCCTAAAAAATTGCAGCCCCCCCCCCCATCCGTGGTTCCCCTCTGAAACTCTGTGTCTCTCTCTGTGCAGTGGCCCTCCCGGCACTGGGGGGGCAGTACCCCATGTTCTCCGCCGGCCCTGCTGCTAAAGTGATGGAGGAGGGGAAGATTCACGCCATGGAGCACCTCATCAACCCCCTGGCTCTCCAGCATGACCACACGGGGGCGCCCACAGCCGCTACAGTCATTCCAGCCGTGTCCACCCCGCCCCCGTTTCAGGTACAAACCGTGCTGTAACACTCTCTCATTCTCTCTCTCTGTCAATACCTGTATCTCACATCCACTCTCTCGCTCGCTCTCTTTATCTCTTTCTCTCTGTCACTCCCTGTATCTCACTCTCTCTCTCGCTCAGTTACTCCCTGTATCTCTTAGTCTCTCTCTCTTTCTCGTTCAGTTACTCCCTGTATCTCTTAGTCTCTCTCTCTTTCTCTTTCTGTCACTCCCTCTTTATCATTTTTTCTCTTACTTTCGCTCTCTCTTTCCCAATCTCTTCTGGTACGTGAGATTAATTTCCTCTACGATACATGCTTCTCTGAATGCTAGGAGTTAATACAGTACCCATCTCATCCAATCGCAAATGTAGTAATTAATTCACAGAACTCTAGATCTCTCACACAAGATTTAAAGATTGTGTAAAAAGAATGAACAATGTTTAATTTACTGCGCTGGGTAGTAGTCGCGAACACACAATCACAAGAAATATTTAAGAAATGTTCAGTGTTTAGCCGGAGTCTGCGCTAGCTGGGGTTGTGTAGTCGGATTTCTCATCCCGGGGAATGCAAGGAGCGGTTGTTCGCATTGTACAAGTCTTCACACAACAGGTTAATCTAGTAGTACAAGAGAAGGTCAATTTTACATTTAGTCATACAACCACATATCCAGACTGTTGTTTCACCAATAATAAAGGCCCATAATCATTTCGCTCAACTAATCAAAGTCTGGACTGAACCTGTTTAGCTCCTCTAGTTAGTATTGAGCACTCAGAAGGTACAATGTGCGTTTTATGAAATAATGATAATAATAATAGTTGTCGTACTCCTAGTCATGGGGAAAATGGTTGAATAAACTGAGCATTACCGATCTAATCTGGGCCTTCCCACCCTTCTCCTCTCTTCTGTTTTCCCTCCCTCTTTCTTCCCGCAGGGTCGCCCCATCACCCCCGTGTACGCCATGGCTCACAACGTCCAGCGCATCCCGGCCGGCAACCTGTACGGGGCGAGCTACATCCCCATCGCCACGCACGCCAACTCCGCCACCATGGCGGCCCTGCAGAAGAATGCGGCGTTGGCGGCCTACGGGAGCTACGCCGGATACATACCTCAGGCCTTCCCCGCCGCGGCTTTCCAGATGCCCATTCACGACGTATACACAACATACTGATCTTGCCTGGTTGCCCGGGGCAACAAGGACACTGAAGGAACACTTTCATATTTATGAAGAGAACTCCATTTTGAATGTTTTATTTGACTTCGCTTCGTTGCGTCTATGTTTGGCTTCTTCTTCTTCTTCTTTTTTGTTTTGGTTTCTGAAAGTAAGCCTATTACTTGACGATTACTTTACATCTTAAAAAAGAAATAATTGTCTTTGTACGAAAAAAAGAAGACCATTGAAGAAAATGTGCTTTTCTGAGTTTGTTGAAAAAGTTTATATTTTGAGAATTTTTGATAATGTTAGCAATAGTCCTGAATATTGCTGTAGTGACTTAGATGTCTTCCGTCCACACACTGTATGCTTACCAATTTGAATGAGGACGTTTATAGCTATGCATTTATTATTATTATTATTATTCTGTTGTTGCATTGTTATTCATATTAATATGAACATTTTAGTTGTTATTTTCTTTATAAAATACTGTGGTATGAAGGTTTTAGGTTTAGCCTTGGCCTTGTGTCTTCTTAATCTCAAAAGAAAAATATGGATGGAAAGATTTTAACTCGATAACGTCTGCTTCATACAAAAACCCAGGAACAAAAAGTTTACCTTTTCTGAAAAGCAGGGGCATGATCCCCTGAAAAAAAAAAAAAAAAACTCCCTATAATCTGATGAAAAATGTTCATATAACCATCAAAGGTCAACGCTGCATCTGTAAAAACGGGCATCATTCCAAACAAATGCATGCTGTCAAAGGAAGAACATTATCATAACGGGAGAGTCCCTTGTCTGAGGCCTAAATTTGTCCCTGTTTTTGGAGGGAAAGACAGTGATTTCCCCCGACGCAATGACCCTCTGTTGAACAAAGCTAGTCGGAGCTCAAAGACCTTCACCCTCAGCAAACACACGTTTAGAATTGGGCTCATATGCTTTCGTCTAAATATACTGAAAAAGCAAGCTCCATCCATCCACTCTAATGTTAAAAATGAATTAAAGACTCCCGTCCACAGTGACTAAGATAATACCAGAGTCTAATTTATGTCTGTGTAGCTGACCTGAGCTTTTCTTAAGATCTTTCCGAAGGCAGAGAATGCCAGTAAGATCCGTGCAGTGGTTCCTCTGGCAGTAGAGGTTACTGTACGCACTAAAAGAATGGGCGCACACACTTCTGACACATTGAACGGTGTGAGAAACACTGAGCAGTTTCCATGTCTTGATTTCACCCATGTATAAACTACTGGTGTTGAATTTCTCTTCTGTGATTGGACGTCTCCATGTGAATCCATCTCATATGACTGGCAGAATTACCGGAGCAAGGCATAGTGGCAGTGCCTACCACATGCTCACAGCAGAAAAACTTAAACGTTGTGTTAGCAAACAAAGATAATAACTACATAACTTGTTACACTTCGACGAATAGAACTGGGGGGTTTCAGAGCTGGTCTGGAAGCGCATTTCCCTTTTGAAGGTCAATGAATCAAACCCGTTAAAAATCCGACAATGTGCCAAACTGCGTTGATCAAATCCGATTCTGAGCGAGCACGCCGGCCCGCGCCGTCTCCTGTGTAGGAACGGTGGTAACCCTGGCAACAGGCACACACTTCCCTATCTGTTCATCAGTTGGCTGGCTCATATTACACTTCTTTGCACTGCTAGGGTACTGGCATGTGGAACCTACTGTATATCACCCTGCTTTACTCTGCTAAAAATTTGTGTGACCGAGGTGCACTTAACATAGTTCATAGGAGGTCGCAGTTTTATTTTATTTTATTTTATTTTTTCAAATTAAACATTCGTTTTTGGTGGCGTTTGGCTATTCATTCTTATAAGTTTTGGAGATGGCCTTTGTGTACGTGTGCAAAGAGGCAACCGTGACACTGTCCGTAGAAGCACGGTGTAAGCACTTGGGGCCGCTGCACGGAAAGACGAAGGCTACACCTAACTACATTCTGCTCTCTCACGGTACTGCCTACCTGACACCAGATTTTTCAAACGCCTAATGGTACAGAGATTAACTTTTCTGCGGTTCACATAAATTCTGATTCAGAATGAAAACACGTAGAACTTGCCGTGCAGGACTCAGTCAGAGAAGGGGACGTGCCAAAATAAACAAGCTCACCGGTAATGCTTGTTTTGCAGAATAAGTCTCCCGTGCCAATGGCAGGTAGACGGGATACAGTCTAGAACTTTACATTTGAGATATTTTAATTTGATCCAACTTTCCCATTGCCACTGTGAGATACAGGACATAGTGCTTGGCTTGTGTTGCTTTGCGGGCGGTTATTTTTTTGCTTTTAATTAGCCTGGGCTCTCTTATTTGCTTATTGCTTCTGGCCACGGAGAAGGCTGTAATTACTATCTATGCTAAAAGGTAAAAATGTAACATGCTGAATATACACAGCACAGGCCACAACAGTCACCGTCGCCCTGCCCTAATGTATTTACCATGTTTTCAGAATGGTGATTTGGAGTTCATGCAAATATTTGCTTTGTATTGCCTGTTTAAAGGCTACTTTGGCGGTGTTTCGAAAAAAAAATAACTCTGCTGAAAATGTTCCTTTACAATGACAAACGTTCAAATATATTTAATATATTCAGTACAAGTGTTGTATATGAAGCTTTAAAAAAAAAGGTGAAAAGAAATATAATATATTTGAAAAGGAAACAAAAGTTTTTTTTTCTTTCTTTCTCGTTTAAATAAAGTACAACATCTGATAACAAAGGACTGTCTTGTCGAAGCACCCAGGACTTGAGAAAGAGCGGTCCTCATGTGTTATGCAAACATTTGATGTGCAACTGGTGCCCAGTAGCCTCTAGGCTAGTCTATGGAGTGCTGATTCAGGGAACTGGAGTGCCTATGCAATCATATCTCCATTACAATTATTTCACGAACACTACAAGAGTAGTATTTCAACTTTAATGTGCAAGTTCTTGGCTACTGAAACGAACAAGATGTGGATATTTTAAGAAACACATTAAAAATGCGATAAAAGTTTTAGCGTGCCTTATTGCCATAATATATTTTAGGCCTTTTATAAGCATTTTTCTGTGCACTGTAATATCATTGCGTTGTTTTTAAAAGCTTCTTCAGGATTGTTGTATTTAAAGTGCTAGCTAAATAGTTAAATAAAGCATTTTCAAAAATAGTATTTCTGTGTTTACTCTTTGCTACACACATAAAGATGAAATCTTGTCATATTTAATTCACCCATACATCGGTTCTAACTCCAGGCTGAAAATTATTTTGTTCATTATATGTATGAGGATTTAACATTTGTTGTAAGTGAAATAGCTTTTGAACTGTTTTCTTTTATGAAAAATAAACACTTACCTTTTGCTTTAATCATGTCTACAGCCACATAACTTTCCTTCTTCTAATTCTTATTATTAATAGTTATTATTATCATTATTAGCTTTGAAGATTCCCTTAACCCTTTAATGGCCAGCTCAACCACCTAGTATTGCACACCCCGAGTCCCGATATCCTGCCGAAAAACATGCCGGACCCAACCCCTCCTGATTGAGCCGTCTCTACCATTTGGTTTATGAGTCAAGTCCAACACACTCCCTAACAAGACACCAAGACCCTAAACGTGCTCCACCAAACGGTTGAGGGCCATTAAAGGGTTCATCTATGGTGTCTTACAGTACATTTCCACATATTTTACTTGCTTCCTATTTGTGCAGTTGGATATTTAGCAGAGAAATGCTGGTTAAGTATGAGCATGAATCATGTCATGTGGGTTTATTGCCAGCAGGTGGCACTATTTCCCACCTCAGGCCCAAGCTCAGGCCTCGGCAGCCATTACATAGCAGTGTCTTTCTTCAGAGCTCCTGCCTGTGGATCAGTTCAGTTCAACTGCTTCCACAGAAATGCTCCCGCACAGGCACTGGCAATTGCACAACCAACCACTTGGCACTCTCATGCAGGGCGCTGTCTAAACTATGAGACACTGGCCATGACCGAATATGATCCCTTCACCCCTTTGAGGGCGCATATTTGAGTCAACTTCGTCAAACGTTTTAGAGTAGGAGAATTTTTCTCACAAATGGGGGAACTTAAAATCACCGGATGAAACCCTTATTTCTGGGGGTTTTGTTGAGGAGAATCAGGAGCACACTCATCAGACAATTTCAAGAAGTAAATTTTTTAAATTCTGCTGCTTGCAAAGTGAGGGGAGAGGGCACATAGTAAATAGGGGTTTGAGTGGACAGGGGGCAGGGAACAGGGATCATATTCGGGCCACCGTGTTGAAATGTATTCATTTTGTGATTTAAAAAATTGATTTGGTTGTTGTGTGGTTATGGGGCTCAGGGCACCTTCTGTACGAGACTCTCACCTGCTAGCTACTCAGTTCTGCTGCACATTACGGCGTATTCCTGAGCCACACTGAAGCTGCAGTGCCGGCTTTTATCTAGCTAAAGAAAAGCAAAATGTACACTTGTGACATTCAGAAAAAAAGAATCTGCTTTTTTTTGCATCTGTCTGATCTTTGACACTTGGTAAAAGATGGCGTGACATAGCCTACCGCTAACAGAAGGCTGCACGTTGCCTGACACGGAAGATGAAAAGAAAAGCGAATCTGTAACATTCAGTGTGCAGGTTAAGACGGCTTTCCCCAGACAACCAACTGACTCACAACACAAGCTCTGTATTGTGTACGTTGCATTGACGTCTACATTACACACATTTACAAATTCATTGTTGCCATGCTACATCAGAGTATTGGTTTGCAATATATTAGCTTAACTTATTTAACTTATACGCCCTTCGCATTGTCCACAATATAGCACTGCACCCAAAATAATTGGATCCACTCATACCATGTGTTTGTCGTGGGCATAATTTCAGTATGCATAGCTGAAACATATGAACAAATGGTACAGTATTCAAAATATAGGATATTAACAGGCTCCAAATATTCTAAATCTGAGTGGGGAAAAATTCACAGAAAAAACACTACAATATTCAGCTACTCTATCCCATCAGTCCTTGCTAACTTAAAGACAGCAGAATATTTTTTAAATTGTGGAACCATGCTTTTTAAATTTTATTTAAGACTGCGTAGCACATAATGCCACGCATGCATAAATCAAACTCATTCCATGGCATTGTGGTATAAGCGCTCATTTGTACGTTTAATTTTTTAAATGACCATCAAGCCAAGGTTTATTGGGGTCAGTAAGCACTAATGATGTGACTGTGTCATGCTGTCGGTTGTAACAGTATCCCTGTTTTCATGCGCACTGCTTGTATGTGCATCAGCTGAATGTCGCCTGCGGGCGCAAACCGTAGCCCTGTTATGCACCATAAGGCCAGGCGCATTAAAAATACATTATTGATGAGCGTTCACGCCGCGCGAAGATTGTCTTACATCTTGCAACCCCCGGTCTGAAAACAAAGCTGGCTCATTAACAATTCAGCCTCGCCGACTTGGATTGAAAATATTCCTGAACTCGGAACCCCGGGAGCAGAGGCACGGCGGTGCGATGCGCGCGCGTGCGGGCGTCCTGTTTCCAGGCAGCGGAGTGGATATCCACCCATGCTCGTGTGTTATCCATGCCGCTCTGGCGGGATGGGGTCAGTGCGCAGGAGGAGAAACAGAGATCAACCTTTGAGACTAATGTATTTCCATCCGGCACGGCAGCGGCCCTAAACTGTGCTCTACGGACCATGAGCTTCATTTTAAACCTCATTAAAATTAACAGTTTTACATTACTAATACAACAATTTTTAAAGTGCATCTGCTTGGTGAAGATAAATATATTTAGTAATAAACTAGTATTTATTACTAAATTATATAATAATTGAACCTGTATGCAAAGATGTATTTCCACAAAAATGATTTTGTAAACAACAGCCTGTGGACATCAAGATTTCAAACAAAAATTTAAGAAATATTTTTGAAATAGCCCCAAATCATCACTCTGTGGCCAGATATGGAGTAGATGTGGACGGATCACTTTAAGAGTTTCTTCTCCTGATTTTTTCCCCCATAGAGTTTTATTGGAAAATGAGTCAGGAGAAATAACCCTTGTAGTGATCCATCCACATCTACTCTATACCTGGCAACAGAGTGATAGTTTGGGGTTTGTTCGATAGCTCAGACCCTTGATGACTTACAGCCATTTAGCCAGTCATGCGTTCCATACTGTACCAGTGTAATTTACAGCTGAATCTAGTCTCACCCTCCAATTTCCACAGAGATCAATTCAAATGCAGAGTGGTTATAGTATCACTTGTAACAGTACCTGAAAATAAGATATCGGGAGTCTTTTGATGTTGATTTTACAGACTTCAGGAAGTAACAGCATGCAAAGGATATGCGACCAAATAAGAAATATGATACTTTAAAAATACGTTAAAGCAAAGGGTATGAATACTTATGTAAATGAGAGATTTCAATTTTAGATTTTTAATAAATTTGCAACAGGTTTTCACTTTGTCATTATGGGTTATTGAGGATAGATTCATGGGCAAAAAAGTTAATTTTATCCATTTAAAATTAAATCTACAATAAAGTGCGCAAAAAAGTGAAGGGGTATGAATACTTTCTGAAGCCACTGTACTTGACTGTTTTTACAAACGGATTACTGTTAATTATTTAATGGTGTTTGTTTTCAGTATTAGTGGTAGCTATACAGTAATCCCTTCTGTAGGGAAGGGGTGGAGCAGGCCGGACACCTGGGCTGTGCTTTCACGAGGACACACGATACATTTCTACGCAAAGGATTTTGTCCTTGATGTCAGTGTTCGCCGACACATATCCTTAGAATCCAGGCTTCAGGAGTTTACTACTGCGTAGGAGCTGCCAATGATTAGCGTCGCACTATTGTGGTCATCATTCCTGAGACCGCTCGTTTCTTTAACAATTTAATGAAGAGAGAAAAAAGATGGGGAGAAAAAAGCTTTGATATGATTCCATCCCCAGAAAAAAAAAAAAGCAATGGTTCTCCGAGAGCGTTTCACGTCTCCCTGGTAAAGACAAGCGGAGCAGAGATGTAAGAAAAAAACTGCTCCGTCTTGTCAGGCGTCAGGTGGCTTTGCTGACGATTATGATGCTCATGAGGAAGACCATGATGAAGAAGATCCACATGAAGAAGCGATCCATGACCTTGGCCACCTTCTTCCACTCGGCGCCCTTGATGTTGGTGGCCCGCTGCTCCCGGAAGTGGTTGGCGATGTACTCAACGTTCCTCACCAGCTTCTGGTGGCGAGCGCAGTTGCAGGCCTGGCCATAGGGGGCGACCTTCTCCGGGTACGGAAGCTCGTCCCGCAGCCCGCCGTTTGGAAGGCCGCTGGGCTCGTAATTTCTGTCAGCCTTCTCTCTGTTGCCGTGGTGATGGCGGTGTTGGTTGTAGTGGCCGTCGTCCTGGTGACGGTGGCTCCCGTACAGGCTTCCGTTGCCCAGGGACTCCTCCATGTGGAAGGAACTCCTCTTGTGCTTCGAGGTGGTGCAGTTCTCGCCCACCTCATACACGAATAAGATCTTGGACATGTAGTCGATGATGAACACCTTGGCCCAGTGCGGCACGGGCTTGGCCTCGGCGCCACAGAAGTGGATGTTCATGATGAAGATGGTGAGGGCTGTGGAGGCCGTGATCATGATCATCGTCGCGATGTAATACTTCCCTGCGGAAACACGGGAAATAGCATTTCCAACGACGCATTCTCAGACTACTGCCTAGCGATGGTATTCTCATTCATCTAAATACAAGTTGTTCCGTAATAGAATAACTGTTTGTGTCCCTCCATTGGCTGAAAATATGGGAGAACATAGATGAAAAATGGCTTTGTAAAACAGCAGAAGGGCAAGAGTTCACTGACAACTTTACCGGACTTCTCAAAGTACCATACATATACATGCACAAACGAGCACAAACGAGCGCACACACACACTCTCTCACATGCACACACACACGCACACAGACTCACTCACCAATGAGAGGCACGTTCTCCGAGGGCGGCATGCTCTCAGCCACCATGAGCTGGAAAACAGTAAGAGCCAGCAGCACCGTGACGCCCAGGGACACCTTCTCCCCGGAGTCGGCGGGCAGGTAGAAGCCCAGCGGGGCCAGGAAGGAGATCATGACGCAGGGCAGCAGCAGGTTGAAGATGTAGAAGGCGGAGCGGCGCTTGAGCAGCAGGGTGTAGGTGATGTCCGGGTACGGGTCCGAGCAGCAGCCGTACATGATGATGTTCTTGGCGGCCGGCATTCCGTGGCACTCCCACTCCACGTTCTCCACGAAGTCCGACAGGTCCCCGCTGTCCATCCCCATGATGATGTCCACCTGGTTGCCGTTGTAGGTCCAGGAGCCGAAGGTCAGGTTGCACTGCTGGTAGTCGAAGGGGAAGTAGGACACGTCCACCACGCAGGAGCTCTTGGTGATGGCGGGCGAATCCCAGGTGATCTCGCCGCTGTAGCGCAGGACCACGTTGGTGCCCGCCGGCCCTGAGGACTCGTCATCGGCCCTGGAGGAGGAGTTAGAGGCACTGAGTGGGGGAGGGCGGGGGATGGTCTGACACAAACATTTTTGCAGCAACCTCTTTCCCCTTCCATGAACCTCTATGAAAAAATGCCAGATTGGTCAAAACGCATTGCCACATAACAAATTTGGTGCGAGTAGCTATAGCCATTGGCTGCATGGTCCTTGTCTCTACTGGCTGCAGGGCTGCTTGTTTCTGTCTGTTTGTCTTTGTCTGTTTTGCAGGTTACTTGACTCATTTCTGTACAATCTGTGCCATCGTGCCATTTGTTGTTCAAAGTACACCTCCACCATTTTGATTTGCTCAGCGCTCAAGATCATTCACAAGCACACACAGCCTGCGGCAGAGAATGGCATGTCGTTAAAACACGCTCTGACATTTCATTCATATGACAAAATGTTGCCACCACTGTTTCTGAATTATATCTTGGAGACATCAGTAGTGCTGGGGAATCAGCTCTATATGCGTGAATGAAACTACAAAATGGGTCACAAACAGTGGAATTGGGCGGAACAGAGGCTTTTGATTTGTCTAGGGAATGTGTAGAGAAGCACACACAGAGAGAGAGATGTGACACAGGTCGCAGGTCGCAGACGTCGTGGCTCGCAATGAGCTTGTGGATGGTGCTCTACAGGCTACGCCACCGAGACATCCCGACCTCCACGGCGGTTTTTGTGCGTGCGTGCGTGCATATTGAGAGCCGTACTTGTTATAGAGAACAATGTCCGGTCTCCAGACCAGGTCGCTGGGAATGCGGATGACCTCCAGCCCGTCGTAATCGTCCTTGTCCCACTTGAGGTAGGCGTCGTGCCAGATCTGCCTGATCCACAGGTATGATGTCAGCACCTGGTTCCGCTCATCCTGCAGGTACAGGTGTAAGCCATGATCTTTCGAAGAGCAGAGAACCGTGACAATAGCAGATAATAGTCTTCTTGGAGGCTGAATTCAGGATGTTATTATGCTATATCACACAATTCCATTTACAGCAATTATACACTGTAAGTCAAGATTTGGTTCATATTATCTCAAAACACAGGTTGAAAAAAGATGTAATAAGAAGCTTCTGCAACAAAATTTGAAAATGGAAGAACTGAAACAGAATATCCCCAAGGTAAAAATAAACATCAGAAGTCTAGAATATCCAAATATGCATAATGTATCAGTAACAGTGTTCTTGCAGTTTAAATAAACCTGAGACTCTGCACCCTCTGTGACAGGAGATTTACGGCCCAGGGGAGAGTGACAGGCCTGCAGAAAGTGGCACAAAGGGATCTCTCTCGAAGTCAACGACAGTCAGACTGCCTGAAAACAAGACGAGCCTGTTGATATCAGGTAGAATTTGCAATGTGGGCAAAGTACTTTTTGCCAAACGACATGTGTAGAGTAGACCGAGTTATGTTTTTGTGCCGTTCTCACGGTTGGCCGGTGTGGTTTGGACACCTCGACGCTAAGCTGACGCCTCCAGGTAGCCTTCCTCTTTGCCCTGAGCAATATCGTGTGCGTGTCTCACAGAAAATCCCCATCCCCCCAGGATATCCGTTTTTGGCGGTCAGGGGGGCCCGTCTCTGGTCTCACCATGTCCTTGATCTGAGAGAGGGTAACCTGGAGAGTCACGTTGAGGGTTTTGTCGGTGTCCTCCACAGGCCGTAGTGCGTTGGAGTAATTCTCCATCAGGTCATTCAACAGTTTCTGAGCGTACTTCCCCTGAGCCGAGCTAGAGTCTACAAGACAGTACAGTTCATACACAACACAAAATAATTCACATATAATATAAACATGTTAAAAATAACCTTATGTACCACCTCTAATACTACTAAGTAGCCGCTCAATCTGTTTCACAGTTGCACTAATATGTTTTACCCATATCAGCTCTTAGTGGCCAATTCTAATACATTTATTGCATGATATACGTATAAGACTAAATATAAAAACTACAACATTACACTAAAAACACAATTAATAAAATAATGAATAGTAACTTAACTATACAAATGCCAAAGACCATGTTAGACACAACATAAGGACAAGAGCTTGCATTTAACAAAGCATAGGCCTACACATAGTATTTGTACAAATCAATAATAACCATTGTTAACCCTTAATTAAATATTTGGAATTAAAGTTTACTAAAGTGATAACTTTATTTTATGTTAACTAACTAATAGTCCCGTTGACAAGGGAATAACATTACATTCGCAATAATAAAGTTCTTACCTTTCAGTAACAAGCTCAGACCTATAATAAAAACCACTGTCTTCATGTTTGTCTTCAAAATGAATTATCCCTCAGACAATGGGGGGCTGAAGACTCAGCTTTTCACATTCAGTCTCCTCCGATCTCCATGACGGCCAACGCGAGCTGAATCAGAAAGAAAACGCTGGAAAATAGCATCGGTGTTCGCACAGGCCACGCGGCACCTGCGTTCATTCTAAACCGTGGAACAAGACCGGGGGCTATCGCATAGCACGCAGACCGCACGGAAACCAGATGCCCAGACTGAGCTTCGGCGCGGAAGCTCAGCGCGTGCGCTATTCATCCAGCCGGCTGTCGGTCACAGCACTGACAGGTGAGCTTACAGGGGTTTAGCACAGCTCACAGGTAAATGTTTTGACAAGTGGGCCTCCAGTGTCGTAGCAGCTGATGGAATTAGAGCCGGAGGGTTTCGCCACACACATAACGCGGTCTGATCTTCCAAGGAGTTGCTCAAAGAAGTATTCTTTTTCTATGGGGGTATTTTTTCTTTTTCTTTGTATGGAGGCATAATGTCGCTTGTACAAGCTGCTTTGGAATTAAATCCAAAATGTCAATGAAAATATGAATAGCAAAGTCACAATCTAATGACGTAAATTAATAACCAAGTGAGGCCGTTTGAGGCTGGGAGATAAATGTGTGATACCACCAACCAAACATTTTATGTATATCTCAAAAATGCACCCAGGTAGGGGCCCCTAAATGGATGTTTTGTGTCCCTCTTCCAAAACCCCCCTTTCCCCTCCCACATTGTGACAAAGCTGGAGGATGTGATGTAAAATTATATCGATCTGGAGGAGGACCAACACAGGATGTTGCTCTTTAAACAAAAAAAAAGGTGTGAAATCCCACCTACCTTGTCTGTTTACCAGAAGTCCTACATAGCTGGGTTTTGGTACCAGACAGGTCCTGTTTCTAACCGAACAGAATTCTGACGGAGGTCCAAATGCACACACTCCGTGATCCAGCCCAGGCTGGTTTTGTCTGGACTTCTTTTCTTTGCGGGTTAAATTTCACTCTTTGAAACAAATTGGTAAAGTCTTTCGCACAATCACATACCTACACCTACAAATACACTTTAGTGCTACAGCAGTTTCATTATTGGTTTCTAGTTTAAAAAATGCTGTGCATCTTCACACTTTCATGAATCATAATTATGAATCATAATTAAATAAGAACTGCCTCCAGATTTGGAGATTACACCTTGTTCTGCATATTAACAGTTATATACAGTAGAATCACATAGTACAGTGTGACTTATAGAATCAGCATGCACAACATAAAATTGTATTGAAAGATAACTTTTTAAAATATATATATTTAATATATTCATGTAAATGATTTTAGCATTGCCATCTCAAAACTGCACTCTTGAGTATGTATGGCAGATTGTAGTAGAGAGCCCCTGGGGTTGCTGTTAGTGATAACCAAAACGTAGCAAAACAATTTGGTTAAGTAATAATAATAATAATAATGCTTTACATTTATATAGCGCCTTTCTCACCAACCGGTGACTCAAATTGCTTTACAATAATGAGGGGGAAACTTGCCTCTACCACCACCAATGTGTAGCACCCACCTGGGTGATTGCACCAGAATACTCACCACACATCAGCTGAGGTTGAGAGGGAGAGAATGATTTTAGCCAATTACACTGGGGGATGATTATGTGGCAGATTGAAAAAGCCAGGTTGGAAATTCAGCCAGGAAACCAGGGAAACCCCTACTTTTTACAATAAGGGTCATGGGATCTTTAATGACCACAGTGAGTCAGAACCTTGGTTTACTGTCTCATTCTAAAGACGGCTTCTCGTACAGTACAGTGTCCCCATCACTGCACTGGGGTCATTGACTTTTTCAGAGTAACAAAAAATTTAAAAATGTTTGACATTGACGGCTGCTGAACATTTCTCTGTGTCATAAGTATATGTATTTTTATCTACTGTAAGAGGTCGCTGCAGCATGATTATAACTCATGATCCTGACAGGCAGAGACCACTTAAAATCAACAAAGACTTTGTGCACGTTGCGAATTTAGTCGAGACACAAATCATTTATAAGTGTAGAGGAGTTCCAGAAACGAGAAAGTGTTGTTGTGCTCAGTCAACATACGAGACTAAATAGTAAGTGTAGAGGAGAAAAGAGGAAAAAATCTAAATTGTCGCAGGATTTCTAAACTTCAACAAAAGCAACGCTGAAGATGGCAGACGATGCATGCATGTATACAGATGTCCATTTAAAATTTAAAAAAAAAAACGATTATCTTTGTAGATAAAGAATTGTAAAACAAAAGGTTTTAAGTGAGAATTATTACTCGTTTAAAAAACCTAAAGATATACACAGGACAAGCTGAAGGCATACACGCTTACGCTCATGCACTCAGCGTTTAACGGCCCGGAGGAGCTGAGCAGCTTCAGCTGGGTTTGATTTGAGAAGGCGCTGTGGCGGGGCTTAAAGGCGCAGAGGCTGTGGTTCGAGCGCAGGTGTTTCCTGTGTGCGCTGCGCTATGCTGCGGCAGTGGATGTACGAGAGCTTCTTTCACAGAGAGCTCTTGAACATCCTCCTGCGCGTACACATACACCCCGAACCACAGGGTCAGAGGTCAGAAACGGCGGTGGAAACATCACTGGGCCTGAAATCAGCCCCCCCCCCCCCCCCCCCCATGTCTAAAAGAGGTTATCTGTGCCATCAGTGGCTCCTGCCTTAATCTCTTCAAACTAAAGGTTGTAACAGTCAGTGCTACAGGCTTGGTTAAGGGTCACAGATGTAATCTGTGCTGAGAGTGAGAATTCAAAATTGGCTTCAATATTGAACACAAAGTGTAGAAAGAGTTTTAGCTGTATACAGCAAAATTTTGGTGTAAATTTTTTTCCAGATTTTTCTCCCAATTTGGTAGCTAATTGGACCCTATGCAATTCAATTCCCCCTATGTAGCAACCGCTAGAGATTCGCTGCTACAGCCCCTTTGACCAGTAGCAGGAAAGAGGGCACCACGTCCTCTTCAGGGCGCGACTCCACAAGCTCCTAACCGGGATTCCAGCAAAATCACTGTGATTCCACTTTCTGTCCTGGAGGTTTTCAGCTGATAGAACCGAGTCTTTTGTAGCAAAGAATGCAAAGATTCTCATAAAGAGCATCCGTGACCAGGGCTGTCTTTTGTATGACAATTACCTCCGAGACCTTCCCACTCCCTCAAAGCACCGGCCATATTCGGACCTGGCAGAACCGGGGATCGAACCCATGATCCTCAGGGCGCAACCACACAGAGAGAAAGTCTGCGCCTTTGTCCGCTGCACCACCACGGTGCCACTTTGGTATACATTTAACACCCTAGGGTGTTAAATGTACACCAAGATTTTTGCTGTTTAAGTGTTGGGACCTCTGCATTTTCTTTTATATAAATACATTAGGGACGTTACAATACGCATGGTAATTGCTCAACATTTAAACAAATTATTCTTAAGCTCGTAAACAATAGCTAGGCGATTAATAATTAAATTCAAATGACAAGGCAATGCTCATGAGGTATTGCGCAAAACATGACCGCTAACTCCTTGTCGCTCAGGAAGCAGTCACACGTAGCTGAAAGAAAAACATGTAGGCCAACAAAAAAAGTCTGATCCCTGTACAAAAATCTAACTCAAAAGCCTTGTTTATTTGAATGTTACAAATACTAACGACATACCACTACATTGTCATGAGGAAAAAAAGTTGAGCACAGCTAAACTAAAACAGTGGCACATTAATCAGATAATGGTGAAACTGCTTTTGAAGCTAAATGAAACTAAACCTTGCTTATTTGAAACATGATGTTTGCTACAGCATTGTATTGTGGCTTAGGTATTTAACCATAGCAGGATGAGGGCACAGACTCTCCTCTTCAGATTTCACCAGGGCTCCCCTGACCCCCTTTAGATAACCTTCATTTTTCTCTTTCTGTCTTACTTTGGAATTCTTTTTGAATAATGCTACAGTTATAGATGCGTAAAGATATGTTATCGGTCTAGCGGTACGTCTTTAAGTTACAATACAAATTGTCGTTTCTTAGGTTAATATTATCCTTAATGATTATAAATGGGCCTCTTGGTGATACTGCGTTTTTTTATTCCTGAGAGTAACGCCGATGTTCGCCACTACTATACGTTGCTCTGGATATTGAGCGTCTGCCAAGGGATTGTAATGTAATGCAATGTGATGTAATGCAAAGCTGTACAATACTTATCTTCTGCTCTCTGCAGCCTCATTACATTTTTATTCGTTTCACAATTATTTGTCTCAGCAGCTACGCTCCTCTACTATACGTCCAATACGGCTGTATGCTCAATGCAAATGACGTCATCAAATTGAACCTGTGCTTTATGCACACCTGGTGTAGGCTGATGGGGTATTTTCTCATGACAGTTTGACTGTAATTTCGTTCATTGCGGTGAGTTTCTGCCGCTCGTTGCTTCTCAGAAGAAGCCCTTGTTCCTTAAAGGCCAGCTAACCACAAATATGTCATATTTTTTTTTGTAATATGTCAAATATGTCACTCCTTTGGTTCCTGTAAAATCGGCAACTTCAAATGAAGTCACATGGTTTTAACTATCCACACGCATACTGCATACTGCATACTATCCACACGCATACTGCATACTGCATACTATCCACACGCATACTGACACCCTTAGGGAAAAAGTTTTTTTTTTGGCTTGTCTCCATCAGGTAACCCTATTCTGGTCATTATGGAACCCTCTATGGTAGGTGAAAGCTTGAAAAAAAACGAATTGGCCTGACAAAGAACACTTGCACTAGATAGGGTTCCACTAGATAGGGTTCCTCTATGGGAACACAGAGGACCTTGGAACCTTTACTTCTGAAAGTGCTGTAATGAGCTTGTCTGCATTATACCTGCCGCTGAGGTAAAGGAACTCAAGCAAGAACCCAAACATCCTATGCTGTAAGTCTGCCACTCCTGTTTCAGACCCATACAAGTGACAAGGGCCACATAAACTCTCTGTAAAGCACGTGTAGATTTTGCGATCACCGACAATGTATACCAACACAAAAAGGCCCTGTTGCTCGCAAATTGGCTTTAGAAGCTATGGGAGATGAAAGAGACGTGTGTGTCTTTTTCATCTGTGCACATAACAGAAGAGAGTCGCTGGATCTGAGCTGCTCTGGGATGCGGTTTCTGAGCCAGCTAGCTGTGAAAGACCCAGAGACAAGACTGCTCCAGAAACCGCATGAAAACTCGCTTTTTAAGGGCGTGCTCCTGGTAATGGGACACTGTTCCTCACCAATGAGCAGGCTGCACATAGAGAACAGTGGGGGGGGGAAAGGCCCAAACAGAACTAAGGCTTAGTGGCATTTATAGCAGCATTCAAGACATGACTGAGCACAAACCCGGGGAAAGCGTTTAGTGCCAATCATGCCAATCATATGTAAATAAGCCGTATAATGACCATTTACCAGCAGTAGCCTGTATTCCGTTTACCGCATCCCTGTTTGTACATTTTCTGATTCCTGATAATGTATTCCTGAAAACACAAACTTACATTCAGGGTTGCTGTTCGCTCCAGATGTGACGTGCCTATTAAAATGGACGTTTTAGGGAACTACTGTCACTATCACAGAACTGGGCCTCCTAAGTGTGCCTCAATACAATACTTTACTTTGTTGCCATGACACTTATGGAAGTTTATTAAAAACATAATAAGCAATGGTACTAGATTTATTTTCAGGTCCAGTAAAACACCATGTAATGGGTTAATGCAGATGCTGAGTGCGGTTAACCAGAGAGAGGGGGGGGGGGGGGGGGCAGAAACTCCGCCCACCCTCCCGGGGTCACCACGTCACATGCAAGCCACCCTTTCATTTCCTGTCTGCGTTGCGCAGAAGACGGTAGCATGTCATGAGTCGGCTGCCGTTGGCTTCGTGACAAAAAAAAAAAAAGGAACGTGTGTAGGCTTCGATATTTCCAGCTTCTGGTCACTGTGTTTGTTATTGCACACAATGACTGACTGACAGTGTTGCGATCGGCGTGGGACACAGGAAGCAGAGGTACAGGAAACACAAATTGCCCCCAGACAGAATGATATTGGTCTGTCCAAAGAACTTAACCTCAGGTTAGAAGGAACAAAGTTAAGTTCTTTGGAAGGGCCTTTCCACTGATTGATGTTAATCCTGCCTTCTAATGGTAAGGCGCTCTCATTAAACCGTTTCCAATAAAATAATCCCCTTCCTTTTTCTCAGTCATAAGGTACAGGGAAAAGGTCACCTCTTGGGGTTATTAAATAAAGATTCAAGAGGGTCTTTTTCAGACAACCCCTAATGGAGCTGGATGGCTCGTTCGTCTAAGGCACAACACTGCGGTGCACGCACGGATGAGCCTCGCTGCCTCGGATCGAATCCGAATCCCATGCGTGGACTGTGGCCGGTAGCTCCATAGGGCGACGCACAATTGGCAATTGCGCCACCCAGGGGTTGGGAGGGTTCAGTCAGTTCGGGTGCAAATTGGAATTGGAATATGCTCCTGACTCCCTCCTCATCTCCATTTTGTCTTCATTTGTCTTCTATATCTGTGTCATTGATGTCCAAATGGGGGCTAGACAAACCGCAGTTGCCATAAACAAGTATTACAATGCAATATTACATGTGTCTGTTTGGACATTGGACACTTTAATCCCGAAGATTTCTTTATCCCCTTAGTATATTTTTATTTTTTAGTTTGAGTGTAGGAGGAAAGAGGATAATTGAAGTGAACAAAATGTTATTTCACTTTAAGGGGGTTCTGTATATCAATAACGGAATAATAATGTGCAATTCAGAGTTAATCATTCACTGAATGAGGTCATTAAAGCTACACTGAGTAAACTTTGTTTGAAGTTGGTGGATTACATACATATCAAATCTAGGAGAGGACATGCAATAACCAATAAACAGCGTTAAAATGTACACCCTAAGGCGTAAACTTAAAAGGATTCTGTGGAAGAGACATTTGGAAGAGACAAATAATTTAGATCATTCCAAAACTAAATTTTCTGAAAATATTGAAATAAATCATAGGACAGGAATTGAATCGAGAAAATAATGGCTAATTGGAAACGATCAATTTGTGATGTAACCTGATGTAAATAAACTGCTGAAAAAGGCCAAAGTTAAACACAACTCTCTTGGAAACTAGGTCGCACAACTCACAAGGCTGTATGGGATAAATTGAGATACTTCACCTCACGCTACAAAAGAGACCACAGGTAAGGCCACACCTGTGTGTGGCTCAGGGGGTTCAGAGTCACACGCTCATGTAGACCAGAGCAGGACACACAGATGTTGGTTTTAGACGACGGTGAAATTAATTCTACGAAGAAATAGTGTTAATACAGAGTTAATGCCTCAACTGCTTCTTCTTAACAAACTGTTTGCTCCTTTTTTATACTGAGATCTCCGTAGAAGTTGTATCGTTGGCTTTGAAAACCATATTTACAAGTTTGTCATTCCAGAACATTCTGGTGACACCATTTTCTATCAATAAGAAAGATTCACGGAGTGATGCCGGTTTTTAAATATATGTTTGTACCTATCCTGTTTTGTACCATACAAGCTATTGTTTATTTCACAAGATGCATACAAATAGAACAAATTATATCAGTTGGAAATAAATATACTCTGCTTACACTTAAAAAAATTAATATTTTATTTTATTCCTAAAACTGGAACAATGTTAAAAACCTGTGGTACCTGTGAATACTTATGAACTTAAGGCCTTCCAAAATATATCCCTCTATACGTCTCATATATGGTAGCGGTCTGTACCGAGCTGCTGTTCCTTATTCTTACATTTTGCTGTTGTGAAGTTTAAATTTATCAGGAGACTGGATCGCCACAAGCAGCCATGCAGTTTTTAGCATGGTATTATACCACAAACCAGGCTGCTCACAAAATGGTATTATCTCAAAGACAATATTTAATTGGTTATTTACCAGAGATTTACAATTGCTGATTTGGTAGTGACATTTTGCAACATTTGAACAAACGAATCAGAAAAATAACCTGATAACGCTTTGTTCTTCACGGTATGTCACACAAGCCGAGCATGTGACCTGTTTTTAACAGAAAATCAACTTGCGCGTCTCCTTTTTGTTAGAGTGCCAGCCAGTTTTTTTCCTCTCTAAGTTAAAATACTTCCTATCAGGAGATAAATGACTTTCAAGACATCTGAAACTCACTGAAGTAGATCCAATGGCAAGGTTATTATTGCTTTATCATAAAACAACCATTGAGCACTCTCACGTGTTTATTACTCTTGGGGACATAACAAGGCTGCACAAGATAAGTCAATAAAAACGTATACAAATTTTTAAAAATCTACATTGTAAAACATACAGGCAGCTAAGATCCTGAATATTCACAACCGAATCTGTATAGAATCTGTGCCTCTATAGACAGCAGAAAGAAATCCAAATAAATAAGATCTGTTATTGGTCAGGTGTAAGTTCACAGGTAGAAGTTACCTGTACCTTCCATGGTATTTCCTCAGTACGTCCTCTACCAAGACCTTCCTTCACACATCAGAGAGTGACCAGTCCCAGGATGTCCCTCCAAATGATAGAATTGGAGCCATACACAATTGAAAAGCATGCACCATACAGTATGTCACCTTCTGCCAAAATCAGCTCTCGCAAAGTCAAAGCACAAGATAAATGTGTGTTGCCCGCCTGTACACAAGGACACACATAAAATACTAAATTAGAATGTCTAAAGCCTTTTTTTGACGTTGGTGGGGAGCTGGGGCATCAAAATATCTTGCACTGGTTGACATCCAACAACCTCCTGCGCTGCCGTTTACGGGCTTTGTTGATGGCCGTCCGAACGGCGCATTCAAACACCTGCTGAACCCCCCTGTTGCTAATCGCCGAGCACTCCAGGTATCCTTTGGCCCGGATGTCCTGAGCCAGCCGCTTGCCCTCAGAGGAGGACAGGCACTGGGCGCGGTACGGCCCCATCTCCCGCTGGTCCGTCTGCGTGGCCACCACCAACACCGGCACGTGGGGCAGGTGCTCCCGGATCTCGGCGAGCCACTTGTGCCGCACGCTGGCGAAGGAGGTGTGGTTGGCCACCGAGTAGCAGAGCAGCACCACGTCGGCCTGCTGGTACGACATGGGCCGGATCCCGCGGAAGGTGTCGTTGCCGGCGGTGTCCCACAGGCCCAGGCTGATCTGGACCCCGTCCATGAAGACGTCCACGCCCGTGTTCTCGTACACGGTGGGCTTGTAGCACTCGGGAAACGTCTCTGAGGTGAAGCGCACCAGCAGGGCGGTCTTCCCCACCGCCGTGTCCCCCACCAGCACACACTTCACCGAAGTATCCGACACCCCGTTCATCTTTCAACGTCTTTCACGTCTGATCCCTGCCGCTTCGGTCGAACACTCCGTGCAACGCATTCATGGGCGTGAGCGGTTGACTTTGGTCATATCTGAGGCAGAGGTTGTTTTCAGTTTTTTGTTTTTTTGATGTTTCTAATTTTGACTACCGTATATTGCCAGGAAAGAAGAGTCTTACTCAAGATGGGCTGTGGAGATTCTTTTTTTTTTAAAGTTTCAGTTCCCTTTAGATGCTACAATCTCCTGTTAGATGCTGCTCGTGTCATAAACTTTAATCATTATAATCCAGACAGGATATCTTGCAGTGGAGCACTTGAATCTTCGTAGCTGGTGTGTAAGTATATCTGTAAGGAGAAGATGAAGGATGGTCGGTGGTTACGTGGCTGAAAGAGAATTCCAGAGGCCTTGGTTTCCCACAGTTTTTTTTCTGCAGACACTGCCTAATAATAAAATTATAATTTTGAGAAATTTTCTACTCAGGAAGTTGAACAGAATCCTTTCAAAACCATGTCAATACTGCACTTCAATCAATATTCTAATTGTCTTGAAGATGTATCAAATATGAGCTGTGATTTTCTTTATATACTTTATACGAAACCTACATTATAAGAATGCTGAATAGATTTACAAAAACAAGATAAGCATGTTGGTTTATTGGAACCCAAATTCCCCAAAAAATGCATTAAAGTTACAATGGATTTCATTTTCACTGCAAAAATAAATTGATACATTTTTATTTTTTAAATGTCATTGAACTAATAGCAAAAGATAAAGAATTCAACCAGTGCTGACAACTTTATAGAAGAGTTCAATGTAGTGTCAGGCATAGTGCTTATTTCCTGATACAAGGCAGCATAATTATATGGTCTGTGTTAGAATCAGTGGTGTTTTAAAAATACATACGGTACATGCCTCTGTACATACAGTACATGCCTCTGTACATACAGTACATGCCTCTGTAGAGACAGTCACAGTAGGGTAGACTCCACTGAGAATGCAGTTATCACATGCACAATGTATATTTGTAAATGTGTGAATCTCAATTGTATGCACAAAAATGGCTTCCATTACCATTTAAACTATTCTTCAGTGTACATACGCACGTGTCTGCCCTGTGCCATATCAAATGGGCAAATCACTGTGACGTGTATGTAGGTCTGTCAAGTCCTTTTGACTCAAAAAGATCATTGGGTGGAATGGTCCATTTCAGTTTAATGCTAATGTTAATAATTGTGCTGGTGGCATTTTTTCTTCATGGCATAATAAATAAAGCGCAGGTATTAACGAAGTGTCCTGGTGCTCAGAGATCCCACTCGCTTCTTATCCCTTCCACACATGCACGCACGCACACACACACGCACGCACGCACACACACACGCATGCACACAGGCACACATGCATCGCTAACGCGTGTCATTTGTTTTCACTTATAGTTCTACATGGCTGCACCCCAAGGCTCCATGTTTGTGTCGCTTCGCTCTGTTTAACAAACTGTTTTTCTGGGGGGGGTTTTTTACTTTGAATTTGTATAACAGAGCTGTAAATTGTTGACAACGGAAAAGCTAATGGGAAGATTTGCTGGGAAGTGTACCTTCTGCTCCATTATGCAGCACACTTCAAACATTTAAAAATATACCTTTTCCTCAAAATTGACTTGATGATGACGATGACATTAAAATCTAATGTAAATCTAAAATTAAATCTCGGTTAAAAACAAGTCTGATTTTCAGGTCCCTCTCGTGTCAGAAGCACCTGCGACAACGCTGCTTGTCGAAAGTTAAATGTAATTTCTGTTCTTCAAAAGTGTGGATAAAACAGGTGGACAGTGCCCATGAAGGGTTTCAGTACTGTTGTTGTTGCTGTGGCAACAGCTGCAAGTCAACCAAGCATGAAAGTAACATAGCATGGTCGAAACATCACTTTAAAAAATGCACTGCTTCTTTCTGTGCAAACACCATGAAAACAACATCCACACGGATCTCTACTCAAGATAAAAACAAAATGGAATCAACTATGGGTTAAAAATGATAGACACTGTGACTAAGCTTCGACTTGGTTCAAGTCAAGGTTTAGCTTTTGGGTTAAGTCTTGCTTTTGAGTTGTAATGTAATGCTAAACTGTTAGGGATTATTATTTAACATATTTTTATGTATGTTTTGTCCCAGCATTACTGCATCATAAGAATGAAATTGAGCTGTCTTGTGGTTCAACAATTATGGTTCATACAATCCACATAATCAAAATCACTAAATTAATTTTACTGTGTTTAGCATATGGGCTTATTATAACTTGAAAAGTCAGAATATTAGAATATTATTATTGTTGTGAATAAATAATGTTTTGCTGAATGGTGGTGGCAAATGTTTGTGTTTGTGACAAAAAGCTAGTTTGTCTTCGGGTATAAATTGATATACGATAACCATTTTTGGTTTATATTTCATTTCAGTGCATCATAATAACACTTATTATTGTGATTATTATTACTTTCTTATTAATTTTCACACTTGTTTTCTACACTCAAATACAATATTTGCAAGCATATTTTCATCAGCCAATTGTCCATATGTAGGCTGGCTTGGAGCCTGAAGCAATTTGAGATCAGTCTTCGGCCTCAGCTGCGTCAAAAAGTTGTTAATTAATTTCAAATTTAAATAATGCTTTCCCATTCAAAAAGATGGATGTGATAATCTAAACAATACTATCAAACTAACGGTTCCCATTGCATTAGTGACGTACACCAAAGTACAAAGTCACATACACTGGGTTTTACTGATATATGTAAATCAGTAAATCTTATATCAATAAACAAATGACTAAATAATATAACATACTGTATGTATAAAGTAACCTGGTACTTGTATAACCATAATTTCTACACCAGTTTGGGGAATGTCAGCAAATGGGACAATATTTGTTTTCCTGTATGCATAGAATATGTAAAACCTGTAAACTGTTGAATTTGAACATGATTGGAGCCATACACAATTGGAGGGCATACATGCACCATACAGTATGTCACCTTCTGCCAAAATCCCCCCCACGCTTCTGGTCATTAATGTTCAGGCTTTTCAGAAGTCGCAGCTTTGCCCACCTCAGTTTGGAGATAACCCAATGTACGGACTAATACCCATGTTAGATACTTTCAGTTATTCAATTTCATTCTTTTCATTAAACTTGAATTCCTGTCACCATTATTTATCTACACTGAGCCGATTCTAAATCACACCTTGATTAAAAAAATAATAATAACAATAATTTAAAGAGAGAAATCTGGCTTTAAATTAATTGATTATATATACAATAATTGTGTTAACAAATATTTTGGCCAAGAGAAAGTGTCAATCCATTAACTGCAATTTAAAAGAGCACGACGAGGCTAACAGAGTTTGTAGGCCCACTTTATTGGTGTTAACAGGCCTGGATTACGGATCAAATCTCATTGTCCTAATATGGATTTATTTATTTTTCTGAATAAAAGTTGATATATAAACAACCTCAAACTGTAAATTAATGTATTTAATACAATGCAAATACAATACAAGAATGCCCCCCATCTCATTTTGCAATTATATGGTCCACTTGACCTTGATGGATTTCTACTCACAAGACCATGTCAAATTAAAAAGGTGAAAGCTGACGTTCCATCTTTAAACAATCCATATCACAGTTTTACACGTCGTTAATCGATCTTACCGCTTCAACGGCTGCCACGGTGTAAACGCTGCGTTGATGATGCGCGAGATGATGGATGCCAGGTTTAAGCACGACGTCGAAAGTTGTCACCAAAAGTAAGTGCAACGATGGTTACAATAATGTCTTTTACGTCAACAACTGAGCACAGATTGTGTTAAATCCTCAGTCTCAGAAAGAGATCTATCAAATTAGTGTGTGCGTTGTTCTATCGCACCTGACAACGCTGTATGATGCACTTGTTAATAATCTTATCACCATTTCAGAGCCCGTGCCACCGAATGCACCCGTGAAGGCTGAAAGACTACATGGGAAGTGAGTTTTTTCCCCCCCTTCAAGTATGCATCATCCTGCGGCATCCGTTCTGTTATGTTGAGGTGTGAAGGCTGCGTAGTTCTTTTAAGTCACTCAACTTCGAATAAGAAGTTGAGTGCGAATATGCCTGCGTTCAACAGTGCGAACAACTACACGGCAACTACATGGCAACTCTTTTTGAGCAAAAGAGTTGCCATTAGAATCTCATTAATGACGGGTTTCGCGTAATTACATTATGAAGTGAACATTTAGATTGTAGACGACAGTAGAATAAAATAGGATGGTGACACAGTTAAGCCTTTCTATCAGGTCATTCGTTTCCAAGGTGAGAGGCCCGTGTCTGTAGATTCTGTAGGCTACATATCAAAACATTCGTTTTTACACCTGAATGTTTTACTGAAGCAGATCGGAGCAAGACAGCAGCGCCCCTCTTGAGAACACACCCTGTTGTTCAGCTCCTTACTACTCTTTTCTTCCGTAAGGGAACAATTCCCAAATGTTCCCTGAAAGTACAACAATATTATATTTGGGTACTAATAACTACCTTTTCAAGAAAAAGAAAAAAAAAAGGTACAAATTATGTATTCTGGCTAGGGGTACAATTTTATGTAGGCTACCTATCGGGTAACATCCCAGTGACGAGCATTTGTACCTTGTTAGGCACTTTTTGTACCTTTTTTTCCCCTTAAGAGTGTATACCTCTATTCCCTGGCATTTTAATCCTCCTAGTCCCTCTATTTTGGTCACTTGTATATTGTATTATTGTTGTCCATTTATGTTTTTTTTTTATTGTATCTGCATTGTATTTTCAAACCTTACTTTCAAACAGTACTTTGGTCAACTCTTGTAGTTTTTAAATGTGCTTTTTAAATAAATTGACTTGACTATGTATCTATTTCTATACAGTCTATGCTATGTATACACACTCTCTTTATGACAACGTGGCGTACCTGATATGATGCAGGTGCTAAATCATAATGAGCTTTAAAAGTCAGTAAAAGCCCCTTAACATCCATTCTAATAGTCACAGGCAGCCAGCGCATAGATTGAGGGGTGGCACGGGCTTTCGTTTTTGGTCTCGTCAGTATTCTGCCTGCTGCATTGTTACACTTGCAATCTTGCAATAGTTTAAGTGCCACATACCAGTGCCTTACAATAGTCAAGCCTGCTTTTAACAAGCAAATTGACCAACTTTACTGCACTGACATAGGTGAAAGATTATTATTAGATGATAAAAAGCCAGTTTGATGTTATATCAAGAGTCTGAAACATCACATGTTAGCAGCTAAAATAACTCCCAGATTCTTCACATGGGGATACTTGTTGTTGCTATTTAATTTCAGGTTCTTAAAAGTACCCAACCGTCTGTAAAGGAGGGAGTTGGTCAGTTAGCATGTTCATATTTCTCCTTTTCTGGACTGCTTGCTGAGTGAGCGCAGAACCACCTCCGTATTAATAAGCACTGCTCTGGCGCCACTCTCAGGCAAAATAATGTATTTTTTAGGAATTACTTTTGACATTTCTATTTTCAAGATGAATGCACCTTGGTTTCATACTCAGCCTAGTCTGCATCATGCACAATTGTGGGACAGGGTCTCTAAACTGACACAAATCAATGAAATTTTATTCACATAGCGCTTTTTACAGAGAACTCTCACAAAGATGCTGTGCAGAGAAGCAGAAGGAAAATTTGGCAAAAACCATCATCATCATCATCCATCAACCCGCTTATTCCTATTCAGGGTCACAGGGGGTGCTGGAGCCTATCCCAGCATGCATTGGGCGAGAGGCAGGAATACACCCTGGACAGGCCGCCAATCCACAACCAGGCCTGACCCCCCAAAAAGCAAATGAGGTAAAAACTCCCAGTGGGGAGAAAAACACTGAAAGAAGTGAGAAAAAACTCCCAATGGGAAGAAATCTCAGGAGGAACCTGGCTAGAGAGGGGGAGCCCATCCTCTGCAGGCCGGCCCGGTTTCACTAAAGGAGAGGGGGAGCCCATCCTCTGCTGGCCGGCCCGGTTTCACTAAAGGAGAGGGGGAGCCCATCCTCTGCTGGCCGGCCCGGTTTCACTAAAGGAGAGGGGGAGCCCATCCTCTGCTGGCCGGCCCGGTTTCACTAAAGGTAGAACGGATGGTAACACAATGTAATGAGGGATCTATCGCAGCAATTAATCAAATGGGTTGAGCAGGTTAAAGTTTGAAATATTTAAACTAGCTGGTAAGTAGAAAGTTCAATGAAGAGATGTATAATATCATAATATATAAAAATTAGAGGATTGCAAATTTTCAAGTTCAATAAATGAGTAAATGCAGTAACCCAGTATGCAACAAGTCGAAGTAGAAGAGATATCCAATCGTTCAGAGATTAGAGATTTAGTGCGATTAGCTCTTTTTAACAGCAAGTAGACGAGTATACTGGAGGTTCCTTTATCCCTCTTTAAAAGCAGCATGCGCGTATGTGCTTATAAACTTTCGCACGTGGACCCTATGGAGTTCTCACTCTGGTGCACAATGTTAGCACATGGTGCAGTTTATTACACATGGTATTAGCACGTGCTAACAATCTGTTCTTGAAATCTCTGTTCAGATTTTACTAGGGGGGGGCAGGGAGGTCTGTTTCAGACTAAATTAAGGACTTTCAAAAGACACTGCATAGTCAGAATACAAATACATTATTTATAATCTTTTTTTTTATTTCTAAAAAATAAACATATGTAAAAAATTAAAATAAAAAAAAACATCTCAATTTTGAAAATATATCTCCCAACTCTCAAACTGTACTGACTGAGAGGACACGTGAAGGCTGTCATCACCTCTGTCACGGATAACATTTTCTTCATTAAGTACAAATCCCAATTCTAAAAAACTTGGGACAGTATGTGAAATGCACATAAAAGCAGAATGCAGTGATTTGTAAATTATTTTTTACATACATTTAATTGAAAACAGTACAACGAAAATATATTTAATGTTTTACCTTTTTGTAAATATATGCGAATTCTGAATTTTATGCCTGCAACACGTTCCAAAAAAGTTGGGACAGGGGCAAAAAAAAACACTTCTTTGGAACACTCCACAGGTAAACAGGTGATGCTATCATGACTGGTTATAAAAGGATATCAAGTCTCTTGATATTTAATTTACAAGCGATACTTGATGACCTATAGCCATTTAGCTAACCATGGGTTCCATACTATTCCTGTGTAATTTACAGCTTAATCCACCCCCCAATTCCAATATAGATCCATTCAAATGCAGAGGTTATAGTACCGCTTGTAAGAGTACCTGAAAATAAGATATCAAGAGTCTTTTGACATCCTTTTATACCCAGTCATGATAGCATCACCTGTTTACCTGTGGAATGTTCCGAACAGGTGTTTTTTGACCTTCCCAGTCTTTTTTTTTTGCCCCTGTTGCAGGCATCAAATTCTGAATTAGTGTACATTTACAAAAATAAATAAAGTTGATAAATTAAAACAATAAATATATTTTCTTTGTATTGTTTTCAATTAAATATATGTAAAAGAGAATTTACAAATCACTGCCTTCTGCCTTTATGTGCATTTTACATACTGTCCCAACTTTTAGAATTGGGGTTTGTAGGTTGAATCCATTAAAGCGCTTGAGAAGCATTCAGAGTCTCTTAAAAAGAATAATAAACCTCAAGCTACGACTTTAAGGGTTGCAGCAGTGATCCAGCGATGTTCCAGCGACGATCCATTTAGGAGATACGAAGGTTGGTACGGCTGAAAATCTTTAATATCACCAAAAGCTGCAGTAGGATCCAGAGCTCAATTACACATCGTGACAGCTGCCAATCATTACAACAGCGTGCTATTATGAAGTCGAGCTCAGCCCGTCTTATACATCTAGAGCCGCTTAAATATGACGCAGTTAAGCATTTTAAATAGCAGGAATAACAATAATAATCCTCACAAAAATAGTAATAAAAATAAGACTGTACATTTTTATACATACAAATTAGTCCCCCCCCCCCCCCCCAACATTTACTTCACTGTGTAGTAGTGCAAGTAGTACTCAAAACTAAAACCACAAACAACCATTCTAATGCCTTCTGCTCAGAAAAAAACAAACACATTTTAAGATGTACTTTAACTCATTTACTGCTGCAATGATAAACAACAGCGAGGTCTCTCTAGACAAGTGGCACGTCTCAGTGTAAAGTCCAGGGTCCAGATAAATGTTCCTCGTAGCTGCCGATTTAAAACTGTACCCAGAAGACATTGCATAACTCACATTCAGTATCAATACACAGAAATACATCAAATCAACATTGTCCTAAAAACACTTCTTAAAATCAGAGTATAAAATAACTGCTGTTTCTGTGTATGAATATTTATACAAATGTACAAATCTATTTATACAAAAAGAGACAAGGAAAGAGAGAAGAAGGGAAGGAGAGAGAGAGAGAGAGATAGATCAATTTCTCCAGCTATTAACTGTTAATAGTTTAAGAGTCTTTAACATTATCATCATTACTAATGTTGACTTTGTAATGAAATAAAAACAAATATGGGGAGAGAATGATGGGGAACTGGAGAAGGAGGAAAGAGAATAAGAGAGGGAATGTGTGTGAGTGAGAGAGAGAGAGAGAGAGAGAGAGAGAGAGAGAGAGAGAGAGAGAGAGAGAGAGACATTACACATGTAGTGTACACATTAGCAGCTCTGGTTCAGGCCCCTCTCAATGCAGAGTGACAAGCACCAGACCACACTTTGGCTCAGTGAACCTGCGAAAACCAGATGGGAGAGAGACATAGAGAGAGAGTGAGAGAGTGGGGGAGAGCGAGAGAGACAAAGGGAGAGAGAGGCAGAGAGGGAGAAATTGTAGTTATTTTCCTCTGCTAATGTTACATTTAGGAAATATTCACACAATGTATTTCATGCCAATACATCCTGTGAATTCTTGAGCCCAAACATGCCGGTTTTAGTCACTAAACTTTGCTCTCAATTAAATAACTAAATTAACAAAAGCTTAAAGTAGCACTCCAAGGGCAATTTGTCAATTTAACCTTTAAAACCCAGTCAGCACATTGGATGACATGTGAGTGTTTATGACTCAGAGGGCTGCATTAAAATGTGCCGCGTCTCTCGGATCACAGGATCACAGGAGGCAGTGACACCAGTGTGACTGTTCATACGCCTCTTTGATACTCTTCTGAGCTAGAATGCAAACCCACAGTCTCCACACTGCAAAAAGAGCCCTTTCATTTTCTACTCTCAGGCACTATCCAACGAGTTTGTACCGATAGAAATAAAAAAAATTATTTGGACTTTGCCTCTGGATGTCTAATTTTCCCCAGCCTGCCATAAGAATACCTAGAGCAGTTTGGTTAACAGTCAACAGTTCAGAATGACGGTGTTAATAATAATAATAATAATATAATTATTATTATCATCATCATTCATCAACCCGCTTATTCCTGTTCAGGGTCACAGGGGGTGCTGGAGCCTATCCCAGCATGCATTGGGCGAGAGGCAGGAATACACCCTGGACAGGCCGCCAATCCATCACAGAGCACTCACACCATTCACTCACTCATTCATACCTATGGGCAATTTAGAGTCTCCAATTAGCCTAACCTGCATGTTTTTGGACTGTGGGAGGAAACCGGAGTACCCGGAGGAAACCCACGCTGACACGGGGAGAACATGCAAACTCCACACAGAAAGGTCCTCGGCCGGGATTCGAACTCGGTACCCTCTTGCTGTGAGGCGACAGTGCTAACCACTGCACCACCGTGCCGCCTATTATTATTATCATTATTATTATTATTATTAACAATAATATCGATTTGGTAGGGTTCCACATAAACACTCCACTGTAGAAGAATTTAGTTCAACTGAATCTCTTTTCTAGAGTCATAATTAAAATAAGTCTGTATTAACTTACCATTATCATTTACCATAAACCTAAAATTAACTGAATAATAATCTTGGGAGAAGGGGACAGAAGAGAGGTGCTTTAAAATGCGACATCAAGAGGTATCAATGGCCCTTATAGCACATGGTGCATCCAGTCCTGTTGAGTCCCTGACTAAGGTACTTAGCCCATCAGGTTTTAGTCAAATATCCAGGTGCATAAACGGATATTGTGTAAAAATAGGCAGTTTGTGTTGCCTTCAGTGGCACTTCAAAACAAATGAAGGATGAAGTTCAAACCCTTTCTGTGGGTTCAGTTACTGTCTTATATGAACCATGGGGATGTGTCCTAGGCCCTGGCAGCTGTGCGTGTTAGGCCCTGGCAGCCGTGCGTGTTACTCCACAGCACTGGCTGTGAGGTGAGGGGTGTCACGGGCCGGCGGGGTCTATCTCACATGTATTCGTGGTTGATGAGGTAGTCGATGACTGCCGGCCGTATCCGGGCCACGCCCCCTTGGCTGTGGTTCCCCTTTCCGGTGATGACTGACAGTTGAGGACTGCAGCCGCCTTGCTGCCACTCTACGAAGGGGACAGGAAGTCGTTAAGAGGTGCCAGGGACGAGACGAGCGGCGGGGGCCCGCGAGAACCGACGCAGCCGAAACGTCGCTGCCGCGGAAGCACGCTCTCATCTCTTTGAAAACGCTAGGCGCATATATAAATGCCTCGTGCTCTTGAATGCAGGGAGGAACCGCAAACTACAGAAATGCGGGCTGTATAGACTCAGTTGCACGCAGACATGACATTCTCATAAGGGTATTAGACACAGGAAGGCTGACTATGAGGAGGTAAGACTAGGCCTACAGAATCTATGTCCTTACACACATCTACACTCAGACACGAGCCCACCACAGAACCCCTGATCCAGGGTCAGCGCAGAACCGCCCCGATTACCCTCAGTTCTACGACCTACTGTCATACTGTCGACCTACTTTCCCAGGATGTTACTTGATGACTCAGACACTCCAAAAAATAGATAAATAAACTAAATATGTAATCAAAGGTGTTGGTTATCATCCAAAAAGGGAGGCAAACTTTCTTTTAAAAATGAATATCAGTATTCACTCTTCTAACCACATTTATGAAAGACAGTGGCAAAGACTTTAAAGTCAGATCAGGGCATAGATCCAACCCCCTGGCCCGGCCCTCTCTGCCCGATAGGCTGGCCTTTCTCTTAGTTTGACCTGTCAGAGAAACCCGCTTGCATTTCCCGCGACGCCGCGCAGGGGGACAAATCGACTCCGCACCCTCTTACCGGCTGTCTTTTCCTTCAGAACCCGCTGCAGGTGGTACAGGGCCTCGTCCACGTGCAGGCCGTGCAGGTCCAAAACGTTCTGCGGGAGTAGCGCGACGTTCACCTGCTCGAAGATCTGCACGGCCGCGCGGTCGTTGGCCTCCTTCATCCTCTGTCCGTGAAGGTGGCCCTGCAGAACACAGGAGCCAGAGAAGGACACCCTGAGAAAACAGCCCTTCCTACTGATAATATTCATGCGTGTAGAAATCCGCCTCCTCTTGGACAGTGGTCCCCAACCCTGTTCCTGGAGCTCTACCGTCCTGTAGGTTTTCATTTCAACCCTATTTTGGCACACCTGATTCTACTAATTAGCAGCTCAACAAGATATCTAGATGTTGAATGAGGTGTGCTTTCTTAGGGTTGGAGTGAAAACCTACAGGACGGTAGATCTCCAGGAACAGGGTTGGAGACCACTCCTCTAGGAGACCGGATTTCATATCGGGCTTCCAACTAAACACTTTCCCTGAGGTGCAATTTGAAAATGATTTAGCAACCATTTTAATCGCTGACATTCTTTTTCTCTTAATTTGGCAATTACACAATTGTATTTTTAGGCCCATCCCGTCGACCGGAGAGCGCAAACTAGCACGTGCGTCCAGGGAAATGTGCAGCCAGCCTCCGTTTCTTCTCACCTCCTCAGTGAATCAGATGAGCTTCATGCCTGATGAAGCAGTGGACACTGCCTAATAATAATTATATAAAATAATTAAATAGTCTGACGCTGGGTGACACATGAAACTGGCATTGTGTGACTCTGGACTGTAGGGCGTGCCACAAAGGATAGCGGTTTATCCTATACTTGCAACCGAGGACACCTTCTCCAGAAGATTTGTCTCGGGTTAGGCTGATAGATAAATGGCCTCAGTGAGCTGAAGTACAGTACCGTACAGTACTCTGTCAGAAGACCGCTCAAAAAGCCCCATTGGCACTGTATGGCATTGCCGTCCCATTCTCGCAATGGCGGCTCTCGCCCACCAGGCCTAAACGCATCCAGCCACTTTCCTGTTCCCACGGCCCACCTGTTGAGCATAGAAGCTGGCCACGTCCTTCATGCCCTGCCTGTAGGCCTCGGCCGCCTTGCTGAAGGACTCCTGCTGCTTGCGTCTTTGAAGCGTGGCCTCCGTGCGGAAGTCGTCGTAGTCCGGGTCCGTCGTGTCCTGGAAGTCGGTCGCAGTTGCGGTCGCCCCTGCTTCCTTCCCCTTGTGCTTCTGTGTTGGGGGAGGGGGGGGGAGAAAAAGTGTCGTTGTTTTTTTGTTTTTTTTTGGGGGGGGGGGGTTTGGGTTGGGGTGCGAGGGGTCAGTGACCTACCCGTTCATTGCTGCCGGCCCTGTGGGTGTCCCTGGGCGGAGCAGTGTCCTGAGCCACCACCGTCCTGACCGGCCCCTCGTCCAGCAGCGACCTCAGGAACGGCGTCGTCTCCTCCAGGGAGTAGCTGCCAGACGGGTGAGAAATGGACGGGTCATTCTGAGCTCAGCGGTCGCCACAAACGCACGCCGGATTCGGCAGAAACACACTCATCTGCTTCAGTAAATCACCTGAACATCTATACAAATGATTAATTTTTTCCCTACCATACCTTTATTCTGCTGTCCTTCATACATTCATACAGAGAGCAAATGCACCCATCGCTCTGCAAACACAGAGTTACCCATCACTCCCTCTGCCACTGCTCTCTCTCTCCCTGTAAACCCCACACTGTTCCGGGGAGCTCACTTGTGGTCCTTGAAGATGTCGCGGAGGAAGTGCCGGTCGATGTTGGGGAACATGGCGTACAGCTGCTTCTCCTTCAGCAGGGCGGCGCCATCCCACCTGCCGTCCGCTCGGCTCTCTCTGGACTGCAACGGTCAGGACGAATCACACACCAGGGTCAGACCCAACATCCCTAACACTAATGGACCAGAGACCGGTCATAGCAGAGGCACGCTGTGCACCCACCCCAACCTTTCTATGTTTCATGTCCTGGCCGCGATTTCTCTCACAACTCAAGTCAACCTGATGGCTCTGCATCCATTGCATAATATAAGTGCCTGGCTCTCTCCCATACATGAGGCAGCATATAGTTCACATGTCATACGCTCTCCATCTACACAGCAGGACATTCAACTGATGTGATTCAGTGGACACAGGGATACCATAAGAGGGCTCTGTTCATGATTCTATAACACAGCCTAAAGGGGTCCCTGACCGCCGCGCTACGGCGCCCCCCTGGTGGCCGGTACCTTCTCCATGTGCTCCTGCAGGACCTGCTCCTCCAGCATGATGTCCCGCAGGGAGACGTGAGACTGGTGCGCCTTCCAGTGGTCCATGACGGGGAAGCCCTCGGCCGCCTCCGATTGGCCGAGGGACGCGAAGCCATCCGTGCCGATCAGGAAGCGGGAGGCCCACGCCTCGTCTGTGGGAGCGCCCGCAGCTGGCTGCGACTCTCCCCAGTGGACAGAGCCTGCAGGGGAGGGGGAGGAGCCAAGAGGGGAGGGGGAGAGAGATTAATTAGAGGTATTAATTAAACACATATTCACAATGAAGGGAGGAGACGTACAGTAAAAGTGACCAGGTGTGCTCAGCTCTAACCCTGGATAACTGGATAGCCACAGGGTGACCTAATGTGCGATAATGTAGTTACTGCACACTGGAGCTTCAAATGCATTAGAAGTTTTCTTGAAAAACACACAATGCATGAATAGCCACTATCGGGCAGATTTGTAATGATTTGCAAGTTCAACCAAATACCCTGTACTTGATTAAAACGCTCTGCTGAGCGGCACGGTTACGCGTGCGATCGAGGACTCACTTTCTTGCAGAAGGTGGTAAGAGAGCGCTTCCTGCCGCTGCCGTTCCTATGGAGACAGTGATGGCTGTCAGGTTGCGCTGTACGTAACTAAAAAGACTCTGTTAAAATATCTCCGTTAGCGCAGGCAGAAATCACATGAATTAACCCTTCCACAAACTGGAACAGGATTGGTTTGGGAAACCAGTGAAAAATCTATAGACATACATTGTACTATGTGATATGTTTTGTGCATTGTGGCGGTCATAGTTGGATTAGGTGAACGGCACTGTGTACAGTGCAGAGAATGGTCGCGGCCAAGTCCCAGCCAGAACGGTCAAATTTTGCACAGCCTCTCGCTGGTAATCTGATAAAATAAATACACTCTTGTCCACGTACTTGGATAGTTTCCTTCCACTTCTGGTGCAGCAGCCGGGCCAGGTTCAGGTCTATCTGAACCGAACAGTCCTCAGGAGACAACGCGCCTGGAGACGGTTATGACAGTGACAATGTGAGTAAGGTTAACATGAGTCACAGAAATCACATGTTTTTCCAGTACAAACAGAACCCCCCCGTAATGCCCGTCTTTGTGCTTTTACCTGGGGCGATGCCTACGGGTCCAAAGAGCTCGCTTAGCTGGAAGGCCAGCTCAGCAGGAATCTTCAGCTCCAGAGACTGGATGTTGAGGGGCGTGTTGTCCTGCTTGGCTTGGCCGGCTCTCTCCCTCTCCTTCTGCTCCTCCTCTCTGTCCCTCCTGTTCATCTCCTCCAGCTGGGTGACCAGGGACCAGGTGACCTCGTCCGCGGACGGGAGGTCACCAGTCTCCTTGCTCTGCTCCTCCTTCAGGAGGAGCGCTGCCCATATTTCCTCCTGCCCTGCCTCTGCCGATGCAGACCAGCCCGAGCTCAGGCCTTGAGCAGGGTCGTCCTGGTTCTCTGACCCCCTATCCAGTCCCCCAGCAGGCTCTGCTTCCCTACAGTCCAGCAGCTGTGTGCGGGTGTCTGGTTCCCCGTTGGGCTGGCCTGCAGACAGCTCCCCGGGATAAGAGTCATTCACTGAGTACTCCTCAGCCCCCGGGGCTGGTTCCTCTGCCCCACTGTTGTACTGGACGGTCACCACTGGCTCCTCTATAGCAGGGCCCTCCTCAGGGACGGGGTGCGTCTCTGCCTCCACAAAACTCACATCTGCTCCCTCGCCCTGGCTCTCGGGCTCAGGGAGAGCTTTCTGCTCTGCACCGAGGACGATGGGAGGTTTCCTCTCCACACAGACTTTGGGTGAATCTGCCTTTGAATCCAGTCCACTCCCCTGGGCTGGATGCTCCTTGCCCGCCTGCTCCTCCTCACTCTGGTGGTGGTCGCCGTCATCCCTGAACAGCTCCTCTCCGGAGTCCAGCAGCAGGTTGGTGGTCCACTGGATATCCTGGTGGCACTTGTCATACAGGTCCTCCAGAGTGTCGTAGGACACCAGCTTAAAGTGGCGGCTAAGGATCTGCAGGTCCTCAACGTCACCACCGTTCCCGCTTCTTAGCTCGTCCTCCTCCACCTGGGTCCCCTTGTCGTGCATCACGCGATACGGCACCTCTTGGTGGACGAGAGGCTCCGGCGCGCAAGCCGGTCCAGCCTGGAAACGGGTGCAGTTCGCACCGAGCACCCTCGCTTCGGGGTTATTGGCAGCCGCGTCCTCCCCCCGCTGTTGGTCCAGCCGCCAGAGCAGGGCGAAGTCGCGCGGGTCGGTCTGCACGCAGTGGCTGCTGTGGCGAGGTGCGGGCGTCTCCGGAGCGACGGTGGTAGGGTGCGGCAGTGCTTGCGGTGATTCAGGGGGTCGGGGGGACGTGGGGCTGGTGAAGGTGAGGGCCAGCTTGCACTGCTTCCCAGATCTCCGGCTCTGCCTGAGCCGCCGCTCATGGCTGCCCCCTGACACCGGCGCCGCAACAGCGCCCCCTGGGGCCTCCGCACCACCAGCACCTCCTGGTATCGCAGCCTTCTGCTCAGCGGGCCCTTGGTCTCTCTTGCATGTAGGGGAGCTCTCCCAATCCTCTGGGTCTCTCTTCTCCTGTTCTCTGTCTGGGGTGAAGATGTTGGTTTGGGCAGAAAGAGGGAGAAGAGGAGTCTCTGTTGCTAGGCTCTGCGGGGTGTCCCTGACGGGTGTGATGTCAGATAGTGTCCAGTCCGCAACGCAGTCCAGTAGTTCTGGCCTGGTGTCCCTCCCTGCCTTCTGATCCAACCCTTCCCTGCTGGATGGTGTAGGGCTTCGGGTCCCCTGAGAGCCAGGTTCAGGGTCTTTACTGAGGTCTTCAGAGCTAGAGTGCAGCACAAAATCTACAGGAGAGCCAACAGTAGGGCTGCTTTGTTTCTGTGACAAACTGGTGCCGATTTGTAACAGGTCCAGTAGTTTCTGGAACTCCGTCCTATTTTGTTCAGCACCTTCCGCCATTTTGGCTCTCTGGTTTCCGTCCTGCTCTGCTGAGCCTTTCCCATCCTGCTGTGTGCCCTTCCCTCGTCCAGCCCTCAACCTCTGCTCCCGCTGCTCCATCCCTTCCGAAGGCCAATCCCCAACAAAGTCCAACAGCTCAGGCCTCACAGGGTTGCATCTGAGTGTCCTAAAACCGCCAGCTTCCTCCTCTCTCTCGCCCCGACTGGCGTTTCTCGTGAGGGCATCGCTACCGCTCGCCTGCTCGGCCCCGTCCTCTGCCTCGTTCTGCCTGGGACGCATTCTGCCGCGCCTCACCCGCTGGCTGATGGACTCTGAGAAGGCCACCGGCTGCTCACCCTCACGGTCCCGGTTCTGCCAGCTGAAGTCAGGGGTCCTCTCCCAGTCGGGAGCCTGGCCCTTATACTCGGGCGTGGGAAGAGTGTCCAGCTCCCAGTCTAGTGTGCTGCTGTCCAGCAGCTCGGCCCCGCCCGCCTGTGTAGCGTGCTCGTGCGAGGGGAGCGAGACGCTGGGGCCCTGCAGGCTGCTGCTGCTCCTGCTGCTCCTGCTGCTGCTCCTGCTGCTCCCGGCGCCGAGGCTCCCCTCTCTGGCCGAGCCCCTTCCCACCGACGACACGTCCGGGAGGGAGGAGAAGAGCGGGGCGCGGCCGTAGGTGTGGGTGTAGCCCTGGGCCGAACCTAGACTCAAATGGGGCTCCTCCACCAGGTCGGGCTTCGCCTCAGACGGTGAAGGCCTGTGTGAACAGAACACCGAAAAACAGAAGCGTTTCCCTCAGCCCGTAAACATGAGCGATACATCCGCTTATTCAAACCCACTGCCGCAGAGCTACAGCCAACATGGAGCAGCTCAGCATGGAAAACACGGTAATTAGCGCCGTAGTGTAAAAACACTTTCTTTACAAATCTGCTGAAAACGCTTATCCCGAAATATCTCGCACATTGGATACGTTTTATAATTAAAATGGCACCAGGGATTATCCTGTACTAGGAAAACGCAGGGAATATTTCCCCCCGAAAATATTCCTTTCAAGGACTACAGACTTTTTGCACGTATGCTACGGGAAGCTACATATTTTCATGATATTGCTTTCAAATATGTAGTGACTTTTTCCAGGAAAAAGGAGTTTAAGTTGCAAACAGATAAGCATGTTGAATGATAACTATACCATACCCTGCAAAGTAGCAACGATTTCTCAGAACAGCCCAGGGCAGCCTTTGAAGGTTATAAAGAGTAAAGAAAGGCGAGGGAGGGGCTTGTTGCAGACTCACTGTGATAGGCTGGTCTCTGGCAGGGGGTGGGTCATGCTGTTGCTCAGCTCTGAACGCTTGTGGAACGAACGCATCACGGCGTCTACTGAGACATGCCGCTCATAGTGCTCCAGCATGCGCCTGATCTTCTCCTTTGACACCCCGTGCTTGGTACGTCTAGGGCGACAGCATAGGGGTTACCTCGGGTCGGATTCAGAGACCCGACTGAAGGTTCATTACAAAACAGCAGGATGCTTGAATACGTCTTAACCTTGACCTAAATCACCAATGAGCACAGACCTGCTTGCAAAATCTGCATCTGCTACAAATTACTGACCTCTGATATGGCAGCCGTAATGACGCAACTGAGAGCTGAAATTTTAAAATAAAGAGTGCCAAACCGGGGTAACAATAAAAATAGTAGGCAAGGAAAACATAAATCTGGAGTTAGATTCAGACCTTTCAAGTTCTCTGGGCTTGAATTTCCACCACGTGTCTGGTTCCCGAAACCTCACCTTGTAGCTGTGCTGCTTTGCCTGTAAAATAGTCAATACACACAGACACCATGCGTGCGTTTAAACTCGGTTCGATAACATGCAAGTGTGTCGCTATCTTCACTGTCTCATCAGTCATCTTTCCAAAAACAAATGATCAGCTTTAAAATCCAGCAGCAACTAAGGCTAAATATTCAAATGGTTTGGCATAGTGCCTTCATCAGTGGAATAGTGCAGTACGCTGGCAATCTTATGGAATTCACGACACGCTGTGAGCAGCCATACATCACAGTAGCATGCAACGCAGCACAGACTACATTAGTGTGAAAAAACGCTGCGCCGTATACTCTGTGACCAGCTTTCACATGTAAACGGCAATGCCAAATTTTAAAAAAGAGAGTTAATTTTTATTCTAAATGAAACATTCTGCGAGTGGATGCCAGGACATACAGTATTATTGTGATGTGCCGAGTCCGATATAACGCGAGTTAAAATGAAACACTTCAGCGAGGGACGGACCCAGTTTTAGGCGGCTTCACAGCACGAGCGGCTTGGGAAACTCACCAAAGCCACGTACGGCTTCATCTCCCAACCTTGCATGTTAGTGTTGTCGATGATGATGGGGGACATGTTTTTTTCAAAAGTCTCCTTAGCTGATGAGAAAAGAAGAGCAGGAATAACTACAATGGAGGCCAGCACAACGACACTTCCTCAGTCCGCGCATATAGAATTGTTAGGCCTATACATGCAGTCAAAACCAAAATATGTACACACACCGTGGCCTCACACAGTATTGAAAATTAACATGAATGTTACAACTACACATCAATGACAGTGTAGCTAGGCAGGCAGACAGAATGCTACATGTTAATTTGGACAAAGTGAAGGATGATAATAGCACAAGTACACAGAGCCAACATTTGCAGCCAGGTCACATGACTATGTGACGCCATAATAATAAGGATCACCTCTGCATTGATTCCACTCATGCGCTTCCCCTAGCTGAGTTGGGTTGTAGCGGTAATGCCCGTCACGGCTGAAGAACTCATCTGAACTTAACACCACACCCCCGGGGTTCTGGATAAGGATGCTCCTGGATAAAAGGACAACATGGCGCAACACCTTGGTTTCAGAAATACTCCTTTTTAGCAAGTCAAGTCAAATTTATTTATAAAGCACGCTTAAAAACAACCAACGTTGACCAAAGTGCTGTACAGTGTGGAAGTGCTAAAAAAGAATAAATAAAACAATGGGACACAAGACAAAAATTTTTTATCTAAACTTACTCAGAGACAAACCATATTAAGAAAAATGTTTGAGGTGTGAGGTCTACAGTTACCTAGCCAAGGTGGACTTCCCTGACCCTGGGGCCCCTCTCAACAGCACCAGTACCTTCCCCTCCAACGGGATGCCCCTGAGAGAAGCTGGGGGTTTGGGGGCTGCCGGCAGGGCCCAGGACCTGGGGATAGTGGCGGCGGGTTTCAGGGGCGCTTGCTGCACGGGGTCGTGGGTGAACCAGTGGCGCATGGGTTGCGAGCCCCAAGGTGTGGGATTCAACACCACGGGCGTGATGAACGTCAGACCCGGGGACTGGGGATGGAACTCCGGAGCCTGAATGTTCCAGAACAGGGGCGGGGTTGCCAGAGGCGCCTTCCTGTCCATGCTCTGCCGGAAGAACGCCCCGCTCCCTGGCTCGGGTAACGCCGCCTCCCCGCCGCTGCTGGCCGTGACCGGGCCACCCGCGGACCCTCTGGACCCGGAGCTCTTTCTGTAGGCCTGGAAAGCAGAAGGCCGGCCGTGGCCCCCCAGGTCCAGCGCGGGGACCCTGCTCGCGGACTCCGCGGCCAGGTGGCTGAAATCCAACAGCGCCGGCCGCTCTTGGAAAAGGGGGGGACCGGAGAAGCTCAGCCCACTCGGCGGGGAGAGTGTCCCTGAACTCCCACTGCTCCCCTCGGTCTGAACCTGCTGCCTCAGCCCGGGCCTCTGCTCCTGCGCCACACTGGACTGGAGCAACTCGGGCAGAGCCTGGCAGCGCTCCTCCTCCTGGGGAAATACACTGGTGGAGAGGGTCTCCATCTCTCTGTCGATGAGAATGTCGAATTCCGCCGTCAGGCGATTCCCTATCGAGTCCAGGTCGCCTCCTTCCTCTCTTTCGCCGTCCGGCACCTGGGGTCCGTTGGCTGCTGCTGCCGCCGCCGCGCTGGACTCGTCCCGCTGGGGTTCGGCGCACAGGAGAGCTGCCGCCAACTCAAACCCTGAGACAGCAGCAGGTTCGGTGGCTGTTTCCTCAGCTGCCACAGAGAGCTCCAGCAGAGAGTCCATTGCATGCTCCACTGAGAGGGAGCAGAGCAGCCAACTGGTTATTTAAAACAAGCAAACATACCTACTGCATACCTAAAGTTGCTATTTTAATGTGGAAATGCAAAAATAGGAAGGGCATGTACTTCTTGCGACTGCTCTTGCTCTATATAGAAATGTCACGACCTATCTGGATGGGTTTTCAATTTCATATTGTAGCCTGTGCTATGCAGTCTCAAATCGTGTTTAGTAAACAATTTCCCAAATTAAGGTACAGATAATGGACTGAGGATTAGGCTACATAGTTATTTAACTTGCATATGGCATAAAATGAAAGCCAGTGTCATTCATTAAAATGTAATTCTGTGCAGAACAGAATAAACCGGTTTCATACATAATAAAATGCATTGGTCAAAACAACCGTAGGCTGAGAAAATATTTATTTGTGTACACCTTTTTAGCATATATGCCTCTGTCCTATAGCTAAAATGGGTATCAGGTAAAGGTATTGTTTGACACATGTCGCCTAAACATGTCAGTTTTGGAGAAGAATGACATTCCCACAAAAGCTTAACGTAAACAAGGCCTCTGGTGTATTTTTTCCGCTATTCAGCTCAGCAACCGTTTTTCTATGGAAAGATAGGGTTCGTTTCAGACTATAGCCATCGGCTTGTAATGAACAGAATGTTATTAACGGTTTCCCTCCCTCCACATGCCTTATCTAGCGCGCAACACACGACACCGGTAACAGTATGTTCTGTGCTTCGGCGATCTGGCTACAATGTCGAAAGATCGCCATGTCCTCAATATAACAGTGGCAATAAGTTAGCCAACTAGATGGCTACAAAAACAAAACGTGCGAGGCTGGCAAAACTTGGTGCAACAGTAACCCGCTTTGTTAGATAACTACTTTGCAAGAGTCACAATCAGTTATTGTCAACAAGCTCAAATATTCAACTTGCAACTACTACAGTTAAAGCTGTTGCAGGAATTTTGCAACGCTAACAAGATACAGGCCCTGCCTTTGCCTTAGCTTCGCTAAACATTAATGATACAACGGTGGCTAGCTAAGCTAAGCGACTTAGCCAGACAGACATTGTGGCAAATATGCAATGGAAGGAATACTGCAGGATAGCAATGTGCTAGCATGCTAACGTACTCATCATATCACGGTTATATTCCGGGAAGCAGTCAATCCCATAAACTTGACGAACTAGTTCATACCCAGGAAGCGTATTCGTATTAAGTCAATTAAGTTAGTTAACGTCGCCGCATTACATTTTGATTCAATTTACCTCGGAAATCAGACTCGTTCAGCACAAGGTAAATAACTTCTGGGTCCAAGTGAGAGAACATTTCCTGCATTTTATTCACGATCTCTTCTTTCCCCGCAAACCGTATGTTTGTTGACTTGCCAGGACCCACATTATTATCGCTGTTTCTACTTTCGTTTCTCGCCATAGCTTGGTCAGCCATGGACAGACCGCTGCTGCTCCAGCTGACTGCGCGATCGGCGGACGACCCCGGAGCTCGGGCGGGACTCTGGGCACTTTTCTTTTTCCGTGGCATCCCCGCCGTTGTTGGGCCGACGGGCGCTCGTCCACTGTTGACACTTTTTCAGCGGCCAGCCAACCAGCCGGAATCCATTAACTTCTGAAGATCTTCCAAACCAATTTTTTCATGTAAAAGCAACATAACTTAGTCTGTAAGCTAAGCCGCCCACAGCACACCATGCGAGTGGAAATTGAACAGCAGCCCAATAGATACCTCCTGCATTCATTGGCATTTGGCGCGCCAGGACTTTGATCAAGTCGCTGTTGCTAGTAGTAACGTTTAGATTTTGCTCAAATCCAACTTCATCATGCTGACATCGTTTTAAAATACAGGCTCAGAACAGAAGTGTAGAGGTATCCAAGTAGCATTTATTTATTTGAGTTACTATGGAAACCGCATCGTTTGATAAATACTGTCAGTAGCATCATATAACTTTTCTGTACACTAAATATTAGCAAAATCGATATTACCTCATAAAGTATTGTAGGTATATAATGTCAGCTAAGCATGACATCTTTCTTATTGTTTAACGTTACAATTATTAGCATTACTTAGACCCCATGTAAAGTCATGCTTCTGTCTGTTAACAAAGTTTTACAGTTCGCTAGCTACGCTGTATTGCTAAGTTACCCAGCTAACTAACTAGTGGTAGAGCTAACTGACGTTGCTAGCCAGTAGCAATGATTGTAATAGGAATTAATTTCTTAATAAATTAACCTTAGTTGAATTAATACTTCAGCAGCCTGGCGGCATTTAGTTGTATTACTCTGTATCGCCTGTCGAAATTCACAAATTTATATGCGCCACTTCTATAAGCGTTACGGCACAACAAGTTTCAGTAAATTTATATGCGCCACTTCTATAAGCGTTACGGCACAACAAGTTTCAGTAGTTTTTCCAGACTCCCGCCTCCAGCTGGTTTGTGTGGTAATACCCGACTCAAACGGAGAGTGGCGCTGTCTCTCTGTTTTTCCAGGGGGACGCTGAGAACTGCACTGGCTGCCTATCAGAAGGATCTTTGTGCCGAAACTAAAAACCTCATCTAAACCTGACTCATGCACTAAAACGGCACATTAATGAGGTAAATATCTGACTGGCGTTTTTCCAGGTGTAGTGAATATGATGCGAATTTAACTGGTTAGTCAGATAGTAATTTTTATAAGAGTGTTATATGGCTTGCACGCGGGCATGTTTAGGTTTAGGATGCCGCTACAAAATCCTGGTAGCTAGCTAGCTAACTAACGTTAGCTTGTAGATCTACAGTAATGAGATATTAGTACTGCTGAACCGAAGTTTGTTGAATCAGACCAGTAAATTGTCTTGGTTATGCGAAGTAAAGTTAACCGATGTACTTCTTAAAGGGTTAATTTGATGGGTAAAAGGCATTTTACGAAAAGATGGCCCCTCGTCAGTGAAAATATTTTGATGCGTGATTTTAGTCTGTTTGTATTTAACGTTATGTGTCTGTGGAGCTAAGCGAGCTATCTTTAATAGTTTGAGGCCTAACGTAAAGCTTAGCCTAGGCCGTAGCTAGCAAGCAACACCTCCTACTACTGTGCTATTTTCTTCAGTGTAACGTACTGAATGTGTGCTTTAGTAGTAAATACCCATAGCCGTAATGGGACTGTCGATGTGGTGTTATTTTTGCCTACATTCATAGTAAAAACGTATAATTTGACCGGGCATGACAGTAATTAAAGGAATGAAAGAATGTGCGAATGCGGGACTGTGGCTAGCCCAGCTATACTAGCTTGCCTGTTTGCTGCACGGGCGGTTTTATAATGGGCTCTTTCTGAGAGATTTGAGAAAGTCTGGGTCTAAGAGATTTTAGGGTCATCGATGGGTTTGTCATCCACGCAGTTCACAATCTAAAAATCTTGCATTTGAGCAGAAAGTAAACCTTTCCAATTGAATTGGGGGAAAAGTGCGGTAATGTACCCTCCTGTACTTTTGTTTTCCCACCCATAGAGGCCAGTAGAGGACCGTGTGGACACAGCGACGCTTTGCGAGAATGGAGTTCCCACAGCACCAGAGGCCGGTGGATGGTAAAATCACTTATCCGCCTGGGGTAAAAGACATTACGGAGAAGATTAGCAATGATGAAGTGGTCAAACGGTTAAAGGTAAGATTCGAGAAGCAATAGTTCTGTTCAGGTATTAGTTTAATCTTTCATTTATCCAGGCCAAAACATATTTCTAATGCCTATGTTACCTGAATGTTTTTTTGCGTTCAAAACTGCATGTCTCGCCACTGTTTTGGCATTGGGTAAATTCAGATAATATTGATAGTAATATTGATTTCAAGTAGTATTCAATCAACACACATCTTTTGTCTACCATTCGCAACGCTCAGACTCTAAACTTCCCATGTCTGCAATTCATTTACTTTATTTTAGGGGATTTATTGCCTTACATTTATTGCCTTGAATTAGGCTAGTTTGTACAGGCTATGGCTTGTGTTGGCACTGTATTTTTTAGCTTTGTTTTTACCCAAATATAAACCCTTGGAGAGGGTTTGCTTGACATTCTAGCATTATGATTAGTGTTCCTTTCAGTTCTGAAGTCAGAGCCCGACTTGGCTCCTTTTTTCCTGCATCTGTCTGGTTGGCATTTTGTGCCACCAGTGGCAGATATTAAGGCAGGGTAGAGTCCAGCCGCTCTACACATTCTAAAGACAAACCGCATCGGCTCCTGCGCACCTTGTCCTCCCTACTTCTCAATTTTGAATTTCTGGTGCTGTATTATAGTGGAGAGCATCCGTTCCCACACGATTATGCTGAGACTAACTTGCACAACATATGGATTCAACCCTCAATTTGGGCTTGGCTTTCTGAGCATTTTAAACGTAGGACTAAATGGGCTTCTGAATAGCTTGTCTGTCTTGGTGCCAGTGACGCATAAAGACTGGGAGCATTTCAGTCAGCACTCGGAAGCATGTTCCCAGCCCCTGTCGATCAGGCACCATCAATCTGCCTGCACCCATGCTAGGTGTGCGTGGGAAATGTAGTCAGTGGGTGCTATGCATGTGCAGCCCAGCTGGTGAACTGCAGGATGAGGAGAAGTAGGGACTGGTTGCACTTCCTGGTGTGTGCGCTGCTGTACTGATGGAGGGCTCTGTGGGTTGGGACTACAAATACAGTCGGACAAGTGAAATTTGGATTTAATACCAATTTTATGAGTAGAATTGCTGTACGTGAGGGAGCTTTGCACCATATTGCATTAAAGACTGTAACAGGGGACTTCCTGAAGGGCTTTCACACTGCATTCTATAAATGATGAAGAGGAGGAGGATTACCTTTCCTGTGAGGAGTACCGTCCTGGCTTCACGTGACAAGTGCTCCTCATCATTTATGGAGTCCTGAAAAAATGAGAGCAGAAATCAAAGTGCTGCTTAATGCATTTCTGAGCCAGATGCCTGCCATTGAAAAGGCACCCAGCCAAAAGATCACTCCCTTGTTGGGAGGAGTGAAGTACTCAGTTGGCACTTGTGAAGATGCACGATTGTACGAGCCCTCCCTCCCTTCCACATAGATGGAGGATGCTGCAGGGCTCAGTCTACAGTTACGAATGGAATTTCAAATATGGGAGAAAATTAATCCTGTCTGAAAGAATTGCAAAATGCCTGATCTTTTGTGCAATATGTTAACATAGCGCTGACCCTGGATCAGTTTGATCTTATTTCATAATGAGATTTGGTAAAGACAGCTAAGATCAGGGTGTGAAATTAACACCTGCCACCAGCCAAATGCTGGTAAAATAATCGACCGTGGCTTGTAAGATTTTCTACTCTAGCAGCCACTTTGCCAGCTAACCAACCAGATTGTGTTATATTGTAAAATGTTAGAAATGACTGGTGATTTTTAGAATCCACATGCCCCTCTGGCCAGTGGGTGAAAAGGTAAATGTCATGCCCTGGCTAAGATGATCCTGGGTCAGTGGGCACAAACGGATGGCACTCGCTGATCCCTGGCTAAATGATCCTGGGTCAGTGGGCACAAAGGGCACTCGCTGAAGTGCGTCTTTGTGCAGAACATATTTGTCAGGAACTGTACATCCTCCCGTGAAACGTGTTCTGGTTCTTTGCAGGATGTGTCTTGGTGGAACTGCTGTTGTAGCAGCTCTCCCGGTACAGCTTGCGGTTAAATTCCTGCAGACCTGTCTGCTGTTGAATTCTCCATTCAAGGTCATCGTCTGTACCTTGTTATCATGGGGTTAGGAAGTGATGGGAGATGTTTGGAAGCGCTGGCGTTCCTTTGGAGTTTAAGATCATTCCATACTGTGCCGTGCCACGAGCCTAAACTTGTAATCTTTTGTACGTCACACTTTCGGGCCTTTTCGTAATCTTTTCGGGTAGCTTGTCAGGTTAAGAGGTTTAGCTGAGTTGATTGTGAGTGTTAACGGCCATGTTTGGGTTTCCACTAGTCAGGACCCCAGATACTTTCTCTTTTGAGTCTCTGGGAAGGGAAGTTACATTTTGTTAGATTAGTTTCCTGCAGTCTGTGTTACTTACGGCAGGTTATAGTCGGTACAGTAAACCCCCGTATATACGGCCTAGAGGATTTACTTACGGCAGGTTATAGTCGGTACAGTAAACCCCCGTATATACGGCCTAGAGGATTTACTTACGGCAGGTTATAGTCGGTACAGTAAACCCCCGTATATACGGCCTAGAGGATTTACTTACGGCAGGTTATAGTCGGTACAGTAAGCCCCCGTATATACGGCCTAGAGGATTTACTTACGGCAGGTTATAGTCGGTACAGTAAACCCCCGTATATACGGCCTAGAGGATTTACTTACGGCAGGTTATAGTCGGTACAGTAAGCCCCCGTATATACGGCCTAGAGGATTTACTTACGGCAGGTTATAGTCGGTACAGTAAGCCCCCGTATATACGGCCTAGAGGATTTACTTACGGCAGGTTATAGTCGGTACAGTAAACCCCCGTATATACGGCCTAGAGGATTTACTTACGGCAGGTTATAGTCGGTACAGTAAGCCCCCGTATATACGGCCTAGAGGATTTACTTACGGCAGGTTATAGTCGGTACAGTAAGCCCCCGTATATACGGCCTAGAGGATTTACTTACGGCAGGTTATAGTCGGTACAGTAAACCCCCGTATATACGGCCTAGAGGATTTACTTACGGCAGGTTATAGTCGGTACAGTAAGCCACCTTATATACGGCCTAGAGGATTTACTTACGGCAGGTTATAGTCGGTACAGTAAGCCCCCGTATATACGGCCTAGAGGATTTACTTACGGCAGGTTATAGTCGGTACAGTAAACCCCCGTATATACGGCCTAGAGGATTTACTTACGGCAGGTTATAGTCGGTACAGTAAGCCCCCGTATATACGGCCTAGAGGATTCTCTGATGCCTCAGCGTAAATGTTAACTTTTAATGGCGACTGACCGCATGGCAAAGCGCCAGTTTTTACGCAAGTGCAGTGTATACGTTAACTGTGTGTCCGTACTTCCACTTCTGGTGCAAAAGTGCGAACTGTAGGACTGCTGGACGTCCCCCACCGTACGTGACCGATTGTCTATGTTCATCACGCTGTGAAAACAAGAAAGAAAGAAAGAATAAATGGGGAAAATGGTTTGCTGAATGAATACATTTTTGCATTTTCACGTTGTGGAATTGGGTCAGCTGCCACGCCGATTCAAATGTTTAACAGTTTTTCGGACTTCTTGTGTCCGCTTCCCCTCTGGTGCCGTTGAGGTCGGCTAAGCGGGAGTTTACTGTATTATTGTACAAGTCAGTTGGAGCCCTGCCCTGCCTATACATGATGACAATTCAGCAGATGTTTCTGGCCATTAGTTCACTAGTGAAGCACGTCGCTGGAATGGGGGCAGAGTTGTCTCACTCTTCGTTGCGCTGAATGACAGACTGTATCCTGCAGTGCGACGGTATAATAATGGCTTCTCATTGAACACTGGCTGACGTGTGTATGGACAGGACAGCCTCATGCTTAGTATCCGTTTATACTGGATATATATTAAAGCAATACAGATTAAGTACCTTGCTCTAGGGTACAACAGCAGTGTCCTACCTGGGAATCGAACCTGCAACCTTTGTTACGAGCCCAGTTCCTTGGCCTCCGGTGATGTAGACAGGTACTGTAAGCAGTAGGCTGTCGCTCACATACAGGAGGTTCTGATTAGAGCTCGATATTGGCCTTTCACGGATATATCGTTATCGGCGTTTGCTTTGGCCGATAACCCAAAAGCAAACTGAGCAGCACGTCATGTACTACTAAGTGTCATTACATAGTTTGGCCAAAAAAAAAACACTTTACCTCATTCTTATTTATTGGAATACTTTGATTTAATGTCGCCTTTAGACAAATCCAGAAAAATGCAGAGAAATTACGTTTTGCACGAAGAAAAACAAAAAAAAAGAAACGGTTGCAAATGTTCGATGTAAATTTTGTTTTGTTGTTCAATTGAAGAATATACTGCCTTCAGTGCATCTTCCTCTCTGATAACCACACTTGAGGGATCAATGCAAAAAAAGTGTGTTTTTTCATAACCTATTTTATTTTATTTTTAATCGGCAGCTATATATATCGGTTATCGGATTTCAACCCCCTCTAAATTTCGGAATCGGTGTCGAACCCTGTGTCCACTGTCGGTCAGGCTCTAGTTCTGATGGTGTATGAGTCATGTACTGTGCAGACATGACAGGCCTGGTTAAATTTTCATTGCCTATTCCAGGTGTGATCTCAAATTTGTGGTAATATAACTGTTACAGTTGTATTTGTCTTCCTGTTTGATGGCTTCCGTTCACTGTGTGAATCATTTAGCTGCTCTTTTTTTTGGTCAGGTGTGGTGTACAATGATCTTTCGCTTGGACATGTGTGCTTTTTTTTCTTCCACTTTTGATGTTGTTTTTTTTAACCTTTTTTGTTTCTCTATGGGCTACGCACCATACAGCTTTGAATTTGGGAGAAAATAAAATTTATTCCATTTAAACAAATAAAAATAGGGAAAATGTATAAAAAAAAAAAAAAAGTAAAAAAATGTTTTGATGGGTATAGAATGTGGGCTGAAAGTATATTATATTAGCGTTTATATTAGTGTTTTCGTTATAAGCGGCTGCCGGTCAGTCACAGCGGGTTTGGCGGCATTGAGCAGCGAGTGTCTCTGCCTCTCTGCCTCTCTGCCTGCACAGTGTGGAGAGAGTTGTGTGAGAGAGGAAAAGCTCTTATCGCTGCCCATCCCCCCTCTCTGCATGCTGATTGGCTGACACACTCTGCTCTGTTCCTGACAGACTTCAGGCCGCTACATTAGCAGGAATTGCCGCTGCTCTACTGGGTCCTAAAGTTATTTGGGTTTAGTGGACACTATGGTGTTTCCCATTGAAGCCAATTTGTAAAACAAATGGAAAGAACGGCACGAGGGGTATATTTAGCTTTGAAATATGAATTTGTCTTCCAACTGTTTTCTTGGGTTTTATTGTGACAGATGCTCAGTGTGTGTGTGTGTGTGTGTGTGTGTGTGTGTGTGTGTGTTGGCTTTCTCCCATGTGGCTGTCTCTGCTTTGCCTAATCTCAGTTGGCCATGGGAGAAGGGATTGCAGCTGACAGGCTCGAGCTCAAACTCAAGTTCAAGAGCAAGGTCTCCTTCTGCATTGATGGGGGATAATGCAAATGCTGACATGCATTAAAGGGGGGAACTAGTGATTCGTTATACTGGCATACAATGACAAAATAGTGACTGCTTTACCGACCAAGTGGTTAGACTGTGCACCTCTGTCTGATATAAATTACACAATGAAATCATATCGGGTCTTTACTGGTGTCGTTGTCATGCTCAACGGGCACATTTTTCAGTGCTTAACCCAAAACTTTGTAGAGCAGCGTCAACGTTGTGAGTGTCAGCGTATGGCTCTTATATTGTTGGCGAGTCCTGAACTGGTGTGGTGACGTTCAAAAGCATGCGTGGTGCCACCACGCCTCGGGCGATTCCGCCGTTACGTCTCGTGGTGTCGCCTTCAGCTGCTGGGACAGGTTGGAGGTGATTTATCTGCCGTAACGCATACTGAACAGAAAGTACGGGCCTTACTCGCCTTCCACGCTGACGGGTGATTTCTTTATGGGTTTATGGCCTCATTCCTTTTACATTTCAGTCAGTGGTGTCTTCAGCACCATCTGTTCTGTCACTATGCATGTTTCTGCTGCTTGGTGCAGTTACTAAGCTTGTTTAGTGATGCAGTTACCAGTGTAGGACTCTTATCAGTGACCTCACAGACCAAAATGTGGGCCCATTTCAAAATTGGAAGCTGTAACGATGAGCAATTCTGGGTTATAAAACCTGGCGCAACAACTCGGCTTCTATAAATTAGTGTTTAGGTCTGGTGAATTAACTTTGTGGCTGGGAGTTGTGGTGCTGCCACTGTATTTTTGTGCACAGCTTGTCTCTTTTCCTGAAGAGTTTATCCTCTTCTCTCCCCTTCCCTCTCCTGCCCTCCTCTTTTCTCCTCTTCTCCTAGATGGTGGTGAAGACCTACATGGACATGGACCAGGACTCGGAGGACGAGAAGCAGCAGTACCTGGCCCTGGCGCTGCACCTGGCCTCAGAGTTCTTCCTGCGCAACCCCAACAAGGACGTGCGCCTGCTGGTGGCCTGCTGCCTAGCCGACATCTTCCGCATCTACGCCCCCGAGGCGCCCTACACTTCTCATGACAAGCTGAAGGTATGGACCCAAAACCAAAAACAGATCTACCTCAGCCACCTCTTACGACAAGCTCCAGGTACAGACCCAAAACCAGAAACACATCTACCTCAGCCACCTCTTACGACAAGCTCCAGGTACAGACCCAAAACCAAAAACACATCTACCTCAGCCACCTCTTACGACAAGCTCCAGATACAGACCCAAAACCAAAAACACATCTACCTCAGCCACTCAAAACGCAAGGTGCGTTAACCCCAAGCAGGACCATAAAATCCCTACATCTTTACAACCTCAATGTCCGGGAGCCCCACTCCACCTGCATTCACACATTAGCGCCCTGACACATCCTTCGTAATGTGGAACGCAATGCGCTCTAAATGGCTGGATGTCTGTGTGCATGGGAAGCTCCTCTGTTCTGACAATGATCTCAAGGGCATTTGCCTGAGTGAGTGACAGCTGCCTGCAGCATCAACAGTAAATATTCCCACATTAAAAGCTGCCGTCGTCTCCCCTCTAAAGCATTTTCGCGGCCCTATTGAGCAAACCTTGCCTCTCCGCATTAGCGCTTTCAACCTCCCGATTTGCGACCGAGCCGTTTCTCTCGGCGCCTCCCCTCCCATCATCCTCTTCTCTCTCCCCCAGGACATCTTCTTATTCATCACCAGGCAGCTGAAGGGCCTGGAGGACACAAAGAGCCCTCAGTTTAACAGATACTTCTACCTGCTGGAGGTGAGTTCAGAGCTGTGAGCCGGAATGGCCGCCGCAGGCTTCTGTCCACCATAGAGTTTCCCTCCAAACAAGAGCAACTGGTTTGCAGCTGAGTTCACACAGCTTAGTTTGCTCTTATTTTCATATGGCCAGTGAAGTGTAAGGGACCCCACCCAGCCATGGATATCTAGTCTGGTTCTCGCTCGACAGTGGAAAGGGGGATATAAGTAACCTGAGTAGCGAGAACAGGTTTGGCTCTCGGGATTCATGCAAAGTGTTGAATAAGTCTTTTCACTTTAAAAACGGGGGCGTGTGTGTGTGTGTGTGTACACGTATGTGCACTGACACGTGTGCCCTCATTGGTAGATTATAATTCCCTCACGGGAATAGAAGCAGTTATAAAATGTTGAAAAGCAATTAATATATATAATATAATGAATGACTAAAGCGTAGAATTAAATCTGTCATTTAAAAAGTATTGAAAGTGTCTCTCGGGACCTGCCAGGTGCCCCAGATTGGGAATTGGCGCTGCTGTCGTCTCTAGGACTCAGCTGCGCAGAGATGTGTAGCGACCGTAGCGACCGTCGCTGAGCGATCGGGGCATTCCCAAAAATAAACCTGAGTCAACAACAACCTCTGGAAAAACAAAAGCCAGACTCTCCTTTCGTGCTGCAAAACATCATAAGAAAAGGATTGCAACCCGTGTGCCATTAATGCACTGCAAAACCTCTGGGGGGAAAAAAGATGTGTCTTGAGAATGTGACGTGTAGCAGAAGTGTATTTGTATGTTTTTTGACTGCATTTCTTCATGGGCCTGCTATTGTTATTGCTTAGATGTTTGGCACGGACATTTTTTTGCTGTTGTGTTTTTTTGTTATGAAAATACAGTATTCTGTGGAAGGTAACTATATGTTCATTCATGTAACCTAGATTGGGTACTAGGTGGTAAAAGTAAAAAAACATATTAAAATGGCGGTTATACCAATGGGATTGTGTCTTTTGGCATCCGTAGTTTTTGCCATAGCTGAATATAAAAACATGATATTGATTATTGCAAGTCCATATTAGTCTGGGATGCAACGGCATCAGAACACAGAAATCTGCAGGAGTGAACTCGATAGATATGCACTGTATCCTATTTGACGTGACCCTCATTTCTGCTGTGCAGAACTTGGCCTGGGTCAAGTCCTACAACATCTGCTTCGAGCTGGAGGACTGCAACGAAATCTTCATCCAGCTCTTCAAGACACTCTTCTCTGTCATCAAGTGAGATTCTCCCCCTTCCTTTCACCAGTGGTTTTTGGCTTTTTCTTTCTGTACTGAACCTGGAAGATGTGCGAAGTTAAATGTCATCACCTCTGTGATTGAAACCTTTCTTATTCATAATTCTATTTCTCAGGCTCACTGGTTGTGTCCAGCTAATAAAGCTCCCGTTCTCAGTGCAGACGCCATTACGGCCTGCACCAGTGCTTTCTGTGAGCTGCAGGCCTGTATGACTGTGCGTAATGGGCCGTGGTGTTCCCAGGGGAGACGCCCTCTGTTCTCCTGCCTGTGCCGGCCGCATAACCAGCGACGGTACTGTTCGTTCCCGCCTGTGGGCTGCAGGGCGTAAAGAAGCGGCGGCCGGCTACGCACTTTTCTGAGAACGCACCTGCTAGTCTGCGCTCTCCCAACTCGATGGAGTATCCTGTAGTGATGGGACGGGCCTTCAAGCTCATCCGTTATCAGCTAAAATTCAAAACCTAGATCCTCTTACTCTTGAGAGCCTTTTATGCGTACAGGCCCCCGGTTTCCATGGCGATATTTGACATAGCATAACATTGTCGCTGTGTGCCCTACCCACAATGCATCACTCTGTGCTTCAGCAATAGCCACAACCAGAAGGTTCAGATGCACATGCTGGACCTCATGAGCTCCATCATCACCGAGGGAGACGGAGTGACGCAGGAGCTGCTCGACTCCATCCTGATCAACCTCATCCCAGCCCACAAGGTGCCAGTGCGTCTCTCAATGCGTTCCCCGGGCTGTTCGGCTCGCCCTCACACTGGCTGACATGTATCGGGTCTAATTCAGTCTGTATGAACTGGTGTCTAGATTTATTTATCGCTTATTGGTACGATGGCGTTTCATCTTTTATCAATCTTCGCTGGTTATCCAGAGGTTGTTTAAAACTGAAAGATTAGCCCGCACAAGCAATTCACAAACTTCCCTGTTGTAACGTCTAATAAAACTAATTGAGCTCTCTCACCTTTGCAGAATTTGAATAAGCACGCGTACGATCTCGCCAAGGTGCTCCTGAAGAGAACCGTGCAAACCATTGAGATGTGTATTGCCAACGTAAGTACATTTTACATTTTAGGCATTTCGCTGACGCTCTTGTCCAGAGCGACTTACAATTATTAAATCAGTTTTGGATGACAGTTTAATTTCAGGTACAGTTAGTACTTTGAGTGTCGACAGTTTTACTGCTTTGGGAGAGTCGCTGGTTGGAATTCGCATGTGCATTTTATGCAAGTATTAAGCCCACAGCCCCCCCCCCCAATAACAGGTATTCCCATTTCTGCATATGCCAGTGGAGCTGCATGTCTGAATAGTAAGCTCTTGTTCTTTCCCTCTCTCTGTCGCTCTCCAGTTTTTCAACCAGGTGCTGGTCTTGGGCAAGTCGTCCGTGAGTGACCTGTCGGAGCACGTCTTCGACCTGATCCAGGAGCTGTTCGCCATCGACCCCCTGCTCCTGCTGTCTGTTATGCCCCAGCTGGAGTTCAAGCTCAAGGTGCTGCAGCTCACATTCGCTGTCCTTGCATCACTTTATATTGCTTTGACCTCCGCAGAGTGTCGAGCGGTTCATGTAGAGCCTGTCTCAAGGTGTTTGTGCATGAGCGTGCTTTCGTGAGGTACGGGTGGGTGGGCGGGCTGAGAGCAATTATGCTGTTTTACCTTTTAATCTTCCAGTAGAATGACATCTTAGAAGGAAACCCTCTGCACTTTATAGCTATTAATGTAAAATAACTGCAAAATGTAGCGTTACAGAAAGCCATGCAGTACTTTCTTAGTGGATGAATGTGTGTGAGCAAGCGAGTGTGTGAGCGAGCGAGTGTGTGAGCGAGCGAGTGTGTGTGCGAGCGAGTGTGTGTGCGAGCGAGTGTGTGTGCGAGCGAGTGTGTGTGCGAGCGTGCGTGCGAGCGTGCGAGCGAGCGTGCGTGCGAGCGTGCGTGCGAGCGTGTGTGCGAGTGTGTGCGAGCGAGTGTGTGAGTGTGTGAGAGTGTGAGCGTGTGAGCGAGCGAGTGTGTGAGAGCGAAAAGAGAGAGAGAAGAGAGAGAGAGGTTGACCGTGTTTCTTGCTCTATGTTTTCAGAGCAATGACGGTGAGGAGCGGCTGGCAGTGGTGCGGCTGCTGGCCAAGCTGTTTGGGGTGAAGGACTCTGAGCTGGCCAGTCACAACCGGCCGCTCTGGCAGTGCTTCCTGGGAAGGTGTGTGGCCACGCCCCCCGTCTGACAGCATGTATTCACTCACTTTACCCGACGCTGCTTCAGAAAGATCATTACGTCTGCGGTTCACATTTCGGCAGCCCAGTTAACTCTAATGAATTTCATTTGTAACATGTAATTGTTATATGTAATATGAAATGTATTTGGCCTCTGGTGCTTCAATGTGGTGCATTTTGTCTCCCAGGTTCAATGATATCCACGTGCCCGTGAGACTGGAGTGTGTGAAGTTTGCCAGCCACTGCCTGATGAACCACCCCGACCTGGCCAAAGATCTCACAGGTGACTTTGGGTGGCTCTTATTCCAATCAAGCAGAGGTGCAGTGTGTGTGCAGTGTGTGTGGACAGGAAATGCCCGTGGCTGTAACCGTGTTGTCTAGTGTTTGTGTCTACATTCAACAGTACAAGCTCCTCATAAAGGATAGTGTGCAAATATTTTACCTGTGCTTGTGTGTTTGTCAGACTTCCTCAAAGTGCGGTCACATGACCCAGAGGAGGCCATTCGCCATGATGTCATTGTCACCATCATCAACGCTGGGAAGAAGGACTTGAATCTGGTGAACGACCAGCTGCTGGGCTTCGTCAGGGAGAGGACGCTGGACAAAAGGGTGAGCCAGCTAAGGGCGCCGCCGTACACGTACACGGTACCCAGAGTCTGAGCATATTTAATTACACGAGTGTGCTTGCACACAGTGGCGAGTGCGCAAGGAGGCCATGATGGGCCTGGCCCAGCTCTTTAAGAAGTACTGTCTCCACCACGAAGCCGGCAAGGAGTCGGCCCAGAAGATCAGCTGGATCAAAGACAAGCTGCTGCACATCTACTACCAGAACAGCATCGACGACAAGTGAGTCTGAGCGCTGTGCTGGTCCGTACCACACCCGATACCGCTAACGAGTGAGTCTGAGCGCTGTGCTGGTCCATACCACACCCGATACCGCTAACGAGCGAGTCTGAGCGCTGTGCTGGTCCATACCACACCTAATACCGCTTACGAGCGAGTCTGAGCGCTGTGCTGGTCCATACCACACCTAATACCGCTAACGAGCGAGTCTGAGCGCTGTGCTGGTCCATACCACACCTAATACCGCTTACGAGCGAGTCTGAGCGCTGTGCTGGTCCATACCACACCTAATACCGCTAACGAGCGAGTCTGAGCGCTGTGCTGGTCCATACCACACCTAATACCGCTTACGAGCAGGTCTGAGCGCTGCGCTATAACTGGGAACCTGAACCTATACCACCTGTAGCTCCTGTATCTCGACTCAATGGTCAGCACTTGGCTCTGTCCAGACCCTTCAGCTGTGCACCTGGTCGGTTAAATATCTGAGTGTAAATTCATATGTTCCTGGCTCTGTGTGACAGGCTGCTAGTAGAGAAGATCTTTGCACAGTACATGGTCCCTCACAGCCTAGACACCGAGGAGAAGATGAAGTGTCTGTACTACCTGTACGCCTGCCTGGACCCCAATGCTATCAAGTGAGTCCTGACCTTTGACCCCCCACATATTATGTGACCTTGTATCGGTATATAGAGCGAGACAGAGGGAGAGATACTAACGTGTATGGCTGATGCGCTCCTGTCATTTCTTTCTCTACCGTGTGACCGAACTGTTCCTCAGAGCTCTGAACGAGATGTGGAAGTGTCAGAACATGTTGAGGAGTCTGGTCCGAGAACTGCTAGACCTGCACAAACTGCCCGTGGTGAGCTAAAAACCCCTGGTTTTCCCATTGCATAATCACACATCCGACCTCATTGGGAAACGCATTCCATCTGTCTGGAAATCTGCCGGAGTGGTACTCGTGTGGCGTTTAACACATCAGTAACACGTTGCGTTTTTCCCATTGCAGTCGGAAGCAAACAGCGCTGCCATGTTTGGGAAGCTGATGACTGTAGCCAGTAAGTGTGTGGAGGGTTTGGGATGGGACGAGTGGAGTGGAGAGTTTGGGATGGGAGTGAGTGTGAGGAGGAGAGGTGGAGGGTGCGGAGTGACCTGATGAGACGTGACCTGATGAGACGTGCTGCTCCTCACAGAGAACCTTCCGGACCAGGGCAAGGCGCAGGACTTCATGAAGAAGTTTAACCAGGTGCTGGGGGAGGACGAGAAGCTCCGGGCCCAGCTGGAGCAGCTCATCAGCCCCACATGCTCCTGCAAACAGGCCGAAGTTTGCGTGGTGAGTCACCCCCCCCTGGTCCGTCTGTCCGTCTGTCCGTGTGTCCTATCTCTGTTCATTTAGTCCACTGGAATTGCCTATGGCAGGGCTGTCCAATCCTGTACCTGGAGATCTACCATCCTGTAGGTTTTTACTCCAACCCTGACAAAGCACACCTCATTCAACAGCTAGCGATCTCGTTGAGCTGCTAATTGGTAGAATCAGGTGTGCCAAATTAGGGTTGAAATGAAAACCTGCAGGACGGTAGATCTGTAGGAACAGGATTGGGCCGCCCTGGTCTAAGGTCTGCCTGTTGTGTCCGTATATCTCTCCCTCTCCCTCTCCCTCTCCCTCCCCCTACCTCCCTCCCTCCATCTGTTCGGTTTTGTGCATTCCAGTGTGTTGGCCCGTTATTCTCTCTGCCCACAGTGTTTATCTGTGGCTGTGACCCATCTGTTAGAAGGTTTTTTTTTTTGACTGAATGATGTCGGTAACTCTCCTCTGCCAGAGAGAAATAACCCGCAAGCTGACCTTCCCGAAGCAGCCCACCAACCCCTTCCTGGAGATGGTGAAATTCCTGCTGGAGCGCATCGCCCCGGTGCACATCGACTCTGAGGCTATCAGGTACTCGCGACCTGCGACCCCAGAGCCAACGCTCCAGACCTGGCGTGGGCAGGAGCGGTCCTGGCATTTTAGAGGGATATTTCACCTTAGGGTGGCATAAGTCATTTTGTGGAGCCTACCCCATTATATTTGCATAGCATGACTATTAGCAACATCAGATGTTCCTGCTGACCGTTAACGGCATCCCCGGTAGTCCAGTTGTCAGGGTCCCCATTCACACCCATTCATTTTCGAGACCTCACCAAAATTATTTTAAAGCACACACTAACTACGGTAGATAATACATCAATAAAAGAGAACACAACAGTGAAAAGGTACGTGTTTGTTTTTATATTTAATGTAGTTTCAATGTTTTATTACCTTTTAAAAGAAAAAGAAGATTCGGCAAAAACCTTTATTTTAACTCGGTGAAGAATCTTTGCGTATGATGAAGTTGATGTCAATTCACCAACTGTAGTAGGCTACCGTTAGTTGTCGGTTTACATCATAATAAAACAAAAAATCAAACTACAACTTGTTGTATTTCTATACAGTAGCACATCTGAAAATAGTTACACTATTATAGCTAATTTAAACGTGACAACATCTTATAAACTCAAAACAAGCACGTACCTTTTCACCGTAGTGTTCTCTTTTATCGATGTATTGTCTGCCGTAGTTACGTGTGCTTTAAAACGATAAATTTTGGTGAGGTCGCGAAAATGAATGGGAGTCAATGGGGACCCTGACGACCGGACTAACGGCGATACCGTTAACGGCCGGCAGGGATCGCTGATGTTGCTAATATTCACACAATGCAAATATAATGGGCTCGGCTCCACAAAATGACTTATGTCACACTAAGGTGATATATCTCTTTAAACAGCTTCCCGCCCACTTGCTCAAACACCAAGGGTGAATTATTCATCTTGTGTCACCAGAAGCACTGCAACTATGCTAACTTTCCTCAATCAATCCATGACATAAAACATTACACACAAATTCGAGGAAGCCTAGAGGTGAATTGGGCGTGTTTCTCACAAATCATGTAATCTGGAGTGCAATGTGTGGTTTTTGCATGAATTGCATTCTGGGAGATAATAAAATTTAGCTAAACAGGAAGTTGAAAAGAAACTTATCTTCATTTGTTTTAGCTTGAATATATTTCTATATCTGCGGCATGTGTATATACCCTTGCACACAATTACTACAATAAAGACAAAGTAAAACAGAAATAATGAATAGTAGAACAGTCCCCCTTCAAACCTGACACAAGTCGGGTGGAGACTGCAGACTGCAGTGAGTGTGGAACAGGTTTGTTCTCTGGATGCGGGTGACTAGTTACTGAAGTGGAAAGGCTGTTGTGTAACACCGTAAGTCTCCATGAAGGGGGCAAGCCACCATTTCACACTGCGACACCTAGTGTTGGCGTCGCGCAACTGCAGCCGTTACCGTTGACACCGCTGACGAATCTGCACATGGTGGAATGAAATAGGAATTGATGCCGCATGTACGGCCCTCTCAATTTGGTGCCTTCTTACTTTTGCAGTTCATTTAAAGGCTGTTTATGGAGGGATACTCCTGTCAGGATTCTAGAACATTCTCCAGCTCTGTATAAATGATTAAGCATCTCCGGTGGGAGGAAGATTCATTCAATTGGATGTTTAATTAAGTCTTAACAAGTCTTCAGCTGTGTAGCTGAGCAATAGCTCTCCTGGGCGAGAGATGGGCCCTGTGCAGCATGAGGATAAAGCTGACAATGTGGCCTTTGGGCTTTTTAGTGCGCTGGTGAAACTGCTCAACAAATCGATAGAGGGCACAGCGGACGATGAGGATGAGGGCGTGACTCGCGACAACGCCATTCGCTACGGCCTGGAGCTGCTCAAGGTGGGTCGGCTCACACGCACGTCTGTGATCGGCGAAGACGCGTCACATGGGACTGACAGACCAATCAGAGCACAGAGGGGAAAAGGAGCATATCGGCACTAACCTCCCGTGCTTCCTCCACCCAGGTACTGTCGTTCACCCACCCCACCTCCTTCCACTCCGCCGAAACCTACGAGTCCCTGCTGCAGTGCCTGAAGATGGAGGACGACAAGGTGGCCGAAGCGGCCATCCAGATCTTCAGGAACACCGGCCACAAGATCGAGACGGAGCTGCCGCACATCCGATCGTACGGCCCTGCCCCCGCAGCTCAGCTGAAAGCCTTTTCTCTGTGCTTTACACAGAACCCTTTTTTACAGCGTGTTTTTGTCAGTCGGCTCTAATGCAGTGCATTCCTAAAGACGTTCACTCATTCATTTTTAAACAGTCTATGGTCATGACTAATGTAATGAAGTCAGAGCGTTGAGTTGAGTGTTAAAAGTGTATAATTTTGCTTGCCGTGCAGATGTAAACTTTAATCAGCCGTAGAACATTTAGACGGTAAAAGTGTTGAGTGAGAGGGAGAATTAACCTCTGCCCCCGTCACTGACGCTCCTCACCCAATGCCCCCAGGACCCTGATCCCCATCCTGCACCAGAAAGCGAAGCGAGGCACCCCTCACCAGGCCAAGCAGGCCGTCCACTGCATCCACGCCATCTTCCACAACAAGGAGGTGCAGCTCGCCCAGATCTTTGAGGTAAAAAAGTGTCCCTACAGCGGTGTTGACTTCGTTAATTATGGAAAGAGCAGGTCACACAGGAGAGCCAACCAGGGAGAAAGCTACTCTATGGGGGGGCGGGACTGAGGCTGTCCCACAGCCTATCGGGAGCCAGCTTGTGAAGCAGCTGCCTGACGTAGGATGTCAGTGACAGGGCTGGATGAGGAGTGGGGAAGTTCGGGCCGGAATGGGGGATATATCCAACCCAATCGCATAGCCACACACACACCGCAGCCAGAAATCTGGAAATTCTGTAGGAAGTCCTGTGTTGGGTGACCTCCGGCCCCTGCTCTCTGCAGCCCCTGTCCCGCAGCCTGAATGCAGACGTCCCGGAGCAGCTCATCACCCCTCTGGTGTCTCTGGGACACATCGCCATGCTGGCCCCAGACCAATTTGCCTCGCCCATGAAGTCCATCGTGGCCAACTTCATCGTCAAAGACCTGCTCATGAACGACCGGGTAAGGGCATCATTTCTGTTTTATGGCACTGATGATTAAGTCAAGGCAGGTGTGAGTCTCTGAAGAGTGAAATACTACTTACAGGAAGACCAGAGGCCTGTAAGTTTCTGCATTATATACCCACCTGTAACTGGGTAATCTGCAATTATGCAAAGTATGTTCTGGACAAGCAATGCAAAAATGAAATATGACTGTTGAAATCTGCCGTTGACTACAGGTGACTTGTTAGATGGGCTAAGAGTCTGACGTCTTGGATACTTTTTAGGGTTTCTAGCCGAGGTAGCTAATGCACTTGTGTACGCCTGGTCGTGGTCACGTTGGCGAAAGGCACCTGCGGTTTGTGTTTTTTTTCCGCTGGCTTCTGAACGAACTGGCAGCACCTTCATATAACGGATGGTTCTGGAATAACTGTGCGTGTCTCCTGTCCCCTCCCCCTCCTGCCAGTCTGTAGGCAGTAAGAATGGGAAACTGTGGACCTGTGATGAGGAGGTGTCCCCAGAGGTGCTGGCCAAGGTGAGGCTCACCACACAAATCCAAAAATTCAGTTATCTTTTTGATACATTGAGAATTGTGACTGACTGTCAGTGTATTGTCAACGTACCTCGTTCTTAAAGCCTGTCTGTCTGGCTGTACTGATTAATGCCCAGGTGTGAGTTGTTGCCATGGTAAAGCAGGGCTCAGTTGGCGCCAGTCAGTCTCTGGGTGTAATGTGAAGGTTGTTGTGGCTGGTCCCTCAGGTACAAGCGATTAAGCTGCTGGTACGCTGGCTAATGGGGATGAAGAATAATCAGTCCAAATCCGCCAACTCCACCCTGCGGCTCCTCTCCGCCATGCTGGTGAGCGAGGGCGACCTCACCGAGCAGAAGAAGATCAGGTACCTGCAACCCTCGCTTTATTTTACACTGAGATTTTAAATACACCTTTTTCGCTAACTCACTAGCTCGGCTATCGTTTACTACACACCAGAGCTCTACGCTAACATTTTTTCCAAGGAGCACAAGTGGTCCTAAGTTGAACATTTAGGACCTAATGCCTCCCAATTAGTAGATGTGCTCCTAAATAGATGTTCCAGTTAGCACACATCAATCTTTAGGAGCGTATGCCCCCAAAATGGGAGCACTGTCGAGCCCTGCAGAACCTAACGGCGTCGGTGTGCGGATATCGCTCACAGATTTGCCTCGCTCACTATACGGTAAGCCTTTTTTGCAGAGTCATTGGTGCCTGGTATTTGTTGCCAGTAGCATCCAAAAGTCTCAAAAGACTCCATCACCGTGCCACCCTCAAAGCAGCCTAGTTTGAAGGGAATGAGGCTACTGAGACGTTGTGGAAGAGTAAAGTCGAGTAAAAACCTGTTTGAGAGCCCTGAAAGACCGTGTGGAGAATCGGCTCAATTCCAGGGTTGGAGCGGCTTCACGCCCCCTCCCGTACGGGTCTCTGTCTAAGCTGACTCCCCCTCTCTCTCCTCCCCGCCCCGCCCTGCAGTAAATCGGACATGTCCCGGCTGAGGCTGGCGGCCGGCAGCGCCATCATGAAGCTGGTGCAGGAGCCCTGTTACCATGACATCATCACGCCCGAGCAGTTCCAGCTCTGCGGCCTGGTCATCAACGTGAGTGTCCCAAACATACGCGCGAGACGCGCAATGAATCCGCTGCGATGCCCGGAAAGCGCGCGTTTCATGCGTGTCCTTAAACACGCTTCAAGTGTGCTGTACTGTGAAGCTCACTACATACTGTGTATTAACCCCAGTCTGCTTTGAGTCTTATTAAGAGCTTGCTTGACTTTTCTTTTATATATATATAATTTTTATCTTATCCTCCTTTGCCATTGTGTACTGTGATTTATCTCTCTTTATCTCCCCCCTCTCTCTCTCCCTCCCTCTCTCTATCCCCCTCTCTCTCCTTGGTCTTTTGTATTCATGTCTGTTTTTATTTTATGCCTCTGTGAAGCACTTTGTGAAATTCTTTGTGAAAGGTGCTATATAAATAGAACACTTTTTTTTTCTGGCTCTCCGCTGCTCTTGCCTGCGGCAGGACGAGTGTTACCAGGTGCGGCAGAACTTCGCCTTGAAGCTGCACCTGTCCCTGGTGAAGCTGCTGCTGCCCCTCGAGTACCTGGCGGTGTTCGCCCTGTGCGCCAAGGATCCGGTGAAGGAGCGCCGCGCCCACGCCCGCCAGTGCCTGCTCAAGAACATCAGCGTCCGCCGCGAGTACATCAAGCAGAACGCCATGGCGCACGGTCAGCGGCCCGCGCGCTCGCTTGCTCGCCCCACACTCCCTCCCTCCCTCTCTCTCTCTCTCTCCGAGTCCAAGCAGGAAACGGTTGATGGATGCCATTTAATAGTTTTTTTTTGTGTCTGCGTGTGTATCCCCTTCCGCCCCCCTTCAGAGAAGCTGGTGTCTCTCCTGCCGGAGTACGTGGTTCCCTACATGGTCCACCTGCTGGCACACGACCCCGACTTCACCAAGCCCCAGGACTTTGAGCAGCTTCGCGACATCAAGGAGTAAGTGTGGGGGGGGCGTGGCTAGTGCTGGGGGGCGGGGCTTGCAGGCTCTGTTTGGCTTAGAGTTCTGCCACCGTGGAGTTAGAAAAGGCAGTCACTCTGTCTTACTGAAGTTGTGTGAGACTATGTCCACAATGACAGAACACAAAGAGCTTGTTTGTTGAAGTTCAGGTTCTTAAGTGTATTTTTTGTAGCTCATGTGGACATAGATTTATTTATTTTTTCTCCAATCTCTCAGGGAAGAAGGCCCCTTAGTGTTTCAATCTCTTGTGGTGGACTCTATATAGTATTATTAAGAGCTTGCTTTACTTTTTTTCCTCTTTTTTTCCCTTCCTCTTCTGCCACCTCACACTGCAATTTCTCTCTCTTTCTCTTTTCCTTTCTCTCTCTCTGCTCCCCCCTCCCTCTCTCTCTCTCTTTCTTTCTGCTCCCCCCCCCTCTCTCTCTCTCTCTCTCTCTCTCTCTCAGGTGCCTGTGGTTTATGCTGGAGGTGCTGATGACAAAGAATGAGAACAACAGCCACGCCTTCCTCAGGAAGATGGTGGAGAACATAAAGCAGACCAAGGACGCGCAGGCGCCCGATGACCCCAAAGCCAACGAGGTGCGCCAGCGAATCGGGCCCTTCGGCGCTCCGAGCCCAGAGCTCAGGCCTCGCTGTGGGCCTCGGGCCCTCGTGCTAACGCCCTTTTCTCTGCACAACAGAAGCTGTACATCGTGTGTGACGTCGCCCTGTTTGTGATAGTCAACAAGAGCACGGCCTGTCACTTGGAGTCTCCCAAAGATCCCGTGCTGCCCACTAAATTCTACACCCCTCCAGACAAGGTAACGTGACCTTTACACCGTGTGTGTTCTGGCGTAGCGAGTATCTGGCTCGGAAATGCATTAAGCAGCACTTTGATTTCTGCTCTCATTTTTCAGGACTTCATAAACGATAAGGAGTACTTGTCATCGGAAGCCAGGACGGTGCTCCTGACAGGAAAGGTAATCCTCCTCCTGAACATGCTGATCATTAATTGAGTGCAGAGTGAAAGTCCTTCGTGTAGTACAATGATGCCGTATGATGCGTTGTGCTTTGTTAAAGAACACGCGCTGTTCTTTATACAGGCTTTTTATCAATGGCAGAGAAGCTTGAGATTGTTTGCACTACCTCATCATTTGCATTTTCTTCTTTGTCGTCTTTGCCTTCTATTGTTGTTCAATGTGTGGTAAAATATTTGATTATAATATATTAATAACATTTTGTGTGGTAATATATTTGATTGTAATATGTTAATAACATTTTGTGTGGTAATATATTTGATTGTAATATGTTAATAACATTTTGTGTGGTAATATATTTGATTGTAATATGTTAATAACATTTTGTGTGGTAATATATTTGATTGTAATATGTTAATAACATTTTGTGTGGTAATATATTTGATTGTAATTTTGTCATGATGATGACGACGCTCGCGCTGTTCCCTCCAGCCGAAGCCGGCCGCCGTGCTGGGCGCAGTGAACAAGCCGCTGTCGGTGGCCGGCAGGAGGCCGTACACCAGGCACCCCAGCTCAGAGACGGGCAGCAACGTGAGCGCCAACTCTGAGACCAGCTCACCGGCGGGGAACAGAGCCAGGTGAGACTGCTGCTGTGGGGCTCGGCTGGCCCCTCCCCATCTCCCTGGCTCCTCCCCCTTTGCTGGCCCCTCCCACTGCTCTGGCTGCACTCCCAGACAGGCCCTCCCCCTTTACTGGCCCCTCCCACTGCTCTGGCTGCACCCCCAGACAGGCCCTCCTCCTCTGCTGGCCCCTCCCACTGCTCTGGCTGCACCCCCCAGACAGGCCCTCCTCCTCTGCTGGCCACACACCCCGGCTGCCTCTTACTGACTTTATTTGCTAAATGATTTACAGTGAACTTGCCTGTTGAAAGTTGCTGAGTGTGAGAATGATGCTCTCTTGCGGCACAGGGATGTGGGGATGGAGGTGTCGGAGACGGGGGCGAGCGAAAACGAGGAGAACCCCGTCATCCTGAAAACGGACACGGGGAAGAAGGTGGGTGGCAGGGCCCTGATGCCGTCTCGGGGGATTTTTGCATGCACGCTACACGCGCACACGCACACGCGCACAGATGCACCCACACATACACACGCACGCACTCACGCAAGCGCACACACTCACGGAAGCACACGCACATACACGCACACGCACATACTCTCATTCGGACACACGCACGCTTGTTTTAGTAAATTCCCAGCTGTATAAATGGATAAATGTCATACATCTTGTCAGCTTTGAATTTAGCGAAGACCTGGATTCAGTCAACATTTGTTCTTGAGTCGCCATTAAATCCAAAAATGAGTTTTTTTCTTAAACAAACACAGCTCGGAGAGTCGCACAGAAATGAACCTGCCAGACTGTTTGAACATTTTTCAACACATTAAGCTTACGAGTTTCTGTAATTAAAAGGAGGAATGTAGAGTGTATCCAGGTCTGAGACGTTAGTAAAGTCAGTTTGACTGCATCTCTGCCGGCCCCTTTTTCTCAGGAGGTGATCTCTGAGGCGGGACAAGGCGGAGCGAAGAAGAGGGGCGTGGCCTCCGCCGGCAGCGAGAATGACGGGGCGTCGGACAGCTCGACAGTGACGCCCCCTGTCCCAAACAAGCCGAGGCGAGGGCGGCCCCCTAAGTCGCTAGCCGCCGGAGCGGGCGGGGTCAGCAGCGCAGAGAAAGAGGGCGGAGCCGGTGCGGGGAGGGGCAGGAAGAGGGCGGCCCCAGCTCAGGACAATACCACCAGCCCCACGGTGGAGCCAATCACCATCAAGATACCAAAACCGCAGAAGGACACAGAGGTCAAAAGGGCGGGACCACAAAGACAGATGGACCTGCAGAGGTGCGTTTGGGGGAAAGAGGAGGAGAGCGATCCAGTGACCCAGCTCCGTCTGTTTCACTCTACAGGGCCGCTGGGTGGCTCCGTTTCGGCACCACACTGTGGTGCATGGATGAGCCTCACAGCCTCGGATCCAATCCGGACCGTGGCCGCGCTATTGGCGACTGCTGTCTAGCCATTTGGCGATTGCGTCGGCTAAGGAATGGGAAGGTTCAGTCAGTTAGGGTTCCATGTGCTTTGCTATCTAGCGACCCCTGCTGGACCATCGGGCGCCCGTAGACTGCAGCCAAAGCCGCATATGAAAGGTCTTCCTCAGACTCCAGTCTGCGTGAGCCTCGCTGTCGTGAGAGAGTGAGAGAGGACGTGTTCACTCCCAAATCGGCAGTGGGGTTCGATTGGCCATTCCAAATTGCAGTGAGAATTGGAGATGTTCAGCCCCATGTTTGGTGCCAAATTTATATTTTGAAAAATATATAGCATTTAAAAAAAATATATATTTTTTTTTTTAAAGAAGCAATTTCCTGTTAATTTCCCGTATGAAGGAAAATCAGTTTTGCTGAGAAACGCCGATCCCAGGATTGGTTTTGTGGCCCGTTTTCTTGATTAGCTGATCTTGGGCGGTTTAATTGGCTGCGTTGCGATGTGCTGTGAAGAAGTGCTCGGCGACAATGGCGGCATCTTGAGTGCGAGCGCTATCTCCGTGGCAACGGCGAGTGTCTCAGACGGTTTGCTTCCTGTGGCAGCTGTCGCCTCCTGGGGAGCGACGGGGACACGGACTCCAGCCCAGGGAGCGAGAGGAGCAGCAGGAGAGAGAGGGGGACGGAGAGAAAGAGAGGGACGGAGAGAGCGAGAGGGTCAGAGAGACAGGGATGGAGAGAGAGCACTCACAGGGCAGGCACAGAGACACATTATACAGGTGCACAGACCAGAGAGAGTGAGTGAGTGTGTGTGTGTGTGTGTGAGAGTGTGTGTGTGTGAGAGTGTGTGTGTGTGAGAGTGTGTGTGTGTGAGAGTGTGTGTGTGTGAGAGTGTGTGTGTGTGTGAGAGAGAGTGAGAGAGAGTGAGAGAGAGAGAGTGAGTGAGAGTGAGTGAGTGAGTGAGTGAGTGAGTGAGTGAGTGAGTGAGTGAGTGAGAGAGAGTGAGAGAGAGTGAGAGAGAGTGAGAGAGAGTGAGAGAGAGTGAGAGAGAGTGAGAGAGAGTGAGAGAGAGTGTGAGTGAGTGTGTGAGTGTCATTCATGCTTACTAGGGGTGCAACGGATCACAAAACTCACGGTTCGGATCGTATCACGGTTTTGAGTCACGGATCGGATCATTTTTCGGATCAGCAAAAAAAAAAAAAAGGGAGACAAGTATATCTTTGCTTTCCATTTATTCTGTAAAACACTTAAAGCAAGGAACTTTTGCCCATGGTCTTAAATGAAAACAACATTCAAGATGTCCAATGTTTAAGTAAAATCTTAAAATATATAAAATATTCAATACTCAATTGTTAAATCAAAGTGAAATATGAGGCATGATACCTTCTTCCTTTAAACATGGTAGTGAATGAAAAAATAGCCTGTGTAAACGTTGACGTTAATATTATACTTTAGGTGAGTCTGGCTTGGTTAACATTAGCCATAGCCTTGGATCAAGACGGTCAGGCTTGTACCAACAAGGCTAGTTAGCCATATATATAACGTTATAATTAATAATTAGAACAGTGGTGTTAACATCACTAGCCTTGCCTTATCCATATGAATAACAAAATTAAATACCCCGGGCTCCATTACATATTGTTTGACGAGGCGAAGCACAGACTGGAAAGTAACATAGCGTTAAGGAGACGCTCCTTCTAACGCTATGGACCAGAGCTAAATTGTAATCATAAAACTCCGTTTTTTAAAAAATAGTCATGCACACATTTTTACAGTGCATACGGCAGGCCTTGTTGACGGATTTGGAAGAGATTTCGTAGCTCTGGTTCCAAAAATGAACGAGTATTTAATGTGTTAAATCCGTGAAAATTACATTACAGTGGGTGAGCTGGCTCTCAAACTGTCTCCCCCTGCGAAGAGGGGCGGGGCTTAGCGATAGGTCCAATGCGCTTCAGAGTAAAACACAGCACGCATCTGTCTTTTCACTGCAACTCTGCATCGAGATTTAGGGAATTATTACTTTAAAAAGTACTAGCGGCAGTAAAACTGTAATTCACTATGATGGTTAAATTTTGCAATTAATCCGCGGTTCACATGCGTGCCGAACCGTGGGGGGCGATCCGTACGGATCACGGATCAACTACGATCCGTTACACCACTAATGCTTACTGGGGATCACAGTTAATGACAGACATCGTAAGTCCAGCTAAGGATCCCATGTTATCGTTCCTCTTCTTCATGCTGTTCCTGTGACCTGCTCCTTTCAGGGACCCATCTGACCGTTTGCTTTTCTCCCCCATTCAGGTAAAGAGAAAATGGACGTCGAGACCCAGACAATAAGAGGACTGTCTGCCACTCTATCCAAACCCCACAGCTGCACGAACACAGCACCCCTCACGGACTGCAGAGCGCTTCTGGTCCCCAGATGGACCGCATGTACACGGGACGAACATACACGCGCACACACACACACACGCACACACACACAAACGCATACACACACACACACACACACAGTTCCTTCAAACCCCCTACCCGTGAAGTAAGCCGCTTCAGTCGAGGAGAATGGGCATAAAGGGAAGAACATTTGGAGTGGTTGTTATAGATGTTTTTTTTTGTTTGTTTTTTTTGTTTTTGTTTTTTAAATATTGGCCTCAAATGAATTCCCCCCCGCAGTTAGGGTTAAAGTTGCGTATTCAATCTCAAATTCAGTTCCGCTTTTCTGTCTGAAATCCTTTAAGGCGACGTCTTATTGTGGTTGCCGTTTATTTTTTAAAAAATGTATTATTCACATTTGTATATAGCAGTTTACATGATGGTAAACTGCGCAACTGAGCCATCGTAGTGAATTCCAGAAAGAACGTGAAGCCAAATACTAGCGGCTACGTGTGCGCGTACGTGGGTTCAGCCCTCTTGAGCATTTGCTGTGGGAAGCAGTACACCCTGTCTTAGTGCAGCCCTTCCAGTCTCAGCACGGTAAAGTGCTGGATTACTCAAGCACATGATCCAATGCGTGAATATAACCCAGTAGTCCTTCCAGTTACGCAGCTCACAAATCGGGCGAAATGGACAGGAAACGGCATCCCGCCCTCCAGCCACCGGGGGTTGCCCGCACCGATCGACTGCGCTTTTTATAAAAAAACAAAAAACTCTTGTTCCCGTCTGTTCGGCTGTCATTCTGCCCGGCTGGTTTCTCCCTTGTGTTCAATGCAATTAGCTCTTCATCGTCATCCTAATGACCTGGGGGGAAAAAACCATTCTTTCTTTCTATTAAGTTTCCCTATCAGAGGCCTTTTATTAACATAGTGCAGATCTTACATTTTTGTAATGAAGAGGAGTGTACATTAAGAAATGTCTACCCCCTTCTTCTTCCCAGAGGGGGGTGTTAATGATTATCTATTATGCTGGAAAAAAAAAAAAAATGAAAAAAAAGATTTTCGATAAATATTTTAAAAGGACGTGAATTTTAGACTGCCACTGATATTTGAAAGGTTAACACACTTCAGAACTGTTGCGTTTTTAAGGATCGGGGGGAAAAATCAGTTTTTTTAAGACTTTTGAACTTTTGTCTCCCATTTTTTTCTGGTTCGTTTAAATTTTAGTGAAATGTTGCATTGATTCAAGTTCCTTTTTTTGTGTGTAGATGCGTATGGCTGTTTTACACATGATCATATTTAATTTCTTTACGTGTTTTTGTTTCCTTTTTTGCAAAAAAAATAAATGCTTTTAGACGTGAAGGTGTGCTTTCATGACCGGCTCAGTGCAGCTTTCACCTGCTGATGCATACAATATACATTTGGGATTTATTTAAAAATTGATGCTTAATCGTAGTGGGAGTAAAGACCCCTAGAGTGTTTAAGACTGTGGATTGGGCCCAACTGGTGCATCATGGGAAGGGTTGAGTTGGATCATGGGATACATGTGGAACAAAACCATGTATAGCTGTACATTACACTTTCCGTTCATATTTAACTGCTTGTTATACTGTATCACACTGGTTACAATATCGCACTTACACTGTGCATACAGTTGCTCTGAGATATAAGACATTCATTCCTCATTATAACCCATTTAATTTTAAGGTGAGTGATATGAAATGTATTCACTCATTCAGTGGGTTATGAAACACGATGCACTTGACTGGCCTCATCTTGTAAGTAAACCATAGATGGGCTTTAACTCACAATTCAATTAGTTGATTTCTTTTACATTTACTGAAATGTCTGTGTCTTATATGTGCAGCCATTTTTCAGTAACTGAGATAACCATGTAGTCCAGGTTTATTTTCAGAGCGGTGTGTAAATGAGCAGTGTACGGCAGTTGTTCTCTCCTGGGTTATTAAAATTATAGTAGTGGTTCATAAAATGGTTAGGAAGCATCAGGGCACTTAAATGGGATTACAAATTTTGTCCAAGCTGATATTCCCAATGCTGACAAAATCTTGAAAGTGCTTTATTTTGAGTGTGGAATTCAAGGTGTTGAAAGTGCTTGGACTTTCTTTGAGTGCTTAAAATTCTCTGGTGTCTCAAGAATTCTATGGGGCGGGGCGGGGTTTGATGCTTTTACAAAACTAGCTTGTGTAAGAACAGAATATTTTCTCAGCGCCCTGAAAGTAAAGGCCCCAATAAGATTTCGTTTACAAATAAGGTCTTTGAAATTTTTGAAAATTGTCCCTTGTAGTTACTGGAAAAGCCATGCATGAAAAATACAGCGGGGGACACCAGGACTAGACTGAGTGGATTAGCCCCATCTGAAATACAAGGGCAAGTCCAGTGTAGCTTTCCCTTCTATTCTGAACACACTGACAACCACATCAATTTTATTTTCATTTTCCATGTTTTTTAATAAAAGAAATATGACAGTTTGACAATAAATAACCATGCTGTACGGCTTATTAGATGTAGAAGAGAGAGGGGGAGGAGGAAGGGGAGAAAAGTGGCAAGGTCCAAACTTAAGTCCGGTGGGAAAATGAACGGCAAGCCCTACTTTTCGTGCAGTATTGAAACGAGAGGAAGACGGGAAGAAAATCCTTTTTTTTTTTTCTACAAAAAAGTTCAGCCATCAATGGTGCATTCTGAGATGTTAGTTTTTTTTGTTTTTGTTTTTTAAATATGAAAAAAACCACTGCTGTATGTACAAGAGGATGCTGAGAAGTTTAACTTTGAACCCTCAGAATGAAGCCCTGTGTTAAATTCACAGAAAGGCTGGAGTCAGGTGGGCACAGTGAACAAGGGTACCATCATCTGGAGAGTAGAATCAAACTGTATTGTGGGATATTTCTTAACTTGATTGCCAAAATTGACCAGTAATGCGTTTGAAGAGGGGAAAAAAAAATTTTTTTTGAAAAACTGCAATGCACACTGGGATGAGTCTCGGCATAAAGATCTTTGTTGTGTACTGGTCTAGTACAGCGGTCCTCAAGCCTGGTCCTGGAGAGCCACAGGGTCAGCTGGCTTTTGTTGTTACTCAGCACTTGAGTAGCACAGCGATTGATCAGTAAAGCAGTTGATTACACACGCACACGCACACACACTACAACTCGGGTAACCTGGTTTCTTGGGTCTGAACTGGTTGAGCTTAAGGCGAAAACAAACTCCGAGCAGACTGGCTCTCCTGGGCCAGGATTGAGGATCACTGGAGCTCATGACAAATGTACAATACTCCACTACCTTGCTGCTTTTGACAGTGATCGTTTATATTTGTTCACACAATTTGTGACAAAAAAGAAAAGGAAAGGCAGCCCCCTGCAGTGAATAATCAGCTCAAATTATAGCATCTACTACCATAACATTTAAAAATCAAGATTCCTGTACCCATAGCAAATGACAAATCTTTTTTTATACACATTAAAAAAGTACTTTACCCCTTGTGTGGTTTTAATAAGAAGCACTTTGTCCATCACCACAGAAAGAATGAGGTTGACAAATGGAGCCTTCAGCTTCAGTCTTCCAGCTCCAGTTCAATATTATTCTCTTACATATTTACCAGTTATGTAAATTAAGAAATATGAAATCCTAACCCTATTCTGGAACAGACCGTTTAAGAGTTTTGATCAGGGATGAGGACATGTATGATGACAGTTACTGCACCTGTTGCTCTACTGTGGGATCATCAGGCAATACCATCACAATACTGAGGTCTGATTCAACAGTACTGCAATGCCTGCCGTCCATCTTTTGCAAAAGTGTAGCATATTCTCGTTAATGGCGATGACTTCCAAACTCGTGAAATTGTGGATAAGGTTTTTAAAAGTCACATTAGTTGAAAGTAAAGAGAATTTCAATTTCAGACGGAACCCAGAATCCATGCGGTTCCTTTTATTATTTTCCCTAAAACGGATTAAATGGAGACTTCTTAATAAGATCCTTTGGGAATGCAGTTACCGTTCCAGCCCTGCAGGGGAACCAGAATGGACGTGGAGCTATGCAGAAAGGGTTAAATGCTAATCCCTGATTGAGCGCATCCCCGTCGGTGACAAATACAAACCTCTGAGCAGCCAAAAACTACTCTTAAAAGAAACTGCTGTACTCTCCAAGGGTGGGTTCACGTTTTCCGTTGGACCGGCAGTCTCCCGCCTCAGGGTAAAGAACATTTGGGACTTTTGGGGAAAAAAAATTCCAATAGCCAAAACCACTCCTTTTTCAAAACAGGAAAGACAAGTGAATGGTGTTACACGCTATACCCACTCTGGTGTTACACAACTACTCACTGCCATGAGAGCAAGAGGAAGAGGAGGACTGACCATGTGTACACAAACCCTGCACAACTCAGGGTTGGGCAATGATGGCACAAACGCCCCTCCACTCCTTACAAAAGTGGAACGTGTTAGTGGCCAAACTGCAGAGCCGGAAAAACGGGGGGGGCCAAAGCTGTGGAACGGGGTCCGTACGTTTGGCGCTGTGGGAATGGCTTTTTCGACATGAGACGTTTTGTTGTTTTTAGCTACCGAGTGGATTACGGCGGCCCCACGGACCACTCGAACCCCTGCTGCAGTCAATCCACAAAAGACACGAGCGCAGGAGCGATCGGCCCACAGGGTGAGCGGGGGGTCGATGTTTCTATGGCAACCAGCAAGAGAGGGAGGAAGCAAGCGTACTTTGGGGGTAAAGAGGTGGGGGGAGCAAACAGGATATGAAGAGTTCCACTCTTCATTTTACAATTCACTGAATTTCAAGAAAAAGAAGAAAAGAAAGAAAAAAGGCATTTAAATGACAACTAATACTGTACATTCCCACCTGTATACCTGTACAAGTGCTGTAATGAGAGGAGGCGGATTTTGTTGAATTATAAATCAACGCGATCCATAATACAAATATAACATTAATACATACATACGGCCTTTGCTTTCACCACGTCATCTGGCCAAGCAGATTGATGAGGTTTGTGTTTGCACGTGTTTGGTACAAATGAATAAGATATCTGTGTTTCCCCCTTGTTTAGGAGAACTGAATTTAGCAGTTTTTCCAACACGGTCAGTCGTGCTTGTTTTTGACCGAACCAGCAACGCCGAGCTTCTCACCTGCGGCCGAGCCGACCGCACCTCCCAACCCCACCAAACCCAACCCAACCCATGGCACACAGGCCCGCTCAACCCGCTGTGTGGAGGCCGTACAGCTCCTACTTCAGGAATCCTTTCACGGGAGCCGACAACATTTGCTTTTATACATTTGTTAAAAATAAACCTATAGGCCATATTTTCTTCTTCTTCATTATGATCATCATAAGCACAGCTCAAATTTAGGGCAATTTTACAAGATTAAGAAAGAAAATTAAAGTATTTTCCCCATGTCTTTTTTGTTCTTTTTTAATTTACACAGATTTTAATGCCTTTATTTACAGATTAACTCTTTCCTCGGCCGTTCCCGAAACATTTTCATCCCCCAGTCTCAGTTTTTCAGCTATACAGCACCAGCAGAAAACAGGGGTGCGTTTCATTCCGTTTTAAAAGGCAACGTACATGTATTCTTAAAAAAAAGTAAGAACCGTAAATCTGAGAAAGGTAAAATGGAGGTGCTGGAGGAGGACCAGGGAGGGGAGGGGCTAAAGGGGGTATGGGTATTTAAATGTACTTGGGAGGAGAAGTAGAATTTGGAGGAGGAGGAGGGGAGGGAGGGGGGGGGGGGGGTGGGCGGGGGGGGGGGGGGGGGGGGGTGGGGGCTTGGCAGAAAGTAAAGAGACTGGAGGTAGGACCGGGGGGGGGGGGGGCGATCCAGAGGGGGGGTTTTGGGCGGTGTGTTCAAGCCTAATGACGCAGCCTTGGAGGGGGAACTCAGTTGCTAAGCAGTAGCTCTGTTGCCGTCTCCACGTCCCACGATTTTGAAGACAAGGCGACTATTACTGCGTTCTGGGGGAAGAGAGAGGAGACACAGAGAGTTACTCCAGCCTCACACTTATACTCATACTCACACAGCAGTGCTCACCACACACCTCCCAAAAAACTTCCCCCATCCCACATATTTCCCGTTTCTTTTGTACGTGTACATGTGCGTGTGCCGGGGTGTGTGTGTGGAGAGTTGTGGTACGTATTTGTGTGTGCCAGGGTTGCATGTGTGGGGAGTTGGGGTACGTGTGTGTGTGTGTGCGTAGGGGAGTTGGGGTATGGACAGCACTCACTTTATCGAAGCCCATTGCGCAGAGTTTGTCTATTTTGCGGGTGTATTCAGAACTGGTGACGGGCGCTCCGGCGTACACATGCGCCCACAGTCGAGCCGTCTGTTTGAACATTTCTGGATTCTGCTTGTACTGGGGTAGCAGGCAAAAACACCACACGCAAATAAGTCACTGTGCCAGGGTTACACAGAAAATATACGGAAGGGTTTCCCAAGCGCAAATCTTATTTCAATGTAAGAACACCAAAGTGAACCCCCGGCTGATTTATCTCCATTTATGCAATACAGGTACTGAGCATTCAAATGCCATCTTATTCACACAACTGTGGGGGAAATCAGAGAGGCCCAAAGACTTGGGCACACCCACACACTCAAACACACATGCGTTCACCCCCACACACTCGCACCAACGTACACATGCACTCATTCCAAAGATAAGATCATTTCAAAGGCAAGTGTTAATTTGCTGCGTCATATAAAAAAAAGAAACACCAAACCTTCTCACCTGATTCGCCACGACTGCGTCCTGAGGGTCGTCTGGTTCTGCTGCCGCCAGCAAAGCTTGTAGCGATAATAGGACCGTGCGCAACGTCATGGCGGCTGCCCTGGGGGGGGGGGGGGGGGGGGGGCAGATTTAGTCTGACGTCTATGATATTAGGATAACTGGCCTGATATCTAGCATGTTCACATAGCTCACCCCCTGATATCTAGCATGTTCACATAGCTCACCCCCTGATATCTAGCATGTTCACATAACTACCCCCTGATATCTAGCATGTTCACATAACTACCCCCTGATATCTAGCATGTTCACATAGCTCACCCCCTGATATCTAGCATGTTCACATAACTACCCCCTGATATCTAGCATGTTCACATAGCTCACCTCCTGATATCTAGCATGTTCACATAACTACCCCCTGATATCTAGCATGTTCACATAACTCACCCCCTGATATGTGGACTATTCGGATAACTGGCCCCCTGATATCTAGTGTATTTGGACAACTCGCACAGCACTTGTGGAGCTGGCTCCCAATTTACTGTGATGCTCCAGAACCCTACCTTGACAAGCATCGAGATTACTCTCACAGATGGACAGCACTCACCACTGGTCTTTAAGAATGTCCAAGCATATTGCCCCAGTGACCGAGCTGATGTTTGGGTGCCATATCTTGGAAATAAAACGAACCTGAAAGAGAGAGAGAGATTGTGAGGGGGGGGTGGAACCTCCAGCAGGGGTAGAAGAGTCACTTGTGTACTTTGGAATTGTTCTAATAAAAGGCCTGTTAAGTGGACCCCACAATAAATAGTTTATATATCAAACCTGTAAAAAAATAAACAAAAACAAAATGCTTCATCTTCAAAACAAAATCTCTGGCAAAATTTTAATTGTTGTGGGAGGATCAGTATTTACTGATGTCACTGGTCCTGAACACGGCCGTTGGGATTGGAGGGTTGGGGAAGGGCGCTCGCACTGGGATTGAGGAAGGGCGCTCGCACTGGGATTGAGGAAGGGCGCTCGCACTGGGATTGAGGAAGGGCGCTCGCACTGGGATTGAGGAAGGGCGCTCGCACTGGGATTGAGGAAGGGCGCTCGCACTGGGATTGAGGAAGGGCGCTCGCACTGGGATTGAGGAAGGGCGCTCGCACTGGGATTGAGGAAGGGCGCTCGCACTGGGATTGAGGAAGGGCGCTCGCACTGGGATTGAGGAAGGGCGCTCGCACTGGGATTGAGGAAGGGCGCTCGCACTGGGATTGAGGAAGGGCGCTCGCACTGGGATTGAGGAAGGGCGCTCGCACTGGGATTGAGGAAGGGCGCTCGCACTGGGATTGAGGAAGGGCGCTTGCACTGGGATTGAGGAAGGGCGCTTGCACTGGGATTGAGGAAGGGCGCTCGCACTGGGATTGAGGAAGGGCGCTCGCACTGGGATTGAGGAAGGGCGCTTGCACTGGGATTGGGGGATTGAGAATGGGCGCTTGCACTGGGATTGGGGGATTGAGGAAGGGCGCTTGCACTGGGATTGAGGAAGGGCACTTGCACTGGGATTGGGGGATTGAGGAAGGGCGCTTGCACTGGGATTGGGGGATTGAGGAAGGGCGCTTGCACTGGGATTGAGGAAGGGCGCTTGCACTGGGATTGGAGTATTGAGAATGGGCGTTTGCACTGGGATTGGGGATTGAGGATGGGCGCTTGCAGTCTTACACTGATGGCAGGACTTTAATGTTCTCAATGAGCAATCTCATCTTTTCCCAGAATCCCCTGCACAGCACCGATAACTGACAAGTGCAGCACAGACGTCTGTTCTCCTTCACTGCTATTAACCCATTTACTTTACAGCTTTTAACCAACCCAACAGATTGTCTCAACTATAGTGGGAAATTAAAACAGCTTTCACCTTGACCCCATTTCTGTGAAATATAATACCCACTGTTCATACAAAAATTTCAATCAGGAACTGTACAGAAATACATGACTGAAATGTATTTATTGTATGCAGAAAATAATTGTGTTCGTGGCTAGATTAAAAATTTTTCACATTTCATATTTAATGGCGCTAAACATTTAATGGCACTAAATAACGCAAAATTGTGCCTTCACATATTACTAAATCTCATCTTTCAATGACACCTCCACAATACCCATCTATGACGTACCTTTGGCGGATTAAATGGATACGTTTCAGGAATCTTAATTTCTAGTTGATATCTACCACCTGCAAAAAGAAATAAATATTACACGTCCAATTCCATAAAAACTGAATGCTTTTTAAAATGCAGAGATTTTCTCTGTGAATTGTTGATATGCCATTATGCTCACGACATGCTCTCCTGATTTCTGCTGTTGTGAATACAGCACAAACTAATCTCTCCAGCAAGCGAGCTGCAGCTGTATATCTCACCAAAATTAAACATTCATAACTTCAGTATCTGCCTCCCCTGCACACAAACTGAGCATCAACCACACACACTATCGCTCAATCTATTCAGGCTGGGAACAAAGAAAAACAAATGTATATGTTTTTTTTCATTCTTTCCTCGCTAAAGGTACCTAAAGGAGACTGAATTTTACAAGGGTGGTCAGTGTGTTGCAGTTGAAGGAGGCGGGGCCAAGAGGATCCCTCACCTTCGTACGGCGTGTCCGGGGGTCCCGCGATCTCCCCCTTTAGCTCTGTGAAATTCTCGTCCACCAGGTCCACCTTTATCTGGTTTTTGCTCGTCTGTCAGAAAGAAGAGAAACGGCAATCAGCGGAGATGCTTCCCCACACTTCAACAGGGAAACGGTCATTTCAGAAACAAATCACTGCTTTGATAGTTATTAAGCAAATGGCCCAAGATAACAGCTGGTCTGTTGCCAAATTGACTGAACACAATGCAATCAATGGCAACTAAGTGCATGCGACCACATACTAATTTGTATTCTTTTTGTGTCAAATTTGTGTAACTATACCCAGTGCACCCTGTAAAGTAAATTGTACCCGTAATTTACATCAAAGTACTTTACCTTCACATGCTTGTGTGAAGGTTTAGCATTTTATCTTGAGGAATTACCAAGGATGAGTTCTCAAAATAAGCAAGCAGGAGAAGCTGGTTGGCACAACCCGTTTGGGATTAATGCAATGTTTCATACTACACTCTAACTAATCTAACCACCTCTGGCCAACACCCTATTGGGCAGTGTGTAAATGGCTGTAGCGTTGCCAGAGAAGGAGGGATCTCGTTCAATCTGCTGTACGCGCAACAGCGACCCCTTCTGGTTACCCAGGCACGCGCGGTCTGCCTGCACAAGCTACACGCATCCGCATCCAAGTGGTGTACTGCAGAGTGAACAGAAGCAGCGACTTGACATAAGCATCCCGGAGTCAGCGCTCTCTTCACCTGACAAAGGAGGCTGCAGCGATGGACACAGACACAGACACAGAGACGCACAGAGACGCACAGAGACGCACAGAGACAGACACAGAGACAGACACAGAGACAGACACAGAGACAGACACAGAGACAGACACAGAGACAGACACAGAGACAGACACAGAGACACACAGAGACACAGAGACAGACACAGACACACACACGTCTTAAAACCCTCAAACTGTGAGATTGCGTCAGAGATATTCACGTGTAGAATCACCAGAAATAACACAACGCCATTGGGAAATGAACTCAACTCACACATATAGATCTGATTAACCAGTATGGGACCGTAGCAACGGCATATTTTAAACCCCTGGGAGTGTCATAGCGGGAGAAAGAAAGGCTACAATAATAAGGGGAATGGAAAGAGGCAAACTAGCCTGCCGTGTACAGAGTATTATGAAAAAAGATCTGTATTTATAAATCAATACTGAGTGCCAGCGTGTGGTAACCTTAACAAACGTTCTCAGCACCGCGTCTTAGATCGTAACTGAGTGGTAGAACGACACGGTCAGATATAACTCCATTCCGACTGCGAGAAGAGGTCATGGTATAATCACTCACCTTCCTATGACTGGATGCCAAAATGTATATTGTGCTAATTAAATTCCTGCTGGAGAACATGAGCTGGATTTCAAGTCAAACATCCTGACAGTAAAGAAAGTCTTTCAGTGAAACACTTTGTGGAAGTGCCACATCACTTTCACTTTCTGATCCGAATGCGCAATAAAACCTCGCCGTGCCACGACGTCGAGAAATTTAAAAGATTGTCCAAATATTCCATGCTTAGAACATGCTTCAGCCATTCGTAAAGACATCTATGGCGTCCCAAACTTGGTGCCACAAGCAAATTCTGAGTAGTTCTGAGTTTGGACAATCCAGGACTAACATGGCATCCTCAAGATATGGGCGAGGAGTAAACGCAGCTCGTTAAGACAGAAATGCTCTTTTACCTTCAAAGCATTCAAGCAGCTGACGAGTAAAAACACACAAGAGAGACAGGGGTTTCGCCCAAATCAACAGGAAAAGTCCTGCTTTGCTGTAAGTCCGTTTATTACTCATTTGCCCCACCTTCCAGCTTCCACACACTGTCTGATCACAAAAAAAGGGTGATGTCACTTATACACTCATTAATATTCGCTGAAGGCTGTTTGCAACAAGCAGGAACTGCCTGGAGTTACCAATTCTGCAAAATGTACTGAAAAAGGCAAGTTCACCTTTACCTTGTGTCACCTGACCCTTGCAGCACAGCTTGCATAACACTAGGCACCAACAGGCAAAACACAACCCAGCTGGTGTGCACTCTGACATACTGATAAGTTCTACAATTTCTGTATAAAAATGTATTTCTATTCATACAAAGTCACAAGAATTGAACATTGAAGGACTGCATAAAATGTCAAATCTCAGCATCAAATTATTGCACATCATAAAAGGTATTCTGCTGCTGGAATAAAGCCACTCTGAGGTTCGAACTGGTGAAATTCAAGTTTTATTCATGCATACACAGAGAACAGACACCTGGCAGTCAGTGTCCATTCTGAAGTTACACATCAACAAGCCATTTTACTTATACGCTTTGGTTATACAAAAACAGGATAGAAACTGTCCTCCATTTGTTACCGTTTCTTATTTTATGCATAAAAAGTCATACTCAAATTAACACACACATGCAAGTATAGGCCTACCCTTTTCCCAGCATCCTATCCTATCCACCCTATCCCAAAACAAACCTTTTCGCTATGTTTATATTAATTCTTTTGAGAAAAATTGCCAAATCTCCTCTCCATTTTCATTCGACAGTTGACAGAAGGCTCTAGAAGCGTGAAAAAGTTACTGGCCTGGCCAGCATCATTCGCTGTCCAAGAAAGTCTGATTTTGGAAACAAAATGGGGCCTGCGGGCTCATATGGTGGACTCTATCCCAAGCCAGCCGTGTCAAAAAAAAGGGGGGGGGGCCAAAAAAAGGGTTGGAAAAAGTTTTTTTAAATAATTTTTTTTTTTTTTTAAAACCAATCCCCGAATATACACTGTGTAAAGATATCAGCTCTCCCATGATGAAGTTTCTCAAACCCACACTAATTTTATACATCCTTCGAGCTCGCACTGGATAAACACGAGCAAAACCGCCCTCCAGCAGCAACGTGCTGGCAGGCTAGGGAATCTTATACTGCCGAGCCCGCCATCTTCTCAACAATAATGTTTGTTGGTTTTAAAATTTCATTATGTTCCATGTTGCTGTTTCTTGGTCACAGATGATTGGCAGTGAAAGCAGTGTGCATAGAACTCTGTCTGGGAGCACAGGCAGTTTCCACAGAGCCCTGGACTTACACTCCCGCTTACTTGGCTTTCTGTGAGAGTAATGGGAACATTGTATATAAAACCCATCAAGCATTCACTTGAAGGCGGCTAAAAGAGCTTGAATTAAAAACGGCGGTCTGCTTTGTCAACAGAAATCATGCTACAGTTCCCGTGCGTTCGCGTTGAATGCGGGGCCCCATTTGAGCTGCCGAAGCACGTCTCACCGGTCTGTCCTTTACACAAGGGAAAGAATGGGGCATGAAGTTCAAGCAATGCTGAACTGAAGCGTTTGCCCAAGCGCTCAAGGTATCACTGCGCATAAACGCGAACACCGTATGGTCACATTTCTGTATTAAAAACTGTATCAACAAGTGCTTTGGTTCATTAAGCTGACCCACCACATAAGATGAACTGTTAAATAAACGGCACAGGCGTTCCTTGTTGACTATTGTTCAACACATCATTCGGCTGCTCCTTCTATTCTCTTCCTGTCAGGCTTTAATACAGTAGCTGTTGATTTTCTGTCTTAATTATACTCTTTTCACTGGAGTCTCGTCCTCCGTGTCTCGCCAACAAAAACATACACCAACATGACTTGCAAATGGGGAAAAAATTATGCAAATAGAATATATGGTGCAAACAGTGATGCCATTATCAATTAAGATGATAAGTACAGCTTATACCAAAGGATTGGTCTTTGGACTGAAGCATGTGTCCCTCTCCTTTTTGGGACATTTATGAATGCGTTATTCCACTCAATCATGTGTTCAGCATTGCAAAAGTGATTTGGTCAGGAATTATGCGGACCCAACTTCTAATAGCTTCTCATAAACACATCAAAACGCAAAGGTAAAACGAATACACTTCATTGCTGTCACAATTTTTTTATATTGGGTGCCAAATAAAAATTCTGTAGTTTGTACAGTAGCATTACTGCCCTAAATGTTCAATACATATGGACAGCCATTCACAACTTCCGAATAATCACAGTCCAACTCCTATCAGGATTTACAAAATGTTTATTCAGCTTTCTCACAACGGGGAAAAAAATAAATTTGAAATACACTTTGCAGTTTTCCGATGAAAAGCTAAGCTGAATGAGAGTCCGCCGTTTTCAGATCAATTCACGAGGAACAACAAGAAAGAATGCAGTCACCACTGGTGGCCTAGATGTGGTTACACATGCCAACACACTCACACACACACACACAACAACCAAATCATCCCTTCACTCATTACACCAGTACACCATCACTACAACACAATTCTAACACAGGCCTACTGGACGAGGCGCTTTTGTCTCTGAGCCTAGCCACCTGTATGGGGCAAATACAGAATCTGAAAAAGTGGATCATGATGCCACAAAAGGGTTTGGATTCTACGGTCCTATTCACAGCGTCCAAACTGCTGGGATCCTAAGCGAGTTGCGTTCACACTACAAGCAAGATGGTTCTGGAGTTCCATTTCGCCGTTTCCATGTTCACACACACTCCTCATGTACCACACTTCTACAACAGCATCAGGTGTTTTTCACAAGTAATGGAAGGGGCCGCCCATCAGTAGTGACCGTCCCGTCTCAGATGTTAACCAAGATTCATTTGAAAATACTACACTGTACTTGACTGACACTTGGTTTATCCAGGAACAAATATCAAAAAAATATAACGTGCTCGACTAATTAGGCTTTATAGTGTAGTAGGTGCTGAATCCTTGGTAGATTAATAAATCTAGAAAGAAAAGGACAGTTACTAGTAACTATTCCAATTGTTACTAGTTATATTTTAATTCTTACTAGTAACTATTTCTGTTTTACTCGTCATCAGTAACGACTAGTCAAAATGACTACTTAATAGTTCAATTAACTTTCTTGCTAGTAGCAATAAAATGTTACTAGTAACAATTGGAATAGTTACTAGTAACTAATAAATAGGTAGTAGTGTCTAATTAATAGTTACTAGTAAATCTGAAATAGATACTAGTCACTATTGGATTAGTGTCTAGTAACTAAAAAATAAGTACTAGTAACTTTAGAAGTTACTAGTAAGTCTTGAGGTATAAATGTTAAAACGGCTTGCCATAGGCAGGCACCGTCTGGTTCAGGTTCAGTAACGTGCTACTTGATTTGTTTGACGCAACTTGAAGTGACCCTGGCCTAATGCCCAAACACTGTAATGCTATTGCAAAGCGGTTTAACAATCTAGTTTTTAAAAAGCATGGTGGACAGCTGTAAGTTACTAAACATACATCTACATCATACATCTGGAGTCTAACGTTGGCTAGCTCGCAAGCTGTCAAACTGGCTTAATCGTTGAGCTTCAGGGGACAGCTAACTTAGTTCTCCAACAGCTCATTACGTTACTGAAATATTTTCTAAGACGTAATGAAGCAATTATTTGAATACACATTTAGCGAACCATCAACAAGTATTGATATATACATTTAGCTTTGACATGGTTTAGCTAGCTAACTTAGTCGATTTGGTTCTATTAATGTTCGTTCGCAAGCCACCGTACAACATCAGTCAGCTATCTGTCCGAGTATCATACTACACTACTAGCCAATGTTAGCTTCACCCAGCTTCAACTGCAGCACCAAGCACAATGAACGTGATCTTTTTTAAATTAAGCATTCCCCTTTAGAAAAAGATTGATAACTTCTATCCAAATAGCCTTATATATGATAGCAAACAACCCGCCAGCTAGTTACGAAACAGTCACTTGAAAAAGACCTGTAGCTAACGCCTGTGGTTGTGCGGATAGCCTCGGCCACCGGTTCGAGCAGCCAAGCCTCCACCTTTGACGTTAAACTGTCAGAGTCGTAGCTTGTCAAGTTCGCAAGATATCAAGCGGAGTCTGACACTGCTAGCGAACTAACATCGCCCTGCCAACCTGGTATAACGACATGTGCCTGCAACCGAAATACCTTAATAAACACAAGCCTGCCCCGGCCTAACTGCTATCCAAATCCTCGGTATTTCCTGCACAACAAGCATGTACCCTTTCCACGCCAACAACAGGAACTGGCCTAGCTAACCACGGCCGACATGACATTAACCTTTCCGTCCCGTGGGCCTTCAGCATTTCTAGTTCACGTTATAGCGAACATAGCCTGCTAGCTTCTGTTAGCTAACGCTAGCCACATCGTTTAGAAATCCCCAATGTCCGCAGTTTGCGAAGTTAGCAAGCTAACATTCGCTTGCTAACGTTGCATGCTACGGTCTATGGTCGCATGATGCTGGATTACTAACCCTGCCACAGGCACAGCTAGGATCATGTTGTAATGGGTATAAAATGGCAAACCTCTTCGCTTTTAAGAACCTCTTTGAACTCCCGTTTGATCCTCTGGACTGCGATGTTGGCCATGTTTTTGCCGTCCCCGGTCTGTTACTGTTTCCTGGATCAGGCCTGCCTCAGCTTCAGACTCCGATCCCGCACACACACTCTCTCAGCTTCAGACTCCGATCCCGCACACTCTCTCTCACTCTCTCGCTCTCCTCCTTTTTCACCTTTTTTTTTTTTTTTTTTTTTACAACAAAAACACAGACCCCCCCACCCCATATAAATGGCGGCCTTTAAAGCGCCCACATCCTGGTGTACGGGAAAATTATACTTCGAAGATTATGTTTCTATTTATAGTAAAGCTATTTGTTTTATTTTGCAAAACGACTGCATTATGATTTCATATGCTCAACAAATTGCTTGTCGATAATAGTATTGTCATGTGATTTGTCTTCTACATAAGGGTTCAGTATTCATTTGTATTTCTCAAAGTTTGTTTCTATCAATGTAATAATTTACTCTATTTGTAGCCTCGTCTTATTTGTGCGAGACTATTAGAAGCCCTTTGTTTTGTTTTTAGTTTCAAATTGATTTGAATAACTTTTATCAGCATCTGGGCATAAACAGGGTATAGAATTTCTATTGTAAGAGAGGGCCTTTGTGATTCCTGTCATGGGGTAAGGCCAACTTGAATATCACTGTACATGCAAACCAGTGATGAAAGCTCAGGACTTTTCCTTTTGTTCAGGACAAAAGACTGCAAAACACAAGTTTTCTAGATTTTGTTTTAGGCATTATTTGTGGGACTGCAAGATTATTATTATTATTTTTAAAGTACTCAGTTGAATTTAAAAAAATGTTTTCAGCAGTTTTTACAGTTTTCAACAGTTTGTGTCCGAACTAACACCTGAAGCCTGTTTCTGTGAACACTGTTGTCTGAAGGTGGACTTTAACCCCATATTGGAACAGGTTATTCAGAGATGCCATATTTTAGTCTTTTATTAACAGATTTATAAACGGTTCATGGTGTTATTTTACCCTTAAAACCAGACTTTTTTAATTGTAGAAAGAATAAGCATATGTGAACATAAGTGATTGATATTCATAACTGGAATTGTAATATTTAAAACATACAACCAGTCCTATATTATTATTATTATTATTATTGTTACTGTTATTATTCCAAAACAACATTTGAGTGTCTATCTCACACTGTCTACTCCCAAACCTTTTTTTTTCCTCCTATTTATATGCATACGTGTGCGTCTGTGTATGTGCATATTCTCGTGTAATTTACAGCTTAGAGGACATCACCAAAGTATGAAATACAAATTGAATATACAGAAAAGTATTGTAACGATTATAAATTATATTTAATGACTGAACTCATACCTGTATTATTATGTAATGTATAATGTAAATCCAACCTAAGATTTTAATATATGTTGAGCCAACTACAGGCCTTTAGTTAGTTACTTTATATAAGCAATGTGCAATGGTTTCCATTTGGACTACCTGCGGATTTCCCACAATGCCTTCTTTTAAAACATTTAAGTGGCTTAGAATTAAAATAATCAGATACCGTAGCCCTTTCAGACTGGAGTTTCTCTACGCCACACGGAGCCAACAATAAGACACGGTTTAGGTGACCTCTACCCACACGAGAAAGCACGTAGGAGTTGGGTTGTATTGGCTGGCGACAGTGGCGAGTCACCGCACGTTGTCTAACCTCTTCGGCTTCTCAAAGTCATCAGTTTGCTCTATTATCCATGACCTGCGTAAGGCTGTGCAGGGTTGTGTATGTAACTGTATGTCCACTTCTCTCCCATAATTTGGAAGGCCCAATTATCTCCCAACCACGTTCATGGAGCAACCCCACTGCACAGGACACATGGGCATCAGACCTCACTGCAAACCCATGGCTCCCTCTTCGAAAAACGTGGCTCAGCCACCTGTTTCTCCCTACAAACCATTGGCAAGCTCGCACAGAACAGAATCAAAGAAAGACCACCCATATGCAGCTGCATACAGACCATGGGTGCCCAATCGCCCAATGGGATCGCCAGATGAATGCAGGCTGACTGAACACACCCATACCTTGGGTGACGCAATGGCCAATTGGCCGTGCCCATGTTCTAATGTGCCAGTTCATTCAACACTTTAAAATATTAAATAAAATGTATCCATGCATTGAGTTCTTGAACAAAACATTTAAGGTGGATTGCAATCTATGTACATTTTGTAATAAGGATATTGAAACTATAGAACATCTTTTTTTCTACTGTGTACATTCAAGAACATTTTGGGATGGAATAATCAATTGGTTTATTAAATGCAATTGCTTAGTAAATTGTACCAAACCTTTTTGAAAACAACATAATGTTTGGATCGGTGATTGAGGACAGAAAATTGGATTTTATATGCAATGATACATTGATTCTGGCAAATTTTTTATACCCAAATGTAGATTTTTTTTTCAAAACCCCACTGTTTGTTACTGTTTAATGCTCTGTCAAAAATTTATTTTACTTAATCTCTTACATTTGTCTGTTGTTAAAAGTTTATACGCTGCTCAGAGACTATATGTTATTACAAATGTGTTTGACATTGTGAATATCTTGCAATTTAATTTAAAAAAATAAGAAAAAAGAATAAAATAAAATAAAAAAATAAAAAAACCGCCGTGGTAAATAGATGTTTTTTTCTTCGCATACAACATCAATCCTGTGAATGGTCCGCAAGAGCCACAAAGATAAATTAAGCCAATCAACGGTCAGAAAGTGTTTTGCCTGCGAGGAAGCTGCTGGGCTTGATCACTGATGCTTTCCTTTGGAAACCCGGATCTCTCGCGTGAACACTGTGACGTGGCCGTTGCGTTTGTGTACCAAAACACAGACGGTGCAGCAGCTGGATTGTAGGCATTGCTGGAGTACCGGATCGTTGAGCGTGCGATTTAGTGTTTGGATGATTAGACTTTGCATCGGGAAACCGCGCATAAAGGGTTTGCTTAACCAAAATTCAGCTGGGCACATTTTGTGTTAAAATCTACGGATCCACGGTTGCATTCATAATTCGTCGAGTAAGTAGTTTATTTACAATCTAGCTAACTTGCTAATCGTGTTCCTCATAGGTATTATGCAGTAGCCTAGTAACTAAGAAGACGTTTGTGTTGTAGATTGCCTGGATTTCCATAATTGAACAAGTCGTTTGTTCCATTTCCCAGTTTTGATGATTTCGCTAGTTGGTGTGTTGGCACTTCAGCTGGCTGAAACGCGGAAACAACAGCACCAGTTTATTGCATTAGCTTTGTGGCTACGCCGCATCTGCAAGGAAAAACTAAGCAGACATTTTCGCCATGGTATTCTAGCATCAGTTCTTTGTTCGTAATGAAATGTAGTGCTTGTGCTCTGCGTTGCTAACGTGAATAGACGGGATACCTTTTCTGCCTTTTGGTGGCTTGATATCTCGACTGAGTAACGTTGGGTAACGTTAACGTTAAGTAGGCTGCAGGAGAAAACACAGGAAGCTCATTAATCTATCTGATTTACTAACCCCAGTTAAAAACGTTTTGGTTAATTTCTTTAATGTTGTTCGGCTGTTCATCGTGCCATATTTGAAAACAGACTCATCGGATGGGTGATGGCTAATTGGACGGATTCGCGACATTTTGCCCAAATCAAGTTGGAATTTATCTACCCCTCAAAATCTTGCAATCTTATGTGCATTCCGTAGCAGTTTAAGTTGGTTAACTTTATGTTCTAAATGTAAATCCAACTTTAATGGCTTTATTATCAGTATTTTTGCTACAATTGAACAATTGATTGTTAAAGCGTAGCTAATTTTAGAAAAAGTGAAAAATGAAGGCTACATGTGAAACAAAATATAGGCCTATTACGTTTCAAGAACCGTCTACACCACTAACGAAAACCAACCCACTTGTCTCTTTAATCAGATAATAATAGGAGTAACGTTGCATTGTAGCCTCCAATATCCGACATCCAAAGTTTTCTTTTTTATCGACGCCCTGTTTTCCTTCCAAATATTTCCAGGAAGTGCGTTGTGTAGGCTACACACCACAGGACAGTTCTGTGGTACACTCAATGTTCTTAAAAAAACAAAACAAGTCTCCAGCTTGTGCAGAAAAGGCTGTAAGACATTCCTAACCACGTGCACTTCTCAGGGGGCTGTCGTGCCATCCCTGTAGTCTAGCTATGGCATTTCTTCGCTTCCTGTGCTTGTCTATGTGTGTTTAATCGGGAGATACCAACCTCCTCGGGAGAAAGGTGCCTGGGTGTTAGATTTTGGTTTTCGATTTACTTTGACCTACATACACCATCTCTAACCTGTTCATATTAGGGGCTCTTCTACTTCCCAAAGCACCATGGCACCAGTGTGTTAAGCACCGCCGGCATAACAGGCCTGCCGGTAAACGGACATTAGAAATGCATCTGCTCAGGGAGTCGGTGTCGGGCTCAATGCGCTGCGCTGTCATGCCGGTGTCAGTGGACGCAGCACAGTGGAATTCCGCGAGGGGCATTCCTCCGCCAGTAGCGGATTGTTAGTTTGCAGCGGCGTGCGTAGATTTACTTATGGAGCTTAGAGGTTTGTAGACGATGTTGTGGGACTTGTTCAGCAGGCTGCTTAATCAATATACACAACAGTATTTTAGACACACAGCCAGCAGGGAGTCCCCTGTACGGTGGACTGTGAAATCACAGTATCTCCAGGTTGACATCCATGCGAGTTGAGGACTGCGCAGCCTGTAGAACAGAATGAGTGGTAAATGTTAGGGCTGATACCCGTTTTTCCAGACTTGGGAGGTTCAGACATTTGATGCGGTGTGGTTTCTGAACATGAGATCACAATACCTTGTGTTTAAACCGCACAGGGGCAGAGGGGTCATTATTTAAATGACATAATCGGGGCGGTCCCAGTGCAGTTTTGTCTTTGCTGTGTTTCTACTGTCATTCGTCAGAGGGTGGGGATTTAGTTCGTTCATGTTGCAGAGATAAGTGAGTGCAGTTAAGTATTCCTATCTTATTATTTTATTATTGGTCTTATTACCGTGTCTAATTTTATTCCAGTTTAATACAGCTTACATGCAGTTTTAATTTGATGTACCTCTTAAGGCAAAGCAAATTACATTGAACTCGACACTTGAAATTACCCGTTTCTTGTCTGACTTGTTCGAATTGGCTGTTTGACTGTAGAAGCCTGTAATTTTCAGCCCAAGGTCTCATGTCCTAAACAAACAGGGAAAAGCAAAGGCGATACTGTCCATGTGTAGCAGGACTCGGGAACAGGATGTTTGGTCACAGCCATGTGTTCATTCCTTTGCTATTACCCATTCTTTAACTCCAGAAGATTAAAGATGTAAATGAAGGTCGTGTAACGGGCTTGTAAGCAGAAGATCTCGGGTGCTAATCCTCCCGCTTGTAACTCCCGCAGATGCATAGCTAAACGTGTTTTTCAGTGGCGGTTTGCGTCGATGATGTGCAGTTGAGGTATGCTGTGATGTCCGCTTGGAGCTTCTCTGAACGTGGTCTTGTGTTCTCGCCTCAGGTCTGCTTGCTGAGACATGGCAGAGGGGGGCTTTGACCCGTGCGAGTGCATCTGTTCCCACGAGCACGCCATGAGGAGACTGATCAACCTGGTGAGGCACCTCAACATCCTGGCGTCTCTCCCTCCCTCCCTCCCTCCCTCTAATTTATTTGTGCAATGCGACTGTTTGTCTGTTGTTTGCTTTGTCGCGGGATATGTGTGGGAGGCTAGACTTCTTTGATACGGAGGTTATCATTCTGGGTCCGGGGTACATTGCTAAACAAAAACATCGACTCTCGCCAATTAATTTTTTTGTTCGGGCTGGCTAAGCTCGCAATTAGGATCACGAGAAGGAACAGGATCCAAGAGGGGCAGACAACGGATCCTGTACTAATGTTTAGGGGGATGGTTTTGGAGCGTCTCCATATAGAGTTTGCGTTTTTTAGTCTGCAACAACATAGATGGTTTAAAAAATAAAATAAAAATATTATAATATGGTGCAAAAATGTAGATAATGAGGGGGGCTACATGGAGTGCTTTTAAAACGATTTTTAAAAGTTTTATTATTACTGAAAGTCTGTTTTGATGGTTTTATAGGTTCATATTGGTTTTATTGTGGTGTTACTATTTATTTATGTTTTACTTTCTTGGCATATTGTCCCTTTATCTTCCTTTTAAAACATTGTCTGTCTCTCCCCCTCTCCCCCTCTGTCTCTCTCCCTCCCCCCTCCCTCCCCTCCCCTCTCCCTCCCCCCCCCCCCCTCCCCTCTCCCTCTCTCCCTCCCCCCCTCCCCCCCCCCTCTCCGGTCTTTCTCACTGGCCCTTCTCCCCTGGTAAAGAACGCTGTAGTTTGCACAGCTGCTAATTTTTTTTTCATGTTTGTCACTGCATTCTTTTGTCAACAGACCCAAAAGGACGTGTCCTCCTGTTTAAGTTCTATTTTTTAGTTAAATAGATTTTGTGGCAATTTACCTGAACTTTTACAGAACTGCATGTGGGTTCAGGCTTTTGTTTTGTTCCAACCAAGCAGTCACACATCTGATTCTACTAATCACCACTAGTCTTTGCTAAGGACCTTAATTGGTACAATCAGGTGTGTTACTGCTTGGCTGAAACAAAAGCCAGCTTAAGGCAAATCTGGCCCTCGAATCCAAATCTAGCCCTGGTTTTTCTTTTCTTCCAGGTAACTAACTGAACAATTAGTGCTGCTCATTGTGGCAAAACTGTCTTTGCACCTGACACTCAGGTAAAGGGAGGATGGAAAACCAGGAGTTCTCGGCCCTCAAGGATTATGATTTGAGTAATGGGGCTTAAGGCCCCTCCACACCAAGAATGATAACGATGTGAGCACACTGATGAACGATAACGTTCTGTAAACAGTGGCACCAAGCACGCGCTCCAGCTGTGTCAGCTTGTACATTTTGGTGGATTTTGATTGGCTGTCTGTGTTTCTATCGTTCTATCAAATCGCTCTGAAAGTGATCCCAACGATATTGTTCATCACAGTCGTTGTCGTTATTGTTGTGGTGTGGACTCCGCCATCCGCTTGACGTGGACGGGCCCTTAAGGAACCAGGGTGAGGCTGAAGGGAGCGAGTACCACGCACCTCAGTGGCAGTTCTCAGACTGTTTATTTTGTATTTATTGAACCTTTATTTATACAGGGTAGGTTGACTGGGCACTGTTAATGCACAAGGTTAATGATACAGAGCTTAATGTTCTGGTTCTACCTGCTGTTGTCTCAAACATGGGCTACAGTGAGGTTTTAATCAAATCAGTATTCTAAAAACATTTACATTTTTTGAATGCTTCTCCCCCTTTTTTGCCCCAATTTGGAATAGCCAATCATAATCGTACTGCAGCGCTCGTCACAACAGTGGATTCAGGAGAATGCAGACAAGCTTTATACGTTAGTTATAGCCTATTTAAATAAATAAATAAAAAGTAAAAATATTTTCCCCAATCTATATATGTATATGGTGCTGACTAAAAGCAGAGGACCATTTTCTTTTGGATACATTGACTCACGAGATACGGATATCTAAATATGGTGATTGTGTGCCACGCGGTAAATCATTCCTATTAGTTGGCTAGACTTATAAACACTGTGCATTGGTTGTATAAGCTTGTGCACATGTGTATCTTTAGTATATAGAAATAATTCCTCATGTATCAGAACCATAGACTGTAGAAAAATAGATCGGAACACATAATGCACTATGTACGTCGCTCTGGATAAGAGCGTCTGCTAAATGTCTATAATGTAATGTAATGTGTTGGCATGATCGCACAGGGGCCAGCGTAAGCTTCACCATTGGACAGACTATCTGTACGATACCAGAAAATGTGTTCATGATGATGTTTAATATTTGGCATAGTTGCTGTTGAAAGCCATTGCGTACATGCAGAAATTGTGCGATAGTTGAGATTGGGTTGTTTGTCAGGTTATTACGAGCAAAGGCTGCTCTTGCAAGCGCATAGTAAAATGCTCGTGGCTTTCTATTATTTTTATCATAACGTAGCATTGCAGTGATAGTCGGTTCAGTAATAGGATTTCAAATAACCATTGAACACTACTGTATAAAGCAGCCATTTCTTGCAAGAAGTGGCAATGGTGAAAAAGTTGTTTTGGACAGAAGAGGAAAATGAGCTTGCATCATGAGTCTGGTACACACGCTTGTGTTTTGGAGGGGGAAAAAAAAAACAACAACACTGTTCTGGAGGCGTAAAGATGTCGTCTTTGTTTGTCTTGTGGCCAGTCTATACCTGGCCATGTCTCTAACTCGAGACTATTGGAGCGCAGAGAGTGTCGTTTGGTCAGCGCAACAGGAAGTACGTGGCTTTGTGTGTTTTTACACGTTGGCAGCAGATTGGGTACACGCCTACCTCAGTGTCTGTATGCAGAGCAGGAAATGGGGCCTCTTTGGTGTGCTTTCTAAACTCCGTAATGGCGATACTTTCGCTCGGATGGCCAGGCGTGACTTTATCGCCTTGGCCATTATAATACTGTCAAATGCAAAGTGTTGTTTCTCCCCCCCCCCGCCCCCTCTTTATAGGGTTGGTTCAATTGACAATTATTATTACATTTTTTATTTTTAAATGACTTTTGTCACCACTTTTTGCACACCACACGGGCTGCCTGAAAGCGATAGTGTGGATGTTTTGTCGGATAAGGAGATATTGTATCATGTGGCAGAGTTGTTGCTGCTGCTTTTGTGGTCTTATCAGATTAGGTCTCATTTCTGGCACTTCTTTTGTACTTTTCCAAAAGCTCTCCGTCACCCTGTGCTTACGCCGTGTAAAATACAGAGCAATTTTGTTCCTTAAAAGCAGGCACATTATAAATATACCAGATGACTCAAAAAAAAAAAAAAAAAAAAAAAAAAGCGCCACCTGTTGACACAAGAGAATGTTTAGGCAAATTAGGAAGAACTTTCAATTTTTTTTATTTAACCCAATGGGTTGAATGGCCAGTGTTTGTACTTTGACCTGAAAGCAAACCTCTCGTTGTTTTTCTTGGGAGTTGTGTTTGCATTGAGTACATGGTAGAAAGAATACAGAGGACAGAACGTTTGACAACTGAGGACCATTTCCTTTGTCGGCTCATGGAAATGGATATTGTAACTGTCGTGGTGTTTGCAATCATGATACCAGCTCTCAAAATCCCTTTTATCATGATGTACTTGACAAAGTGCACTAGTTATCCTAGCATTGGTCCTGGAATGGTAATTTTATAACCGTAAAACAAAAGACTTGTGGTTAAATAAACATTGGAATGCATCACAGGCACCATATGTCAGGGGGAAATTCTGTTGCCTGTTCTGAAGTCAGTCTTACATTGGTTTTAAACGTGGACATCTACTGCAGCCCATGCCAAGCTGAGCAGTTTGGTTTTGGGGCCTGTTAAAGGACAGTTCAAGGAGCCAGCTTTCGGCTCTCAACCTCAGCACCGGATATAATGTCGCCCTCTGCTGATATCTATAATTTGCGATCAAAAAGCCAGTTTCCCCATTAGGCTCCAATCATTTCTGACAGCAAAGAAATACTTCCACTCATATATTGATTTTAACTCTGCATTAAATAAAAAAATAAAAAAATTGCTTAATATGCTTAGTGGTCAAATTATTTTTCTTGCCACACAGATGAAGATATTCATCTTTTATTATTATTTATTCTGGCCTATGTCATATTTTCGCAATCACTAGTTCCATAATCAAAGGCTTTGACACAGCAGTCTTCGGGTAACTTTCTGCGCCATCCTCCTTGTGCATGTGACTCCAAGGACACAACTGCGCGTGTGAAATGAGTGCAAAATGAAAACTTCCTGGTTCGGATGTGACTCTCGATAGGTTTCTATTAGCCTCGCTGTCTCTACATATTTTATACTCTTAAGGTTTCCTCGTGTGGATGACCACACAGTCTGGTATTGAATCCGGACTGAGACAGCGTTTCCAGCCTCCCTATGAGCACGACTGGTGAATACGATTGGGCATTCCACGCATATTTTAAAAAGTAATAAATATTTCTGATGATGCTCCCACTGCATTTATGAAAGAAACGATGTGCTTGCCATTGCGATTGTTTGTTGTGACTGTATCCTATAACCATTTATTCCTCCCTACAAGCAGAGGGCAGCAGAGGCCAATGAGTGTAGGAGCTTAGGCCAGTGGCTTTACTGTTTGTGTGTTTATGGAGAATCGGGTTGATTTTTCTGTTAAATGTGTCTATCATGCTTGATAATGGCACATAATTGCCTTCTCTTTGTGTTTATAACAGCTGAGACAGTCCCAGTCGTACTGCACGGACACAGAGTGCCTTCAAGATAGTAGGTATTCAGAGCAAATTCTGTGCTGAAATGTCTTTCATTCTATAACCATAATCATTTTGTATTTTTTTTTTAATATTGACTTTCTTCTCAATGTACACAGAGGACAAATGGAGAAATACACTATTGCTCACAAACCAAAATTAAAATGATTTTCGTTTTACCATTATGCTTTTTTGCAGCCCTTGTGTTTATGTCTTAGATTAATTTAGAAATAGCCCACTTACTCACTTTTACCCAAAGAATCCTGAGCTCGAATCACTTATTTCTGATCGATTCGTGCAACAGATCAAATCTCTAACTGTTATTTTCATAATAGCTAACTTGCTAACCATGAATACTTTTATGACTACAACTAATGAGTTCTGAATCTGGCTAACTTGCTCAAATTGGCAAGTCACCTTATTGTAGTTTCTCACCCCAGATCAGTCTCCCCGTCGTTAAAAATCAAGCAAATTGAGCCCCTGGAGATAAATGGCAGGTGATAACGATGTGGTTAAGCGCTGATAATGCCGGAGAGCAGCCCGAGCTGCCATTTTAAGAGCGGTAAAGGAGACCTCCGTGTTCACCCACAGTGCCGGGCCCCAGTTCTTCTGCCGCCGGGGACCTGACCGTGCCGATGATCATGCTCGCCTGGGTGATGCTGGCTGTTGCCCTCTTCCTCTTCCGGCCAGCCAGCATGAGGGGCCCCAGGGCCACAGGAAAACCAGCCAACCCGCACAATGTAAGTACCCTACCCCCCCCCCCGGGGGGCTTGGACCCACTGTCCCAGAAAGACTGTAAAAAACAATGAGGCAGGGTGGGGAAGGAGAATGCCTTTGGGCTTGAAGACTTGTGTTTGGGAGGTAGATAGCACGGTGTTCTTGGGTGAATCAGCAGTTGCACCTTTTCTGCTCCCTATACCATGACAGGCTGTAAAGATTTTTTTTTTTAGTTATTATCATGGACGCATTGTTCCTGACTTGAAAGGTATGCTGAATGACGAATGGGGTAAGGCTCTGCGCCTGGCCCTGAAAAAAATCAATCTTCTTCTTTCCTCAGAACCAATACAGAGAGCCCCCCGCCCCGCCCGTGGACTAGCCCCGGAGCTGGACGTCCGACTTCCAAACGGCCAAGGATTCGACGTGACCCGATCAGCTACTGTGACCCAGATGTTCTCCCTCGCAACGTTCCTTTGTTTAATTTCTCTCACGTGCCCCCCCCTTCCCACCTCCCCCTCTGGTGAAGTGGGTCTCACGGTAGATTGCTGCGTTCGGAGGGCGTGTTTGCAACTCAGCGGTTGGTTCCCGGTGTCCTCTTCCGCCGTGGCTGAATTCGGACTTTCAGAAAATCAATGTGTCCACAACCAATCAGGTGGAAGGTAATGAGACGGCAAACCTAAATCAGTCCTTGTGTAGCGTGGATGGCTCAAATTCGACATTCCATAAAGGTGTTAATATTTTCACTCTCTTGCTGACTTGTTAAATGATGTTGTGTTTGGGCTGCAGCTGGATACTGTGCTAGAAATAAGGGTGAGGGGGTTAAACAAACATGCAATTAAAAAAATAATTATAATGACAAAGGCTCAATGTGAATGTCCCGTAAGTCCTTCAGTCCCCGTGACATTTAAAGAGGAGGCCAAACCCATTTTTGGGCTGAGTCAGGCTGATTGCTCACTGACATCAGTGAGATGGAGAGGTTGGGGATAACAGGTTAGTTTGCTCTCCTCTAGCAGGGCTCAGTATGGATACAGGGTTAAGTTGTTGGTTTTGCGTCACGGCAGTTTGCAGAAGGAGGGTTGACGGCTGTATTCACCTGGTTACCTTACACTGTATTCGCCTTGAGAAAACAGAGGGGCATTCCTGAGGGCCGTGCTAAAGCATGGGCTAAGATAGCATTTTGTGGCGTGACTGGTGTCCAAGGCGAACACGATCCATTCCTGCGCAATGTCATAGGCTTCCATAAAAAACCTCAAGACTGAGCTTCAACGTGCAATAGATCCATAAACCATCATGTCTGACATGATTAATGGTTACAATCTATATTTTATTTTTTATTAAATACAGCTCTTAAAGTATTTTACATTTATCCAACAAAAATATTGTCCATAAATAAATAAATAAATAAATAAATAAATAAATAAAATAAATAAATAATAATAAATAAAATATATATAATACAGAGCCCTCCACTATTATTGGCACCCCTGGTAAAGAGGAGAAAAAAAGAGTTATAAAAAAGTGGTGAATTAGCTTAATGTCACACTGAAATAATTTGAAAATCCAATCTAACAGGGGTGCCAATAATAGTGGAGGGCACTGTATGTGTGTATATATATATATATATATATATATAAAACACACTTAAATGTTTCCCCTTGAGTGAGTTATCTTGTGAGTGTGGATCTTGCCGGTACACATTGCTAAGTTTATCTTCTTTGTTACATGGTATAAATACAGATTGTGGGAATAGATGAAATTACTGTGGCTTTCTGTACATGGGGAGGCTAGACGTTCGAAAGGTAGCAAGATGGTGTGACTCATGTACAGTATCCCTATGTTGGCATCCATGAAGTTTACTCAGTGCCTTGTCTGAAGCTAAAGTCACGATGCTAACTGCGCTCTTGTCCAATTTGAAAAGGTTTCACCTCCAGAAAACCCAGTGTGCAGCGTAATTGGGCTATGTTGCCCATAATGGCAAGTAATGGTACTCATCGTGTGTGTCACTGCAGATATCTACCATTTTCATTGCTTATATAGCCAATACTGTCAGAAGGGAGGGGTCTCTACATGCACAATTGCACCAAAATAGTCTTTACAATGTTCTGGTTTTATTTTATTTTTCTCCAATAGTGCAGCAATCAAATTCTGATGTTAAGGTCACCATGATAATTTTTCTACCCACAGTTACACTTTGTTTTATATGTAGTGTATTAGTGTACTTAACCTTTGTGTTGGGATAGTTTGTATTTGAGGCCGTGATGAGAATTTGATGTATTGTGCAGTAGGTTTAACATAGGGGACATGCTGTGGGAAAAAGGCAGATGTTCAGCTTCTTCGTTATAGAATGGCTACTCAACCTCTTTTCTGTAATGATTTCTATTGGGTCCATGAATATTAATCTGCACTTAACACAGTATTTTTTTACTACATAGTGTACATACACACACTATAAAATAATTAAAAAAATAAAAAAATTCCAACAGAGAAGGTAAAAGATAAAGAAAGGACTTACAGCTAAGAAAATACCATGGCGGGAATTAAACCAGCGCTCACGCGTGGGGATTCGCATATGGCCCGAGTCGACCACCCTATGGACTACGCCGCTAGCCTAGCTGAAGCGGCAGTAGTGCCTGTTGTGAAGTTGAGATTAGGCCAGTAAAAATGTTGACTTGGGTGTTGAGGCAGACATACCCTTTCACACTGTTTTTATTTGAGAAGAGAGCTGACAAATCCGGTGTCTTCATTCTTTTTCCAATACCGGCACTTAAAAGGTTGGGGGTACGATTTCTTTCACTGTAGAATTTCTGTTTAGTGCCATTTAAGCGGTCCCTTAACACTGTACTGAGTGATTAAAAATGAGCGATAAAGGGCTTCAACTATGCACTTTTCTTAACTTTGAATAAATATAAAGTAATACAGTTTTCTCTTGGTACAGCTTGTGTGTCAATTTGTGTTTCTTTGTGTTGATATTTCGTGGTAATGGAATATTCATGTTTAAATGCTTAGTTTCTCATGGTGGCTATATTATCTCATACAGGACAACACATTCTGCCTCTCCAGGTCATTTTACATTTGACAGTTTTATGTTGGTGACTTGAAACCAACTTGTGAAATGTTAGGCCCGTCCACACCGACGATAACGTCGATAAAGGTGTGAGCGTCCACACTGTTGAACGATAACGCTCTGTAAACAGTGTCACCAAGCACGCCCTGTAAATTCTGATGGATTTTGATTGGCTGTCAGTGTTTCTGTCGTAGATCAAATCGTTCTGAAAGTGATCCCGACGATGTCGTGTCATTGCCGTTATGGTTGTGGTGTGGACTCCATAACATCCACTTGAGTTAGAACAATTTTTGAAACGATACATTTATAGTTATCGTTCTTGGTGTGGACGGGCCTTTAGTTATCACCTAAACGTCGTCTTCAGGTGTCGTTCTATGTTTACTAATCAAAACAAGGCTGCACTTAAAATACACATGGAAAATAATTGATTACTTTGGGAAGCGCTGCAGATACAAAAGAGGCACAATGAGCAACAACCTTGACCCCCCCCCCCCCCCCCCAATGTCCACAATAAATTAGTGATCTTTCACAGGGGTCCTCAAACTTATTCATGTCAAGGCCTGCAAAATGACCACCAACGGACATACCACCTCAATAAAATGGTGGAATTCATGACTTTGTCAATTGCTCCTGCATGCTGAAATACAATAGCTTTTTAACATGCTAGTACATTGAAAGATGTATATAACAGGGAGGTCTTATGGATCTATTTCAAACATACATTTGCTACATTATGAATGCCTAGTCAGTGAATGGTAATAATGTTAGACCTTTCAGAGATGTGTAAACCAGACCTTTTTGCTAATTGGGTGAAGCACTAAAATGGAAATACTAAGGTTTATGGTGTTTAAAAAATCATTCAAGGTGTGACGAGAACAGAAATGTTGAGTAAGCTGGGCGGGTCAGCTCAAACTAATTGCAGGCTACAGAAATGTCATTTTATTGTTTCCACAGTTATGTAATTCAGGGCTTACCTAGCTTTTGCAGGCAATACGTCACTATGACGTCACAACCTGTCATTGGAATTCATGAAACCACATGGTCGCAGCCCCCGGAAGAATTTAGCAAGCTATTAGATGCCTCTCTTATTACATTAAATAGGCATTTGCATTATGTCATGACAGTAACTCCCACATTAAGAGTGTCTTTCCTTAGAAGCCCATGTCAGGTTCAGTTGCTCAAATTTGAGGAGAAAACGTAGCGTGAACACCTGAACTTACACCTAGTTCCAGTTTCCCTCGCTAGCAACCGACTTCGTCACACGGTGCTACGATAAGCTTGCAACATTAGCTGACTTTCCTCTTCATTATCCACCGAGGGACAACGAATCTGACCCGATCTTGTTCATTCTCTAAGGTAAGTTTTATGTTGATCATTTGGCGAGATATTAATCTGTAAAATAGCCAATACAGCTTGCAAACTGTTCGCAGACAGCGATATTGCGTTTACTGGCTTAGCTACCGAATATTAACTGCAGCTAATGAATTTATGTTAACCATTTAACGCTAGCTAGCGATGACTGATATGAATCTAGCGAACTGTATAACGTTAACTAAATTATAACATAATATCTAAGCATGCTAGCAAGTAGAGGTGATTTACCCTATGGCTGTTAAAAATGAATTAATTAATTGAAGTTTGCCCCGATAGGGCTAAAAATGCGTAGCTAGCTATAAGTTATCTAGTTAACGTTATAAGAGTGTCAGGTCGGACAGCGTATTGTAGCTTTGTTTGTGGTTTTCGTCCTCAATTTAAACCAAATCTTGTTGGGTGGCTTTTGACACACATACCAGTAAACTTAAAGGTTGAACGAGTAACTTAATTCAGTTTTTATGTACAGCTCGCATTCTTAACGTTAACTTAATGTTACAGTACGAGCATTGCCCTTGGGTCTTCTCCATGCATTACCGTATGGCTTCGAAATCACTGTGCTTTCACTTCATGTTTCTGATTTAGCATTGTGAGTGTGTGATTTGTTTTTAAACATTTGACTAGCATCAGGTAGCCTACTACTTGTGTAGCCCTGTATTTCACATTGCCTACTAGCACGTCCGATCAAACGATAACGTTACAAATTTTACAAATACTTGTATTCTACGATAACGCCCATTGGATTTTTCTCGGATTGCGTTCTGTTATGTTTTCCCGTCTGATCCACGGTTTTATATTTGAAAATATTTCCACAAATATATGTAGCTATATATTTATTACATGTCAAGTCTGGCCAGGGACCCCCTACAGTACCTTCATGGAGCCCCTGTTGAAAACCCAAGCTAAATGAGAATGGATCCCACAGTTAGTCAATAGAATCTGTGGTTTAATTTAATATGTAATCCAGTAGTCACGGTGGACACCCCGCCAAATGAAATCAATGAATAAATTCCCTGTAAGTGCATAACATGTGTAAAGATTGTTATTCCCTTGTTCCAGATGTTTCAGATAAAGAGAATCTGCTGTATAGGGGCCGGCTATGTGGGAGGCCCAACATGCAGCGTGATCGCACACATGTGTCCCGAGATCAAAGTCACTGTGGTGGACGTTAACGAGTCCAGAATAAAGGCCTGGAACTCGGACACGCTGCCCATCTATGAGGTACCATTACTGTTAATCTCCCAAGCCTGCTTATTGTTCAGAGCAGTAGGCAGTGCTGAGCCGTTTGGGCTGGAGTTCTTATACAGTCCTGTGGGTTGGAGCACTTGCACTCACTCGCTTTATTCAGCGACGGCCCGTTATTGACTGACAGAATTATTAATCTCCGGAAATAAATACAGTGACTGACTGAGTTGCCTTACATTTAAATTTTTCTATGTTCCCCATACGTTCACTTCCCCTTATTCGTTTTTCTTGGCTTGTGTTCTTTCCGTAAATACGCCAATTTGAGGTTTGTTGTTATTTAAAATGGTCTCGTCGTCAAACTCAATGGGGAAGTGACAATGTCTGCTTCCGCCCCCAGCCAGGCCTCAAGGAGATTGTCGAGTCCTGCAGAGGGAGGAATCTCTTCTTCTCTACAGATATAGACACTGCCATTAAAGATGCAGACCTTGTCTTTATTTCTGTGAGTATACGGGAGGCTGTGGGTCAGAGGATGCCTGAATGATGCTTCACATTTATGATCAGCTGGCTTGATGAATATAATGTGATTGGTAAGCAGACGGCATATACGTGTGCGTTTGTGTCGATATCACTTCCATTTTATGTCAAAGTTTAATTTAAGTCAAGGCAGAGAAACGTTATAAAAAAAGTACCCCAACACTAACCCCGTTTGTGCACCTCCAGGTGAACACCCCGACTAAGACTTATGGGATGGGGAAAGGTCGTGCGGCTGATCTGAAGTTTATCGAGGCGTGCGCTCGGCGGATCGTGGAGGTGTCAGAGGGCTACAAGATTGTGACTGAGAAGAGCACCGTGCCAGTCAGGGCTGCAGAGAGCATCCGGAGGATCTTTGATGCCAACACCAAGCCCAGCCTCAGTCTGCAGGTAAGTCCTGTGTGTGTGTGTGTGTGTGTGTGTGCGTGTGTGTGTGTGTGTGTGCGTGTGTGTGTGTGTGCAGGAACACACACACACATCTGCACTAGCTGAAGTCTTGCCTTACCTGCCACACATGGCAATGAGACCGGAAATGGTTGGATCTCTTGGTTAAAATTATTTTTAAATAAATAATCAAATCAAATCTAAAGCAGGAATACAAACGAATTGAGCAGGTGAAGGTGATGTCACGGTAACCAAGGAGACGACAGCTTCTTGACCCCAAGCTGTTCCTGTCTGTCCCTCCAGGTGCTGTCCAACCCAGAGTTTCTCGCAGAGGGGACGGCTGTCAAGAACCTGAAGGAGCCGGACCGCGTTCTGATTGGTGGAGACGAGACACCTGAAGGCCAGCGTGCCATCCAGGCCCTGAGCGCCGTCTACGAGCAATGGGTGCCCAGAGCTCGCATCATCACCACCAACACCTGGTCCTCAGAGCTCTCTAAACTGGTCAGCACACTCTGCACTTAACCCTTTAGATCAATCATCACCACCAACACCTGGTCCTCAGAGCTCTCTAAACTGGTCAGCACACTCTGCACTTAACCCTTTAGATCAATCATCACCACCAACACCTGGTCCTCAGAGCTCTCTAAACTGGTCAGCACACTCTGCACTTAACCCTTTAGATCAATCATCACCACCAACACCTGGTCCTCAGAGCTCTCTAAACTGGTCAGCACACTCTGCACTTAACCCTTTAGATCAATCATCACCACCAACACCTGGTCCTCAGAGCTCTCTAAACTGGTCAGCATACTCTGCACTTAACCCTTTAGGCCGAGATCACACCGGATCCGCTTTAACAGCTGGGGGCGCCTTTTTTCTAATTGTTTTCAATGAGTTTCAAGTATTTTCCACGCTGCTTTTGCGCTCCAGGCGCCTCACGTTTATCTGTTTTGGGCGCCTCACTGTTTTCATAAAAAACGCTTGGTGCGCACAGAGTTGAAATTATCTTATCTTGAAGCGCTCCGAGGAAAAAGCGCCCTACGTCACTGTCACTCTTTTCTCTTCTGTCAAATCGCACGAAAGTAGAGGCGGGCCTTGATTCTGCCGGTCAGTTCCGTGTAAACAAAGACAATTGAGGAGAAACTGGTAACGTTAGTTGCCGTTTCAGCCCACCCGGAGTTATATGATTTCACTATTCGTGAATACCATGATAAAAATAAGCGATCCAAGGCACTCCGCTTATACACGGCTTTTTAAAGACATATTAAGCAAACTTTCAGGTAAACTTAGTTCGCTAACACCGTTAACAACATCAGCTAAGTGATTGACAAGAGTGGAGTTCAGTTGCCTAGCAACGGCACAAAAAAAACGCCTCCAACGCCCTTTTCAGAGTTGGCTTGTAAACTCAAGACCGGTCGCGCTCCTCGCGTTTTGAAGCCTACAAAGCGGATCCAGTGTGCCGTGTCTCAGCTTATGAATATTCATGAAGAGGTGTTCTTGGCCACACCCCTTAATGGATATTCATAAGATGGAAAGGTTATTTTTCACCTTTGGTCTGAATTGTCATTTGAGGTGCTCTGTAACAGGGTGCATGGTACAGTAGTATATTCTGCCCTGGCTAAAATATATCTAGAGTTACAGTTCCAATAGAAGCATATCGGACTGTTGTGTCAGGTTTGGTTTGAAAGGGGCATTCATGAAGGTTGAATACAGAAACTCTTTTGATCTGCTTAAATCCCTTGCTGCTTTTAAAAAAAAATAAACAGTCAAAGTACCATTTGAGCCAGATCCCTCCCACTAATGGTTTGGCCTGTGTCCTGTGTAAATCTGAAAGGGGGCCAGTTTTACCAAATTAATATTAGATCGGGGGGCCACACATACAACGGGGGAAATAAGTATTGGACACGTCAACAATTTTATTATCAAACATATTTCCAATGTAGCTATTCACATGAGATTTTGACCAGACATTGGTATTAACTCAATAAAACTACACAGCTAAAGAAATTGTAACGTTCCAATTTTTAAAAAAAAGTTATGTGCAATAAAGTGAAATGACACAGGAAAAAAGTATTGAACACGCTAAATTAAATGTGGAAGGATCACTTTAAGGGTTGTTTCTCCTGACAGATTTTCCAATTGAACTCTATGGAAAAATAAGTCAGGAGAAGAAACCCTTCAAGTTATCCATCCATATCTACTGTATTTCTGGCAGCAGAGTGATGGTTGAAGGCTTGTTTAATACATCAGACCCTTGATGACTTAGAGCCGCTTAGCCAACCATGTGTTCTATATTGTTCCAGTGTAATTTACAGCTAAATCTTGTCTCACCCCCCAATTCCCATAGAGATCCATTCAAATGCAGAGCTGTTATAGTATCGCTTGTCACAGTACCAGCAAATAAGATATCAAGAGCCTTTTGATGTTGTTGGGTCACAGACATCATAAAGTCATGGCATGCAAAGGATATGCAACCAAATATAAAAAATATGGCTTTTCTACCACATTTAATTTAGCGTGTTCAATACTTTTTTCCTGTGTCATTTCACTTTATTGCACATAACTTTTTTTTAAAAATTGGAACGTGACAATTTCTTTAGCTGTGTAGTTTCATTGAGTTAATACCAATGTCTGGTCAAAATCTCATGTGAATAGCTACATTGGAAATATGTTTGATAATAAAATTGTTGACGTGTCCAATACTTATTTCCCCCGTTGTACATGCAAAATTAAGCATAATGACGTTGCAGGCGGCTAACGCTTTCCTGGCCCAGCGGATCAGCAGCATAAACTCCATCAGCGCTCTGTGCGAGGCCACGGGGGCCGACGTGGAGGAGGTCGCCTGTGCCATCGGCATGGACCAGCGCATCGGCAGCAAGTTTCTCAAGGCCAGCATCGGTGAGTTGGGGGGTATCGGGATGTCCCAGAACTGAGATCCTAATCCAGGTCGCATCTCTGTTTTTCTGATTAGCGTGGAATGGCCAGGATGTTGGAGGGCCTCGTTGGTGTGACGCCTCCGTCTAATCCCCCCCCCTTACCCTTGTGTCTTGGTTTGCCCCTCCTCTCTTTCAGGCTTTGGTGGGAGCTGCTTCCAGAAGGATGTGCTGAACCTGGTGTACCTGTGCGAGGCTCTCAACCTCCCTGAGGTGGCCTCTTACTGGCAACAGGTAACGGTGGATGGCTCTGTCCTGTGCATGTACGGTGGACAGGTCTCTCCTACATTCACATGGAGCTGTTTACCAGCCACTCTTATCCAGAGCATCTGCCAAATGTCCCAGCCCTGCTCCTTGTATTACAGATGCCTGTTTTCTCTCAGTATTGTGGGCAGATACATTCTGCTCTTTGCACTTTGAATGGATACGTTTCTGTGCTCGCTGTATTGCTGCGTTATCTAGCCATAGTTTATTTAAAACTGAGGCCAAAGTGTAGTGTTGAATACTGGTGTGGGACAGTGTGTGACCCCAGGTGACCCCTGTCGCTGCCCGTCTCTCAGGTCATCGATATGAACGAGTATCAGCGGCGGCGATTCGCCTGTCGGATCATCGACTGTCTGTTCAACACCGTCACCGGGAAGAAGATCGCACTGCTGGGCTTCTCCTTTAAGAAGGACACGGGAGACACGCGGTACGCCTCTCTGCCAGATGACCTTGATTAAATGCTTATATAACACTCTCTCACACATACACGCACACATACACGCACACATACACGCACACAACACGCACACGCACACACTGCCTCACATATACTCACACGCACACAACACACACAACACTCACACTCTCACACTCTCTCAAACACTCACACTGTCTCACATATACTCACACACACACACACACACACACACACACAACAGCATTCTTTCTCTCGTTCTTTCTTATCTGTCCTGTTAATGATCCCCTGCATCTCGTGTGGGTTTCTGTATGTTTTCACTCTCTGTTGAACTTTCTCCCTCTATCTCTGCCCGCACCTCAGGCTTTTTTCTTTCATAAGCCATCTCCTGCTGGTTTTAGCTGTCTGTGCCTTTGCATAACTAACAGTATATTTAATTTGTAGCTCTGGTAGAGCGGAGGCAAGCTTTTCTGCTTGGAGTAAAAACCTGTCTTTAGCCGTTTGCACAGGGCTCAGTGTAAAGAAATACAGAAAAGTAGCAGGCTAGTAGCCAAAGCCATCAATATTGGGTGCAGTCAAATAAAATGTGAGTTTGAGTTCAGATGAATTGAAATGATGTTTTGAAACCGATGAATAACCCTGATGCACTTCTTCCTCCAGGGAGTCATCCAGTATCTACATCTCCAAATACCTGATGGACGAGGGGGCGAAGCTACATATATTCGACCCAAAAGTGCTGAAAGAGCAGATCATTCAGGACCTGTCTCAACCCAGCATCTCAGAGGACAAACCAGAGAGGGGTGTGTGTGTGTGTGTGTGTTTGTGTGTGCGTGTGCGTGTGTGTTTGTGTGTGCGTGTGCGTGTGTCCGCATGCACACAGGCGCACAAGTGGTTCTGTGCCTGTGCAGTGCCCCCTGGAGGCAGATCAGAGTTTAAATATTTTAATATTTAGTATCAATATTTAAAAATGTATTTATTTGTATTGCCTTTTGATGGAAGGAGCTGTGAGACGGGCTCTGCAGGTTGTACTCATGTGCTTTTTGCTTTGACTTCTGCTCTTACTTTATTGGCTCACTCATTTTGTCACATTGATCCCTAATTTATGTTTTTACAGTCACGACTGACAATTTTTCATTGTCTTGTACTCAACTTTATATTTTATACTTTATATTAGGTTTTTTATGTCAGTCACGTCAGGGTAATTACTTGGAACAAATTGTACAGAAGTATATTTGTAGATCTCTTTGGGTGTGGTCCCATGTTGACAGCTGCTTTTCTGTGTGCAGTGTTTGATCTGGTGACGGTGTCCAAAGACCCGTACGACGCGTGTGAAGGGGCACACGCCCTCGTCATCTGCACAGAGTGGGACATGTTCACGGTGTGTTCCCGCCCCTCACATTGCGTTTAATCAGCTCTTCTTATTAATCTCTATGCTTTTCAGGAGCTAACCTTTTAATGGGTCAGGTAGAATTCTCCACTTTTCCCCCAAATTGGCTAAATTATTATTAAAGTATTAGCTAAAATGTTTTTTACGTCCTCTGGAAAATGTCATTGTGCTACATTTGTAAACGGAGCTATTCAAAAGTAATGATTGATTGAGAACAGTGATGGTAAAATGGCTTTACAATAATTGAACGTGTTAGTAATATGGATGGATAACAGACATTTGCACTGTACATGTGAAAAACTTTTTTGTTGTCACATGTACAGACAATTTGTATCCTTGTTTGACTCCTGCCTTTTTTAGCCATGCTATCAAGGTTATGTCATATTCTGCATGTCTGACATTAAATATTATTGTTATTGGGAAACCTGAACGGAGTTCACAGCAGTAACCGTTTCCTGTATTGTTTTTGTAATCCATAAAGGAACTGGACTATGAGAAGATCTACTGCCAAATGCTGAAGCCCGCTTTCATATTCGACGGCAGACGAGTCCTCGACCACCTGCACCCCAGACTGCAGAGCATCGGGTTCCAGGTGCCTAATCCATTACTTTACATTCGTTTAGCTGTCTTATCCACAGCGGCGTACATTGTAAGAGTCCATAAGTGCATTCACATGAGATTTATGGCCAACAGTGCCATGTTTGGTGAACGACATTCCCAGACTACCGAGTGTAAATCTGGGTTCCCACAAATCCTGGAAAACCTAGAAATTTTCTTGGAAAGTAAGAAAATTGCCAATTATTTGTTCTGGAGAATATTGTTAGTGTGACTTTATAGGCCAAAACCACAAGTTATAGGTACTTGCATCGTAACTACATGTAATAATATGCATTTTTGATCTCTGGGTGAGTGGACTAACAGTGCTAAGTACTCATGTTGATTGCTCTAGAAGAGGTCTGCAGAACCAGTAAAACCAACAAGAAAAATGAGGGAATTATCCCTGACTATTGGAAATCGCTGGGTCCCAAACTGGGCTATATGCTGTATGGAACCCAGGATACTTGGGCCAGGCTTTTCTCTGGGAGCTGTCATTCAGTGTTTTAATTTAGACTATGTGCTGGCTGAACTGGACTAAACTAATGGATTGTAACCTGAAACAGCCCACGTATTCGTGTGTTCTTTCTCAGATCGAGACCATTGGCAAGAAGGTGGCCACCGCCCGCATCCCCTTCACTCCGCCCGCAGGGGTACCCCGCATCAGCCTCAAAGAGCCCCCAGCCAAGAAGGCCAAAGTCTAATCCACACCCCATCTCTCCAGGGTCAATGGCTAAATCTTACTTCCTGTCCGTCGAGATTCAAATATTGACTTGATTCCAACTCTCAGTGCAATTGTGCCCTGTCCATCTCAAGTCAATGTAAAAACAACAACAACAGAAAGATCTTTTGGATGAGTAAAAGGACCTTCTGGCAACCACACCTTATTCTGGCTGCTCTGACCAGTCCAATCCACTGGCCCTTCAGTGTACCCTCTCCATTACCTGGACTGTGCTCTGATCAGTGTCTTCTTACCCCAACATTGTCCTCCATGGATCATGCACTCACTCATTTTAATGTTTTTAATACAGCAGTTCATAATCCAGTACTTGAACCATGCGGTATTGATTTGGTTTGTCTTGGTTTTGTTTCCCATCATGTCAGTGATTTGGTTTCACTGATTGCTTCCATACCCGTTAATATGAGACAGCAGCGTGCCAGACATCTTGTACATTTTATTTTTAACAGAAAAGATTTTTTAAAAATATGTCCTCTTCCTGTTGTACAGAATTTTCACATTTGCTGAAAAACTCAATGCCACTTAAGTCTATTGAGAAATAAAAAGGACCAATGCACTTGATCATGTCTCCAGTATCCTCAACGCTATACAACCATGAGGTAACCTTACTTCACCTCTTTATATGGTCTTCCAGAAACACCTTACTTCCACAGAACACAGTCAATGTGTCTCTCACCCTAATATGGGATTCTTTCCACAAATAGTTCACTTCGGTCACTACAGGCTAAACCCAAAAGATATTCAGAAAAAACATTAAATACAGCAGTATTCATTTATTTTATAGTTTAACACAATTTGAACAATTACTATTAATACAGAAAGTCTGAAAACCTCACCAAAACTTCCTAGAGATCAAAGGGAATATTTAAATATTGAGCAGTGAGCTGTTCTGTAGCGGTGTGTATTACTAGTGGGGTATGTTTTTTCTAGAAAGTTGACGGTAGATGAGGCCATATCAGATTTGCAGGGACTACGAGGGTTTGTAGCATTAAGTTGGAAAGCTGGATGGATTGTACTTTGATCTGCTTTCCATTACAAAGCTGGCAAAGAAAACAATTGATTACGTTCATATAAATATCTTCAAAAGAAGCGCGTTAACAAAACCTGTGATGTAGTGCCACCCGACGTGAATCATTTTTATGATCCAATCCATAAAAAGGGAAGATGGCCGCTCACTCTATAATGCTCACAAATAAATCAATCAATAAATCACTTGCGAGCATTATAGAGTGTGCGACTATTTTCCCTATTTTCCCGTTCGCACCTCGCTACATTTTTGGGTGTGCGCCCTCTCTCCCTGTCAATTATGATCCAATCCGTAAACAACACTTGAAACAGAACCCTGGGGATTCACAAAGCCCCCATTGCATCGCTATGAGACAGGCTCCTCCCCCTTCCACTTTCCCGCTCTTTCTTTTTTTACACACAAACAGGAAAACGCATTTTTGGAGCTGTGATTAAGCCCTCACAGCACAGACACCGCTCCCGAGTGAACACTATCCCCGTGAAAGTCTTCCTTTTCTGGTGGAACAGGATTTAATTGCCCCCAGAGTGAGGGGTGTGGTTCGTAATCACACCGCACTGAATGTGCGGTATTGAAACGTAACGGCCAAACGGTCACTCCCAATCCCAGCCACAATACTGCCTCTCATAACGCAAACGAGTAATATTGCAGGGCAATCTGTTTTGGGTGGTGCAAGGCAATAAAACAAACCGGACTGTGATCAAGGGGAACGGAGCGATATTCTTTTATTAAAAACGCTGTCGGTGAGGTAATGAAGCAGGACTGCTGTTGCTTAGAAACAATAGAACTAGCTGGTGACTCACATGGTGTGTGACCCTATGCAGATTCAACTGTTTTCATAAGCCATTAGTAATCAACACAAATATACACGTCACACCCATTATCGCCATTATTACTTCCTACCCCCCTACCCCCCTCCGTCTGCCAGTCTCCCCATTCCTCAACACACTTCTGCACCCTGTCTTTGTGCGCATATATTCCGATTGTGCCACTGGTAGTATTATTCTTATAACTTATTGTGCAGTAGTATTGCGTTCATACATGTTCATACAGGTATGCGGCAGCTACCATGTTCTATATATTTCTACAAGTTAAAAAAAAAGCCTTTGACCACATCGGAGGGGGGGAGAAGTGGCTACTTTTTTTTGGTAGTAGGAGGGGGAGGGTCACAGGAAAGCCCTTCTCTCCGTCTTATTCGGCTGCAGCCCTCCTCTTCTCTATGAGGTTCTTCAAGAAGAATTCGCCTGCGGAACGCATCACAGTCAGCTCTCTCGCCTCTGGCTCCGCCTCTTCATCCGCCATTATAATGGCGCACCTGCAGCTGCTGCAGTCACTTTACATCATAGCGGCGGCCATCTTAAATTGCATATATATATGTATATTTGCGGTGTTCTCTTCAGTGACACGCAAGCACGAGATGGGTTTTAGACTCACGGTCCGCGCAGCAGTGATGGAGTTGTGTGAAACATACCTGCTTTGTAAGATGAACGCACGAGAGGGCCGCTGGCTGTGTAGATGAAGCCCATCTCCTTCCCCATGTTCTCCCAGTGTGCAAATTTCTCTGGGGTCACATACTCATCCACCTGCATACACACAGGCGTACATATGATTTTCAAACGGAGCAATTTAGAGAAATAATGTACCTAGCTCGCAGGTATGAGAACAGCATGCCCTCTGGGTTCAATATCTTTATACATCCTGACAACAGTTTACACTGCCAAAACATTCTGCCCCAAACACAAATCAGTGACGCTGAACACACAGCCTTTCATTGGACAGGCAATACAATTTCAAATGTGGTGGAATGACGGACTGAACACACAGCTATTTAATGACAGTTCCCCGTGGGAGAAGAAAGGCCCCACCTTCAGGTGTCTTCTGGTGGGCTGCATGTACTGTCCCAGAGTCAAACAGTCCACCCCTGACTCCCTGAGCTCTGAACAGACACAAAATACACCGCAAGATCATTAACCAACAGGGTGAGTACACGCATACAACACAAAGGGGAATCACCATATGATATCAACTAGGGGTTGGGGTCAATTTGAAGTCAGTCAATTCAGAAAATTAAGTGAAATTCAGTTCATGAATTGAAAAGGAACACAATGTTCTCTGCGGATTTGTCTATTAATGGATGACATTTTTGGTTTGTTTCTTCAACTGACTGAACTGAAGTTTGACCAACACAGATACGCTTTCCAAAACAGACGCAAGTAAAGTCAATCCCGCGAAAGCCTAGGTGACGGTTCCCACCCCAACTTGCTGTGGATTTTTAAAAGCTGCGAGCGAGCGGTTACCTTTCATGGTGGTGTGCACCTGGTCATCAGACTCTCCCAGCCCCAGCATGATGGAGGTCTTGGTCAGCACCGAGGGCTTCACGGCCTTGGCGTGACGCAGGACGCTCAGTGATTGGTCAAAGTTGGCCCGTGGGTCACGTACACGCCTGTGCTCGAACAGCAGCCACAAAACACCCCGTGACAAAATGGCCTGGAATATCTCATCCATCCAGAACCACAACAGCCACAAATAATTAACAATTCATCTATGCGCCATCTGTTGGTAAGATAGAGTATTGCAGTTCAAAGACAAAGCATAGAGCGATCTAAATGCCCGTCTACAGAGACCCTCATCAGCCAAATACTTCACGTTTAGTTCAGTAGGCTTTACCTTTGTCAATGTGATAAGCCATGATTGGATAACCTTGATTCAGTTTGAAACATTAGAGCTTACACGGTTTAGGGGATTCCATTAAAGTGCACGAACGGGTCTTGAGAACCAATCGAACCCGTTAAGTTTCCTGCAACAAAAAGCCATTGTGGCCTTTTTTGAGTCTAGAGCCAAACTGGGGTGTTTGGAATTGGTCTAAATGTTTCAACTGAGACAAAGAGGCTCGAAGAGGGATCAGTGTTCACTTATGAACTTCAGCCATGTTCTAATGGATCCAACGTCTCCCTTTCGCCACAGCAGAGATAGCGCCTACTGATCTCTAAGGCATCTCATAACATGGTCTAATATCACTCCTGCCTCGCTCCTCCCACAATGTATTTCCCCTATAAGTTTCAGTTTCATGTTCTAGTACTGCCCCACTGTGGACAGTTGGCTGAAGTTGAACTTAATAAATATATAAAAAACAGAAAATAGAATGACCTGATTTTTAGATTTTTTTATTTTTTTACTCAATTGCATCGTCAGTAAATTTTTTGTTTAATACCAACATAGGTCTGATGGTCTCACATTCTCGTCATGTGTAAATTATTTTGGTCTGACACACAGTTCTGACATTGTATACTGTTTTTCCATGAAGAGTTTCAGGGCCTATTTTAAACCAGACATGGTTCCAATTATTATTTTAAATACTTTACCCTTTAGACACCATTAATAGTCCTGCAGACTCCCGAGTTTTTTAAAAAAAGCATCCATTTGAACAAATATTAATTATTCTCATGTTTCTTTGAAAATATCCAGAGATCTGCAGGGGGCTCAAATTTTACCAGCGTAAAAATAGTTAAAGTATTTCAAATATGAACTCGACCCAGGTCTGTTTTAATCTAATCTACTTTTTCACCAGAACCAAAGCAACATAAATAAAGTTGGAATAAAGTTGTATTCAAAGCCAGGAAGAACACGACGGAGGAGTGTGAGAAAGAGAGGGATGAGAAAAAGAAACAGGGCTGGTGTGGGACCACAGGGAGTGTGAGGGTGTTATGCTAATAGGACAGGATGCGTGCGGGACAGGGTCCCAGGAGGAAAGGGCTGAGGTGGGGCAGGGGTCTCACCTCTGCAGCTGTCGAACAGTCTCCACGTTGTGGGCGTACACGTCCAGCCCAGAGAGGGCGATCTTCTCCACCGCTGTCAGGTCACCCCTGAAGTCGGGGGTCAAGCACTCGACCAGGATATTGGGGTTCCTGGTTAACAGAAACACTGTAAAACTCTGGAGTACTGCCTGTATTACATCTCTGCAGAGAGCCTGACGCTCCTTATCTAAAATGTTATTTTATGTTTTCTGTGTTCAAGAGCTCTGTCCAAATTAAAGACATTTCTAGGACATTTATTCTCAAACAAAGACTCTTATAAGATCACTGGTATATAATAGAAAACCTAGCCAGACCATGTCAGTAAATAGCGCTACAGTGAAATAACAATTTTATAGGGTGGTACACTTTCCTAATGAAAGAGATATACCCCCACTCCACTCACACACAGGTATAAGGTACTGACCCCACACCTGAACTGACCCCACACCTGAACTCCCAATGTTGCTCACCTCTCCTTTAGGTTGGAAACAGTGCTGGCAAAGTGCTCAGCTCCTCCATCAGCGATGTCTGTCACATAGAGTAGAGCACAACAACCACAGGATGCATTACAATAAAGCCCTCAAAAGTTTCATCACACATAAACAAACATGCAAACATGTAATAAAACCCTCGTCTCTGACCATCACAAACATATGGCAAAGAATCTGGTAATAAATGACTATTGTCCTGTATACAGTTGGTGGATCAGGTGCGCCATCTCCCGCCCCAACCCTGTGACTCGCTTGTTGACCTTGAGAGGCAAAGCATGGTAAAGTCCTGGTCACGCTCACCGTCTCTGTCCACAGACGTCAGCACTACGTAGTCCAGGCCCCAAGCGGCGATGGCTTTGGCTGTGTTGTAGGGCTCGTTGGGATCTAGCGGCGGTGGTTTTCGGGCCGTCTTCACCGAGCAGAACAGACACCCCCTCGTACACGTGTCCCCCATCAGCTGCATTGGGAAAGGGACACGCAGTCTGTATCTTTAGAGAACTCAGTCCCGAGATAAAGATAAACACCGACATTTAAATACATATGTAATATCCACAGTCCGCACAGTCCGCCCACGGTGGTTCACACAACCACCAAATATGTGTGTTTCCACTAGAGAATAGTGTTTAAAAAAAAAAAGCCACAGACACCATGCAATTTATTCACACCACAAACCAGATAAAATGGCCAACAGCCAGCCAGTGGAACTGTGCATGCCAGTTCTGTGCATGTAGAGGACATCCGTCTCTGGTCTTAATCTCAATAGCCATATGTTACATTACAGGCATTTAGCAGACGCTCTTATCCACAACTTATTATTATTATTATTTTTTTTTTTAACATATTATCCATTTATACAGCTGGATATATACTGAAGGGAATCCGGTTAAGTACCTTGCTCAAGGGTACAAAGGCAGTGTCCTACCTGGGAATCGAACCCACAACCTTTCGGTTACAAGGCCAGTTCCTTAACCATTATACCATTAAACTACACTATGATTCTGAAACCTACACTACAAGGGACATTCAATAAAAAATAAATTAATAACATTTCAAAAAAATATTTTCACTGCAACATGTTCTTGTCATCCAAGACACATGCATTATTAAAAAATTTTTTTTTACTTTTTTTCTGCCAGGGCACAGGATAATAAAGAGTGTTGAACAAGCATACAAGCAGCAGGATGACCCAGGGATTGTAGAGAGCTTTCTCTGACTCCCCAGGTAGAGAGAGTGAGGTTTACCATGATGGTGGCTGTGGCTGTGGCATATTCTCCCCCTCCCCAGCACTCCCCAATGTTGGGACACCGGGCCTCCTCACACACCTACAAACAAATACACAAATATCAGTCAATGCACTCTGTGCATGTATTATAAAATACATTATTTAAACACTTCAGGCTCAAATTTCGCCGTTGTCAAAATGGATCAACTCTCTCGTCTCTTCTGTGTCCTTGTTTTCTCCAGTTAATTCACACAAAAAAACAAACAACAAAACAAGCCTTAATCCTGAAGTTTCTACTCAGAGGTGAAATGGCTCATGGGTAGAGTAGTTCTCTGCTCACAGTGTGCAGGTTTAGGTCTCGCAGGGTGTTCTTCAGCTTGTTGTAGTTCTTCCCGATCGGGATCTCTGTCTTCAGCCATGGAGGCAGCCTCAATCTGAGACGACAGAACGCACACCAATCAAATCCTGTGTACCGAAACCCCCCTTGAGTTTGCTTATAAGTGCTGTTGAGGCACAGACAACGCAAGGCTAACCTTACTTGATGCTCTAAGCCTGCAGGCTGAGGCCTATGTCAGAATTTTATTGATGGATTGTAGTTCTGCTCTTAACACACACATTCTGCTGCAAAGGTTACTTGATCTCAGGATAAGCCTTATTCTTTTGATCAGGGACTCTCTTTCTAAACATTCACAAAAAGTCTCTGTTAATCATACTGTGTGATATCGTATATTGTTTTCAACACAGGTGCACCCCAAGGCTGTGTTCAAGGTGACAAAGATGCTGTAAGCAGCCAAAATGATGCAGCGAACCTTACACATACGCCTTCCCACACACTTACCCCATCAATTTAGAAAAAAACTACCCACCGGGAGGCCCTATGGTGTCGCGGGCTACTAAAAACATGTTTAAGAAATCCTTTATTCATGTGCAATCAGCATATTAAATGCTTATCACTCCATATTTATTATTTTATATTCAATTGATATTAAGATGCTGATAATGGAATGCTCCAGATGTTTTTCAACGGTTTTCCTGTTGACAAATGCTGAAATGTCATTGTAAAACTAAAGGAAAATTTCCACATTGCATAGATAATAAAGATTCTATTCTATTCTATTCTAAACCACACTCACTGCAATATACAGCGTGATAATGTTGCTTTAACACACCTCTGGAAACATTTTACATTGGGACAGAACTACCATTTGAGAGACGCAAGTGAATTATCCAAAAACTACAGGCTTTTTAAAATATATACTATACTATATACTATCATAATCACCTTACGGGATATAGTAAATATAGGGGACCTTATAATCACCTAGTTATTGCACAAAGCGAGAGGGTTGCATGATCACAGTCCAAAGTCTGTCTCTATAACCAGCCTAAATCCACATGTTATAATGACCCATATCTCAGTTTAAATGCAAAATGTAACATATAAACCTTTTCAAAATTAATACGATTGTAACTTCAAAATTGAGGATTTAACATTAGTTTGGGGATTGATCAAAGCTCTGTGCATTATCGTGAAATGTCAAACATGAAAGAGGAACGTATGAACAGTCAAACGTGTTTCGGTTGTGGTCCTGTGGGATCTCACCTCTCTCCCTTCTCACGCTTTAGATTTCCCCGATATTCTTCCCACCGGCTCTTCTCCGACAGCTCCCCAGAGATGAAGTCCTGCAGATCCGGTCCGTGCTCACTCAATTCCTTCTTTCTCTCCTTCAGCACCGAGGGCGATTTGGCAGCAGTTGTCACACCATTAGCACAAACCTACGACGAAGCAGATAGAGGTAAATTCACAACTAAGTCTGCGTAATTGAGTAACCTTTGCTCAAGAAGATAGCAACAACGTCGGCCCATTTCCCAAAAAAACTTGGCTAAGTTACCGTTCCCAGAAGATCCAACTATTTCAAGACCTACTTTGGCATGATGCGTTTGGTCGTTATTATTATCATGCACGTATTTGTATTAAGCATCTACCTGCATGTGGCATCTATCTACGTATAATGACAGCCAAGTTTAGCTAAATAACGTAATGTATGTTATTGGCATACTAACTACCGAGAACCTTGGGCCCAAGTCACTTAACGTTACAAAGCAAGCTAATTTAGCAAGCTATTAATCTGTTACTGGGATTGTTGGAAGCCCACCAAAATAAGAATAGACACATACTTGCGGCAGCTCTAGTCCCCGCGATTGTAACCACAATCGAGTGCACGAGAAACGACCCACAACACCACCACGCATGATCAACGCCATGACTCCAACAACACAATTCTGTTTGTCATTGACAACACTCCGAAGTTCTCTTATCGACTACTCACGTCTGTTAAGGAAGGGACCTTTATCCATGCCTTTATCACAAACTGAACTTGATGTTGAGTGTTGCAGAACGTTTTTAAATATACTCTTTATCTCGCTCAAGAATGATTCGAAGTAAATTAAGTGATTCATGACTGTAACGTGCTTTGGGGTAGTACTCAATTTGTTCATGGATAAATTGAAGTATATCTTTCATCGTATGATCATGCCTGAGGTCGGCCAAAGGGGTGACGTAGCACGCACGAAAACTACAATTGCGTAATGACGTCTTTCCTTCTTCCTTTCCTCTACTACCGGCGAGGTAAGGAGATGGATGTCATGTCCCAGAGAAATTAAAATCTACTGCAATCTGCAGTTTTTACATTTTCAAGACATTACAGTATACCATCGTACGGTTAACCGAGTCCCATTACTCAACGCATAATGTGTATTAACGAAATAAACAGCACATTTCATTGTATAAAGTTGATTTATTCTCCCTCGATGTGAGACTGTTTATCCGTTTGAAGGGTAGGCCGTGTTCCACGCACCAGTGTCAAGATGGTCGAGTTTTCGTGTAGTGCAAGTGGCAAGGACTACATGGCGAGCTCGTTTACTTTAGTCCGTAGTTTATCATAATGTGTGCAACTACCTGGACTAATATTAATCTGAGTCGAAGTTATATATTAGAGCCCATGAGCTGCAGTGCAACTAAATGACTGACTGGGAAGCTAGCTAAAGTCAGTGGCTAGCGCTAGTTCAATCGGACCATACATGGCCAACGTTACCTAGCGCGTTTCTAACATTGCTGGTCATAAGTTAAACGTATTGATTCTATTTAACATTGTATTGTACGTTATTTACAGAATGAAGACCATTCTCAGCAACCAGACGGTCGACATCCCCAACAACGGTATGTTTAGCATCGACCTCGTCAAGTTGCGCTCTACTTGCTCCTACCAGGCGCGTCCAGTCAACTTTTCTTTTTAGTTTTTCATGCTAGCGGCTGTTGTCGGAAATGTTTTCAAGTTAAGTGCTTAGCTAACTTTTAGCAATTGTCAGTCCGTCTTATACCATGTTTGTGTCCCTTGCTCAGTCGAAGTGAAGTTGAAAGGGCGAACCGTGATCGTCAAAGGACCCCGGGGTACCCTCCGCAGGGAGTTCAACCACATTAACCTGGAGCTCAGTCTCTTGGGCAAGAAACAGAAGAAGGTGAGGCTCGCATTGGAGTGCTCAGAATTGCTCTAAATGATTGTGCACTGTATATTCGGCTCATTCGCAGGTCAATTGTAGTTACTGTCGAATTAAATTCTCTGTCCATGCTCAAACTCTTGTGTTTTGGTGCATGTCCTCAGCTTCGTGTAGACAAATGGTGGGGTAACCGCAAGGAGCTGGCCACCGTCCGCACTATCTGCAGCCATGTCCAGAACATGATCAAGGGGGTAACAATGGTGAGTGAAGCCTCTCTGGACATCGCTTTGGGTCCAATTCCTGTCACATGATCTCTTGAACAAAACACCCTTCCCCATTCTCCCTCTAAACTTGAGCTTTAATCAGTTGCCCTGAGTGCAGTAGTCATGACTGTTGTAACTGCGCGGGGGGGACGCCTGTTGCCAGACTAATCGTGCGGTCATTTTAGGGCTTCCGTTACAAGATGCGATCGGTGTACGCCCATTTCCCCATCAACGTGGTGATGCAGGAGAGCGGCACGCTGGTGGAGATCAGGAACTTTCTGGGGGAGAAGTACATCCGCAGGGTCCGCATGAGGTCAGGTGAGTAAGCGTGGCTAGTGGGGTGGGGTGCGTCGTTCGTGCAGGTAAAGGGTTAAATCGGTCTCCCTGTTCAACTCTGGAGGGAGTGACTAATGTTTTTCATGGTCTGGAGACCCCGCAAATAAGATTTAACTACTGTTGGCACAGTTAAACCTTGCAGATGACGAATAAAACTTGATTTCGGTTGAGTGTGTTTCGTGTCTCCAAGGCAAGATGTAATGATTCCACAGCAATGATTGTGATCAAAAAGTATACATTACCTTTTTTTTTGGATGTCACTTTAGTTAGGGTGACTTAGCTGAGCCAACGCACCCCTCAAAAGCTTGCTTTTTCCACACCCCATACAGGCGTGTCCTGCACGGTGTCTACTGCCCAGAAGGACGAACTGGTGCTGGAGGGCAATGACATTGAGTTGGTGTCCAACTCAGGTGAGTGACCAGGGCCCGACGCATCCACAGGGGTGGAGAATGTTTTGGAAAAGTGAGAATTGGACTCACCAGACACCTCTATCACACAACCCCATTATCCAGTGGCCTTAGTAATTCATATGGGTGTAATGTACTTGTTCCCTGGTGTGTTGTGACCGTGGCGTGTTGGGACTGAGAAGACCAGGTTCAGTATCGCTTCCCTATTCTCTGCCCAACTGGCATAAACTACCTCAAACATTACTGAGGAGTTTCACTCCCTGCCCCATTGACTGGGTCAGTTCAGCGCTGCGACAACTGAATCCCTTGACAAACCGAGTGTGAGGTCGCTCACCTAGCCTGTGCAACTGTTGTGTGCCTGTCTGTTTTCTACCTTGCATATTCTATTGCTTGTGAAAAGTCATCTTTTAGTACAATCTGCTCTTTGCTGCTGTTGTGAAAGGGAAATTCTCCAGCTTGGTTGTGTGGTTCTGTTCACACAACTCTGAAGTAACGTGTTCTAACAGCATCTGGACTTGGTGTCCCCATTTTCTGTGGGGTACTTTGGAAGGCAAGCTCAGACTTGTGTGAATAGGACCTTCAGCTGGCTGCAGTCTATTTCATGGGCTTTCTTAATTTTCTGTGAATTGTGCTCTCTTTGAATCTGTTATCTTTCCCTGGGCTCTTACTACAGAGTAATTAGTGATTTGTAATATTTGGACAAGCTTCATGCCACATAATATGTCCTTATAAATTTGTGTAATCAGGTTTTGTCTAGGCACTTTTTATTTAATTTTTTAAATTAATTAATTTCATATATAGTGCACTAGAGCATACATCTGTGTGAGGTTTGATTCAAATGAATGCAGTTTGTACAGTTAAGCTGTCCTGTTGATATCCTTTACACATGACTTGCTTTAAACGCAAGGCATGCTAATGACTACCGATGGTTGCAATGTCCTGCAGACGCTCCCCTTTCATTAGGTGCACAAGAAGCGATCATGTGTGTTTGACATGGTCTTGTGAATGCCCCAGCCAGTTCTCCCAAGCAGAACTAGAGGCAACAGACAACTGCCAAAAACACATTTCTCCTCCCCACCCCCTTTGCCTTTTCCACGTAGTCACACACAGCCTGTTTATCTGTTTCTCTACCCTTAGTTTGAGCCCAGGGTCCTCATGCTTTCCTGTACCGATTGCTGTGATTCTGTTTCTCCTCCCTGCTTTAACCTGTGATCGTGTCGACTGCACACACCCTTTCTGCTTGCTGATCCTCACTGTCGTAGCCTCTTTCTTTCAGCTGCTCTGATCCAGCAGGCAACCACAGTCAAAAATAAGGATATCAGAAAGTTCTTGGACGGTATTTACGTTTCCGAGAAAGGAACCGTAGCGGAGCCGGAACAATAAGCGGTGTAGAGGTTAGAATGTACCCTGAAGTGTTCCAGGGTGCTTTGATTGTGTGTGTTCCCAAACCCCGCCCCCTCAGTGTTTTTTTTTGTCTGTCAGTATTGTGACATCACAGGTCTTGACATATTGAGCCAATGAGAAGGTTTGATTAAGCGCCAGGGCATGGACCGGGTTAACCGGATTAGCACTGATCGCGTGCGATTTAAAAGAACCGTCGTACTCTTGCGCTGGGCGGTGTAACGTTATGATGACGACGATCTCGCAGCGATTATGGCTGGGTCGGCTTGAGCCGTGTGTGCGCCGGTTTCTGTTCCAATTTAAATAAACAAGAAGGCCCCTCCTTCGCCAGTCTTCGCCGGGGAGTGTCACCAATCTGGGCATAACGGCGCACCGGTTTACTAAATCGAACCCACTCATTGTCTGAAATCATTGTGTACGGATTTAAACAGTATGAGAGAAGGGTAATGCAGGGTGTGAAATTAACACCAGCCAAATGCTGGTAAAATTTTGATCGTGGTTGGTAAGAGTTTTACTCTAGCGGCCACTTAGGCCAGTGACCAACCAGGTTGTGTTGTATTGTCAAAGGTAATGTGGCTGGTAAAATGTTGAAAATGGTTGGTGATTTTTAGAATCCACAAGCCACTCTGGCCAGTGGGTGAAAGTTTATTTCATGCCCTGGTAATGAATCCTGAGCTTGACTAGTCTGAGAACAGTGCAGATCTGCATGATATTTTTACAAGATAAATTACCATTCATGTTGACAAATGTTGAGAATCTAAATCATGGCATTAGTCTCGTGTCTAATGAGACTGCTTGGCTCACACCATTTGGCAAGATTCTAAACCCCAGTCCTAAAACTGGAAAATTGAATCTCATAAGCTGTTGGATAAAATTAAAAGGGAAAACAAAATGTACATGACCCCCCCTAGTGTATGGGCAATGTTAAGCCCCTCCCCCAGTTGCTCCTCACCTGTACACCTGCCTCACACCTGTTCCCCTTTTACAGCTGCCTTGATCCAGCAAGCCACGACAGTAAAGAAGAAGGATATCCGTAAATTTCTGGACGGGATCTACGTCAGCGAGAAGACCACCGTGACGCCGCTCCAGGAGGCTTAGAATACCTGCCTAATCTGTCAATAAAATAACTTTCAGCCGAACAAAGGTTGTGATCAGTAGTATTTTTTAAAATGGTGTTCAATGCATTTTCCATATTGAAGAGCCCAGCCTGTGTGCTCAGGCCTTTAACCAGATTGGGTGCTATGAGTGAGATTCAAAAGCATTTTTGGCAGTGGAAAGGTGGAGAGATGAGTCTTGAAGATGTATGATTGTATGTGAAGAACTGAAGCCCATCAAAACTGGTTTCACGATGAAGCAGGCATGTTGAAGGCGGCTTCATATGGACGGATATTCAGTTTTGAGGTTTAATTGTTGCCAGTTCTCTGAACAAGTGAAGCCTGAAGGTATAGGTTAACTGGCAGTTTTTAAATTATTATTTTGAGATGCAAAAGTTCAAGATCAGCTGATGGGCATACCTGTGCTTAAAGGTAGTTAATCTTCTGATATACAGTTTGTGTACGCTTTAATTGGCCCCAACAGTTTTTGTACAAGCTGCTTTGGAGTTATTTGGAAGTGAATTTTTTTAGACTTAATTGTAAGGCTGACAGGTCATGAGAAACTTCACCACCCACACAGGCTCCATCTCTACTGGAAGTTACGACCAGTAAACTATTTGTAAATCCAAATATTTCCAGTGTACCATTGCTGATATGAAAATTACAAGATTGTTAAAAAAGTATGATTTGCATGCAATTTAGTTGAGTACTGAACAAATACACTACACCCAGGAACACTGAGTAATTCAGTGGGACATATTCCAGACTGGTGTCCCCACTGTCCTGCCCTGGCCTTTAATATATACAGGCAGCCAGCGAGCCCAGTTGCACATGATTTCTGGCATCAGTAGAACCCAAATGAACCAATCAATGAACAAGTATATTGTAACATTAGATTACATTACAGGCATTTAGCAGACGCTCTTATCCAGAGCGACTTACACAACTTTGTTAGTATTTTTATTTTTTTACATATTATCCATTTATAAAGCTGGATATATACTGAAGCGATTCAGGTGAAGTACCTTGCTCAAGGGTACAACAGCAGTGTCCTACTTGGGAATTGACCCTGCAACCTTTCGGTTACTAGGCCAGTTCCTTAACCATTATACAACACTGCCGCCTACAAGTTAACACAATATGTTATTGTATGTATAAAACAAACCAATAACAATTACACATCTGTAAATCTCACACAGTGATGCTGGGGGTGGGGTCCTGGAAATTCTGTATTGCTCTCAGTTGGAGTACGGAGGGGGGATAGTTTGTGGAAGAAAGACTTGTCAAAGGAGGGAGTAATCAAAGAGATTAATCAAAGGCAGTGTTGCCCTTGGAGACCCTTCAATGCAACAGGGTTATTCAACTGATCGTGCCACAGTAGAGATGTTCATTATCAGAACCCTAGCCTAAGGATCATACAGACAGATGAAACATGGGTGCGGACCAACCGTGAGGAAAATTAGATGGCCCAGACCAAGAAGCTCCTATCAAAACCCACATATGCCAAATTAATAATTGAGGGAAATCTGCATTTAAATTTATACCACAAAAAAGAACATGCTATATTTAAAAAAGCAATGTTGCTGTTATTTAAAAAAACAACTGATGGATTTAGTATCGTCTATTAAAATCATGCATACAATTGTAGGAGGGTCTCTTTTTTCAGAGCATATTGTGCAAATCATATTAGCATTGCTAAAGCTACTTATGGGTAGAGAAAAGAGGAAGTATATGCATTCACCTGTACCGTGTAGAGCCTCATACATCCATATCCTATGGTGACATTTGTTCAAATACTGCCAACTCTCTTCTGTTTTGTAATCTATGGTGAGGAGCTAGAGGGCAGAGCCAGTTGACTGGACTTGCGTCATTTCGCAGCGCCTGGGTGTATTTTATACTTGGCGCCAAGGAAGGTTGCTGGAGGAGGGATTGTGCGCTAAATCTGGTCGTAAACACAAGAAATTTATTTTTGTTAAAAATGGTAAGTTGCTAACAGCTGCAATACACCGATCTGCAAACTGCTGCACTGAGCCATCGCGTTCATAACGTACTTGTCTTTAGCTGGCAAAGTGACAAATATAGAGCAAAGCAATGTTAGCAAGCACGTTAGCTAGCTAGGTCGTTAATCTTCGCTCTCTTGCTAAACAGTTCAATGACAGGATTAGTTGGCTAATGCTAAATAACATAAACGTTACGTTTTTCGACTACTAGAAACAAGAAACATTTGAGAATAATATGCATATTCGATCTTTTTTCGGCAAGGAGTCTACTAGATTAACTTCGCTATTGTAGCCAGTAACTACTGATAGTTGATCCTAAGTTCTCTAGTTTGCAACATGGCAGGTTGATCTCTGGATAATTGTTTATGCATGCCCCCGTGTAGGATTTGGAGGCCTCTAAGATAGAAAAATGTGTATTGATTTTGACTGCAGACGTGTAATTTATCGAGGGGTATCTTTGGGTTTTCCGTAAAAATGAACAAAACTTGTTACCTTACAGCAGCTGTCATCAATTTAACGTTAGAGCTGACTTTGCCTCATACAAGAAACAACATGGAATAAGAATTCGAAGTTCGTTGTAAATGGAATTTGTGAAAAGCTATTGGCTGCATAACTAACGTTAGCTAGCTTATACCAGTTAGCTACTATAGGTACTATGGTCGTGCGCAGCAGACAATATCTTCCAAGTGCTGGTAATAAATGTTACGACAGGTATGCTACGCAACACTTCAGGTGATGTCGCGACATGTCTGTGTGTGCAGCACAACAGCATAGTATGGAGATACTTACAGTGTCGACATGAATCAAACGCGCACTGACCCATAGTTGTACAGGGCTACAGTAACATTACCGTCGCAACATGTCAATGTGGTCTCTTTTAACATGCATGTATGACTTTCAGTAATGCTTTCCAAACATCCGTAAACATTAGAGGATTCTGGATTACCTGTATGGACATTGCTATTGACACTAATGCAACAACAACAAAAGTTATTCTGTATTGTAAAGTGTGTGTAAACAAAAACACGATAAACCCATCTCATTAAGGATACGGTTAAGATGCGCACCGTGTAAGGCGGTATATTTTAAATGACAGGGAACCCTGAACTGGCTGTTTTTTCTCCAGGATATCCGGAATTTTTTCCAACCTTGTAAACCAAGTGCACCAAAACCCCCCAATAATGGCAGCACCAGTGTCAGTGACGATTCTAAGAAGAAGAAGAAGAAGAAATCTGGTTCCAAGGCAAGTTGGACAGATTCATTATACTTGAGTTTACCTTGAAGATCCAGGAGATGGATGATCAATAATGAGGACATTCTTAGAAGTTATCTTTTAATCAATACTCTGCCCCACTGTATAATTTAGAATTCAGAACCAATGAGAAATACAGTCATCAGTTTAGATGAGAGTGTACAATGCTGGTAATTTGAAAAACCTTCAACTGAGCTCTACTAGTTGTAGATTTAAAAAATTGTAGATAAAGAACACCATTTCTGTTTAGAGTACTAATATAAACATATTTAAATGATACATTCTGAATTCAATTTTTTGGTTCCTCAGGGTGAATCAAGTCCAAAGGCTGAGAGGTCATCGGCAAAGCGAAAGAAACGTGCCATCTTAGACTCAGGTGGGTTGACTTTGGGTGGCTGCTTCTCTTGTCTCTTGCTTTGGAGTGCTTTATACACACACACACACACACACACGCACGCACACCATAGTCACTCGGGTTGTTTACCAATGGCTGGAGCAGCATTATAGGGATTGAAGTTCATAATGGAGCGGGCCAACAGGTGTGTCTGAAATCTGGACTAACAGGGGTCCCAAACCAAAAAGTTGACAAATGACAATCCATTCATGGTAGCTGTGATTTCTGCTTTGTCCACCCATACCAGAATCTCATAGTTGCTGGGTTCTTACCCTAGCAAATAAGTTATCAGCACTCAGAAGGTGATATAACGTAACTTAAACCAGGTTAAAAACACCACTTGTTTGTGTGGAAGTCATGTCTGACTGTAAGTGTCCTTCCCCGCAGACTCGGAGGAGGAAAAGCCCAGCAAGAAAACCCAGAAAGCCGCCAAAGAGCCCAAGAAGTCGCAAAAACCCTCGCCGCCTGTTAAAAAGGACCCGGTTCTTTATGTTTCTGAAACAGGTGAGAAACGTTCCAGGCCCCCTAACTGAAGGGCGTGGCGTCCTGATGAGCTCTCGGTGTGATTAGCCGGTGATTTAGAGTGTGAATGTTGCAGGGCTGTACTCTGTCTTTCCTCTTCCAAATCCCAGAGTGCTTAGGGGCATGCAGGCAGGGAAACGGGAAGTCCCTCTCGGTAGGCTCGTTCATCTCAACATTGAACCTACCCTCGTGGTTGTTTTCATGGGGCAGCAGTCTTGCGCACAGATTATATTTCCAGTTGAGCTGTTTTTGTAGTCTACGACCCCATTTGCTGTTTTGTACCCTTCCACCATTTAATACGAAGCCAATCACGACTGAGGCCGGTCTCGTGTTAGAAGTCCGTGTTTTCCTCAGCTTATAACAGCTTCCTGTGCATAACATCTCCAGGCTTCTCTCGTTCTAACAACATTATAGTTTATGGTGAGGCATCCAGCTAACACACAGCCCATGCTAGCAGTAGCAGGCACAACCACAGTCTGGTGGACAGGATAAGAATGCCCAATTGTGACTGTAGGCCCGTCCCATCCAGGCACCGTCTACTGTCAATTAGGGACAGCTGAGCTTTAGTACGTTTGTGCTCAGAAACCCATATAGCCAGCTTATTGTTCTTCTTCTTTTTTATACTTGACATGCCGCTAGCTGAGTTGCTGCAAGCAGATTGCAGGCATCTGATTAATGAGATGAGTTATTTAGTGAGTTCTGAATAATCGCCATTATGCCTTCTGACGGGAGGGGGGTTCAACTGACTGAACCCCCCCTCCCCCAGGAAATGCTGAGGCGCTTTTTGTCTGAAATTATTAATTTGTACATTAGCAAGAATTATGTATTTTTCACATGGGCTGGGGGTGTATCCGGTGAAAGCATGAAAAGTCTTTGCTATGTGATTGGGGTGTCTGACGGGGGCGATGTCGAATTTCCGTCCCTTACAGATTCCGACGGCGACACTTTCGAGTCCCTGAAGAAATCCTCCAAACCGCGGGAGAACGGGCTCTCGTCATCAAAGGGGGCGGGGCAGGGGAAAGACCGGTCCCCCGTCGTCAAGTCCCCCCCAAAGCCCTCGTCTGCTCCGGGTAAGGCCGCGCTCAGGTCACCCGTCACGCCCACCACCCCCAAATCGGCACCGCCCCAACCGAAGCGCACCCCAATGTCAGTTCAAGACTTCTTCGGTGGCGGCAGCATCAATCGGTCGGAGAAGAAGTTGGTGGCGAGCACCAAGAGGAAAGCTGTGAGTGCTTCCTCTTCACAGTTTGAATTCGGATTTATTTCCCGCCCGTTCAGTTGTATGTTTTCCGAGCTAACTCGGGAAGAGGACCGCGCTCTAGCTCAGATCTGCGGGAGACGGCAGCTGACGGGGCGGTTCTGTTTCTCTTGCAGGAGCGCGACGATTCCCTGAGCGATGAAGCCATCGCCATGCAGCTGCAGATGGATGAGGACGTGGAGGTGAGCGCACGCGGTCTCGCCGTCTGCGCCAAATTGTGCACGCGGTCCATCTTGTTCACGCTCCGCAGAAATGTTGGTCTGCGTTTAGAACAGGCTGGGATCTGGTGATGACTTTCTCCTTTGGTTCAATTGCTAGTTTTCTCAACCCAATGGGACCCAATTTAAGTGCAACATAACTGTGATGAATGGGACTAGAGCCACACTGAAACTCATCGCTACTTTCCATTTTTACTTGGCAGTGTGAACAGTTTTCTTTGGGTTATGGTTGATGTTACACCTGGAACGGTTGTCACATCTCTATAGTATATTGGCACAACAGGTGCTGGCACAGTCAGTCAGCCAGCCTGTGGAAATGGAAGTGGAAGTTCTTACTTAACAAGGTTTTGTGTGTGTGTGTGTGTGTGTGTGTGTGTTGTGTGTGTGTGTGTTGTGTGTGTGTGTGTTGTGTGTGTGTGTTTGTTCATTGGTTCCCCAGCTGGAGAAACAGCTGCATGAGGATGAGGAGTTTGCTCGGACGCTGTCCATGCTGGACGAGGCCCCACTGCCCAAAAAGGTGTGCGAAGCGGGAAACTGGGGACCCAGGGGACACTTTTGGTATCTCTTCTGTCTGTGTGTGTGATGAGTGTAAGTGTGTGTGTGCGTGTGTTTTGTCCCTCTCCCATGACTGTGGTCTTGTCTCCACAGGCTCGCAGGGACTCCTCACCCACCAAGAGCAGTGCTGGCCCAGCCGACAGGAGTGGCTTTTCACATACAGGTATACACACGTAAACACACACGTACAGACAAACACACACATATACATGGTTTGCAGTAACGGGGAGGAAGGGAGTGATCCGCAGCGCTGAAGGTCTCCTGTTTATCCCCCTCTCCTCCAGCCTCCAGCTCCCGCTCACAGCCCAACGGGAAGGTCTCTCCCAGCCAGGGAGGCCTGGGTCCGTCCGTCAAGGCGAACCACTCGCCGCTGAAGACCAGCTCCAAACTGGCCTTGATGAAGAAGCAGAATGAGGAAGAGGGAGCGAGGAAAAAGGAGGCACCCGCCAAACCCCTGTCGCCCAAGGCCAAGCTCGTCATCTCGCCCAAGAAAGAGCCGCCAGCCTCCTCCAGCTCAGCGGGACCAAGCACCAAAGCAGTGACCACACCCAAGATGGAGAAGATCTCTCCAAAGAAACCAGAGGTAATGCATAGAAGAATAAATTATTAGTTTTATGTATTTCCTGCTATGGGAATGTGAGTGTTATCTGTCTGTCTGGGGGCTTCCTTTGCTTATTTTATATTTGTCTGGGTGGTGAGCAGAGCGTCAGCCCGGAGGACTCGGAGAAGAAGCGTGGGAATTCTCAGGCGTACCGCAGCTACCTGAATAGGGAGGGCCCTCGAGCGCTGGGGTCCAAAGACATCCCAAAGGTAACGGGACGCAGTACAGCGGGGCCCAGCGACGTGAATGTGTGGCGTGAAGGGGGTATCGCATGGGGGTGGACGGGTGAACGCCTGGTGCGTTTAACGTGGGGTGCGGGCATCTGAATTTGTGTCGCCATGGTAACACAGGGGGCGGAGAACTGCCTGGAGGGCCTGACCTTCGTGGTGACAGGTGTGCTGGAGTCAATGGAGCGGGAGGACGCCAAGTCTATGATTGAGCGCTACGGCGGGAAGGTGACCGGCAACGTCAGCCGCAAGACCAACTACCTGGTGCTGGGCCGAGACAGCGGGGTGTCCAAGACTGAGAAGGTGAAGCGCCGGGCCTCTCTTCTCCTACCCCCCCCTCCTCTCTCTCTTTCGATCTCCCTCTGTCTTTCCCCTCTCTCCCTCTTTCTTTCTCGTACCCTCTCCCTCTTTCTCTCATTCTCTTTCATACCCTCTCTCCCTCCTTCTCCTTTTCTTTCTCTCGTACCCTCTCCACCTGTTTTTCTTAAATGTAAAAGTCTGAGGTAACTAAGGTATTGCACCCGTTGCTGCTTAGGCTCACGGATTTGGCACCAAGATCCTCGATGAGGACGGTTTATTGGATCTCATACGGAACAAACCAGGGAAGAGGTCCAAGTACGAGCTGGCGGCCGAGGCAGAGGTGAGGGATGAGGTCACTCGTGGGTCACTGTGCTGGGGTTCAGGACTAGGGCGTGGGGTTCAGTCCTTTTTCTTCGTCATCAGAACAAAAGCTCCAGGACCCCTGAGCCTCAGCGCTCCAGGGTGAGGAGCACCCCTCAAAAGTCCACATCCAAAACACGAGCCACGCCCACCAAGAAGACCCCGCCCTCCGCCAAGCGCGGCGCAGCCACGCCCCCAGGGAGGCCGTCTCCGAGGGGCAGCAGGGGTGAAGGCGGGGAGGCCAGGAAGGGGCTGTCCTTCGGCAAGGGGGCGACCCGCTCTTTGTCGCCATCGTCCTCCGCCGCGGGGAGTGTTGGGGGAGTGGCCAGCCTGCTGTGGGTGGACAAGTACAAACCGCGCGCGCTGAAGAGCATCATCGGTCAACAGGGGGAGCAGAGCTGCGCTAACAAGCTGCTCCGCTGGCTGCAGAACTGGCATCGGCACCAGACTGGGGACAAGAAGCCTGCAGGTGAGCTGTGTGTGCGTGTGTGTGTGCCATCACCCTGGGGACAAAAACCCTGCGTGTGTGTGTCTCTGTCGTGTGTGTGTCTCTGTCGTGTGCGCGTGTGTGCGTGTGTGTGTGTGTGAGGGGGGAAAAAAAGAGAGAAAGAGAGCGACAGATGGTACTGACAGGGTTCTGTGTGACTGAGGGCCTCTCTCCCCTACACCAGCAAGGTTCGGGAAGTTTGGCGGGAAGGACGACGGCTCCGGGTTCAAGGCGGCGCTGCTGTCTGGACCCCCCGGTGTTGGCAAGACCACCACTGCCGCCCTCGTCTGTGAGGTCAGCACCCTGTGACATCACATCACATTTTACCCACATATGACGTCAACAATGACTCGCCAGTTATGTAGATTCCTGCACAGATCTGGGTTTTTACATTGAGGAGAAAGGTCACTTCCACAACGTAGAACCTACCTGGGTGTTATAGCATAGCATTCATCGGCTACAATGCAGATTTATTCCGTATTTATTCATCTAGCCTAAACCAGCAGGCATAAATAACAATGTTTGTGCAGGAATTGGGATACAGCTACGTGGAGATGAACGCCAGCTGCACGCGGAGTAAAAACAGCCTGAAGCAGGTGATAGCAGAGTCTCTCAATAACACCAGCATAAAGAACTTCTACACAGGTAATGTCTCCCACCACCCCACCCTGTTCATTCCAGTTTTACATGCTCTACTGCTAACATTCAGGGGATGGAGAGCTGATGTCTAATTTGATGTGTGCTTAGCCTTGGTAACGGATACTGGTGCGGAAATAAAGATCATTATATAGAGATGGATAGTGACTCAAGAATTTCAGTCAGTCATTGTGTTTTTACTGTGTCTCCAAGTTCTTACTTGTGTATTTGGAGTATTGATTCCAAGCCCCACTCTCAGGAGCTCTCTGTCGCCCCCTGCAGGAGCTTCTCAGACCGTCAGCGACAAACATGTGCTCATTATGGACGAGGTGGACGGTATGGCTGGCAACGAAGACCGGGGCGGGATCCAGGTATTTTTGACCCCCTGGCCCCAGCACTGTGTGGCCCTGTTGGATGTGTATGGTCGTGTGTGTGTTGGTTTATTCACCCCTCTGTGTGTGTGTGTGTGTGTGTGTGTGTGTGTGTGTGTGTGTGTGTGTGTGTGTGTGGCTCTGCAGGAGATGATAGGCCTCATCAAGCAGTCTAAGATCCCCATCATCTGCATGTGCAATGACCGCAACCACCAGAAGATTCGCTCTCTGGCCAACTACTGCTTCGACCTGCGCTTCCAGAGACCTCGCGTCGAGCAAATCAAGGCACGGTTGACTTCTGACCTCTGACCCCACACCAATTCCACCCAACCTCCATCCAACCACATCCTCTTCACTTATTGAACTTGAACTGTCATTTTGTAGCTTGACCATAACTCGTTCAAGACCACCTGACTGATCACGTCCAATCGGGCGCCAAACTCAAAATTCAAAACCAAACCGTTTTCCTGCTACGTTCACAACAGTGTAAACGAGCATAACTAAGAGCAAGACTATGACCTGTTCTTTGACCTTGAAGTTGGGCGTTCTTATAGCGGTTTGAATGGGCTCACTATCATCCCCGAATTAACCTGAATGTTGCTCTGTTCCCCATCAGGGCGCTATGATGTCCATTGCTTTCAAGGAGGGCCTGAAGGTCCCGCCTCCCGCTCTCAATGAAATCATCTTGGCGTCCAATCAGGATATCAGACAGGTAGGAATCGGTTTCAATGAGGACCGAATATCACCAAAAATAGACATAAAGGTGTGACAAGAGACCATGTAAAAATACCTGCCATGCTGGGAGTTATATAAGAGCAACTAAATATTATGAACCGATTTTCCTGTCGACTTTTTAGAATGTGAAGGAAAACGAAGAGCCAAAATGGATGACTAGCCTGTGCCTCTTTCTCCTGCAGGTGCTGCACAACCTGAGCATGTGGTCGGTCAAAGACAAGGTCATGACCTACGACCAGGTCAAGGCTGACGCCAAAAACGCCAGGAAGGACCTGAAAATGGTAAATGAGAGAACCTTAATAATCATAAAAAGTCTGTCAGGACGTAATAATATATATTTTTTAAACAGATGTGTGTTGGTTGCTTTGTTTTTTATTATTATCTTCAGAAATGTTTCCCAGTGAATAATACTGAGAAACAACAACAGAAATAGATATTTATACAATGTCTGTCAGTGCCTAGGACTCCATGTCCATTTAGGTCCATTTTTTGGTGATGACTATACGGACAGTAATGGCTGTTCTCCCTGCTGCTGTAAAGAGAACACAGCCATCGTTACAATGTGCTGCTATGTAAAGTGTAACGATGGGTGTATTTTCTGTGCTGCTATATAGAGTGTAATAATGGCTGTTTTCTATGTCTTGCTATGTAGAGTGTAATAATGGCTGTTCTCTGTCTTGCTATGTAGAGTGTAATGATGGCTGTGTTCTCTGTGCTGCTATGTAGAGTGTAATGATGGCTGTGTTCTCCGTGCTGCTATGTAGAGTGTAACGATGGCTGTGTTCTCTGTGCTGCTATGTAGAGTGTAACGATGGCTGTGTTCTCTGTGCTGCTATGTAGAGTGTAACGCTGGCTGTGTTCTCTGTGCCAGGGTCCTTTCGATGTGTGCCGGAAGGTGTTTACCATCGGAGAGGAGACCACACACATGTCTCTGATTGACAAGTCAGACTTGTTCTTCCACGACTACTCTCTGGCGCCCCTCTTTGTCCAGGAGAACTACGTGCACGTGCGGCCGGCGGCGGCTGGGTAAGTGCCGGCAATAGGGGTGATCTATCCGAGCCGTGGGTTAAAGGGTTGGGCCTTTCTTCAGTTCAAATCTGTGCTTTTCTTTCCAGTGGGAATCTGAAGAGTCACCTGGTACTGCTGAGTAAGACTGCAGACAGCATCTGCGACGGAGACCTGGTGGATCGACAGATCCGCTCCCGTCAGACCTGGTCACTACTGCCCACACAGGTGAGACTCGCACAGACCTGGACCAGTCTTTACTCATTAACTGAGTCACTGCAGTGACAGCACTGGGCCACCAGGTGGAGCATTTACTTAAGTGTCTTTTGGTATGTTCTCATTCAACCGTCTTTGTGTGTGTGCGTGTGCGTGTGTGCGTGTTCGTGTGTGCGTGTGCGTGTTACAGGCGATCTACGCCAGCGTGCTCCCAGGGGAGCTCATGAGAGGTTATATGAGTCAGTTCCCCACCTTCCCTAGCTGGCTGGGAAAGTTCTCCTCCACAGGCAAACACAGCCGCATCGTCCAGGAGCTGGCCTCTCACATGAGCCTGAAGTGAGTGTCACACACACACACACACACACACACAAAACCGCATCGTCCAGGAGCTGGCCTCTCACATGAGCCTGAAGTGAGTGTCACACACACACACACACACACACACAAAACCGCATCGTCCAGGAGCTGGCCTCTCACATGAGCCTGAAGTGAGTGTCACACACACACACACACACACACACACACACACACACACACAAAACCGCATCGTCCAGGAGCTGGCCTCTCACATGAGCCTGAAGTGAGTGTCACACACACACACACACACACACAAAACCGCATCGTCCGGGAGCTGGCCTCTCACAGTAGTCAGCGGTGAGGAGTCTCTCACAAATGCAAGCACACACACACAAGCATGCATGTGCAAAGCCTTGACGTGTTACATAATAACAGCTTTATGAGGTCAGCCATTTTGAAAAGCACATGTAGTGTAGTCGTTAGCATTAGTGTGTGGACCTTATGCCACAGTCAGGCAGTGAACCTGGACTACATGCCTTATCTGCGCTCGGCCCTGCTCCACCCCCTGGAGAGGCGGGGGACCGAGGGGGCTCCCCAGGCCATCCAGCTCATGGACGACTACAACCTCATCAAGGAGGACGTGGATAACATCATGGAGATCAGCACCTGGGCAGGACGGCCCGAGCCCTACTCCAAACTGGACCCCAAGGTGAGGGGAATGAGGATCCTGTGTGCTGTAGTGCTGTGTGTCAGTCTGCTCCCCGCCCACGTCCCGCTAACGGGACCCCCCCAGCATTTGGTTCTGTTGGGTCGCCAGGCCGCAAATAACAGTTATGAGTGGAAGTAATGTTGGACTGTTCAAGTTGTTCCATTACATTTTTGGCAAGTTTAAAAATTATTTATTTATTTATTTATTTATTTATTTAAATGAAGACCTAGACATGTCAACTATTCGTTGCTGCCTTATCAGGGCAGTGAATTGTCCACTATTAAAAGCTGAGAATAATAGCATGGAACAGTAATAGCTTCAGTCTTTTAGTTGAAAACGGCTTCAATTTCAATAAATATCCTAGTTCCGGAGGGCCACAAATTGATTTATTCCCATTAACCTGAGAACTTGTGCAGGAGTGTAATCTCTCCATTTTGAGAGTAATTAAAGTTTTCATTCCAGCTGTGCTCTTGACGGTCACCCGCTGAGGCCAAATCTGAGCCTCGCCACCCTGTGGAGAACAGGAACATGTTATGCTGATATAAATATATATTCACAGGCTATTCCTCCATTTTGTCTAGTTCTTTTTCATCATCATTATTTTCCTTCACATTCTACAGAGTCTAGACTGAGGGAAATAAGAGTCCATAATATTGAGTTGCACTTATATAACTCCCAGCATGGTAGACATGGTTTTATGTGGCGTTTCATATGGGCTCTTGTTAATAGGGCTTTCCGGGGCAGGGTTCTTGTCACGGCTCGGTCTATTTTTGGTGATATTCGACTCTGGTCCTCACTGAAGCTGATTCCTACCTGTCTGATGTCCGGATTGGATACCAGAATGATTTACTTAAGAGCGGGAGGCGGGACCTTCAGGCCCTCTGAGTAAAGATGGGTGTCATAGCCATAGATCTAGAACCATAGATATGACATATCATGTAATGTAATTTTGAATTCTGAAATGGAACATTTGGCAGCCATCTTACCTGGGTACAGCTATAATAGGAACCTATGGCAAAGTGTCATGTACTTTCTAACCCACTGTGGTGTCATAATCAGGTCTCAGAAGCCAGATAGCTGATGATTGGCTCATAGATATAAAACCATGGTTACTGGCCACCATCTTACCTGTGTATGGTCACATAAATTGTGCCACTAACTATGACATATGTCACATCCAGGATCTTTTTTTTGTGGGAGTTTGGTACCGTTTTACGTCTTAATATAAATGTGTTTCCTCTGTGTTCCCCTCCAGGTGAAGGCGGCCTTCACGCGGGCGTACAACAAGGAGGCGCACCTGATGCCATACTCCCTGCAGGTGGTGATGAAAAGCAAGCGTGGGGGGGCCGAGCCGGAGCTGGGAGGGGAGGAAGCGGAGCAGGAGACGCAGGGACAGGAGGAGGAGGAGGAGGGCGTGGCCTCCGATGCAATGATCAAGGTGACGAATAGTTCAGTTATGGTAGGGCAAACTGCTTTTGTTTACATGTTCCAGTGTTTAATTTTACAATGTGCCAGTTTAGCTACTCATTGTAAGCTTCACTGCAGACCAGTGAAAGGTTTGTTCTTGAAATAAATATATATGAGAGGTGGTAATTCCACTTTTTCTTTGCCGCCTATGTTTTACAGTTTTTAAAAAATTATTATTGTTTCTCACAAATAAACTAATCTTGGTCACGTGGATGCACTGCACAGCCTTTGTCATAGTATGGTATACAGATGGAACAATGTGGATGTGAGCTAAATGTGTTGTATGGTGCCAGATTGTAATTTCTTTCTACCTTTGTTATTGTGTGTCGCCTATATTTGGATTTATGCCACGTTCCAACATTATTCCCATTTCCTTCACAGAAGAAGAAGGCAAAAGCCACCAAGGACACCAAGCAGGGGAAAGCTGAGGATTCTGGGAAAGGGAAGGGCAAAGGCAAGGGCAAGGGCAAGGGCAAGGGAAATGCCAAAAAGTGAGTGACAGACGGGCACTTTGACCAACCCCAAACCACCCCCTTGGGAGAGACCACAGTGGGACACCTGCAAAAGACTATGGCCTGCCCCCCTCCCCCCAAAATCCCCTCGTCCGCTCTCCGAGATGACACAACTAAAATCCAGCCACAGTAACCCAGGTAATCATCTAGCAGGTGGAACAATAAGATGCGTGTTGGCACACTGTAAATGGCTCGCTGCTCAACCTGTCGCTGAATTGTTGTTGATTCAAGGGGTCTGTAAATGACTGTAGAGATAGATGCTTTATTTGAGGGACGGAGGCTTGCATTGGCGGTAATATCGTTCCCTGGAGCTGGTCTTGTGGTTGGAGAGGGATCTGGGACGTGTTGGTTCGTATCCTAAAGCATACGCTCTCATCTCGCTGCCCTTAGAACTCGACAGATTTGTGATAGATTCAGCAACAGGGCGGTTAAAGTTTGGTGAGCATCGGTTTGCCACCGGATAAGACTGTAAATATGTATTTCTCGTGTATCATTTCCTTTTATACCCAACTTGTGTACACTTACATATTTCAGAGCTACACTGGTTCAGCATCAGTAATTTTCCCCTTCTTTTCTGGGCTGACGTTTGTAAAATGAACCCGTCTGCTTTGAAGATGCTGCGGATTTATCCGTACCTTTACTTTTGTATAAGGTTAAGTGAGAATAATAAAGAATTTAATAGCTGACTGCGCAGTGTGTGAGGTGAACTTATCATCCTTGGCAGATGCTCGGGACTCAATTCGCCAAATTATTCCTAACCCCCCGCTCCCCCCCCATCCATCCTACTTGTACCTCTTTTTTAAAAAATCTACGATGAACTCACATGCATTTGTACTCAGAAAGTAACTCCATTAATATTTCCTAAACCCCTATATTTGGGGAGAAACTCCCCTGGTTGACATTAAGCTCAGCCTGGGCTCTCCTGGTTTAGTGTTTCCTTTGAATAATGGTCACATTATTATCAGATTAATTAATGTGATCAAATGCACAGATAGCTGGTCTTTGATTGCAGAAATATGTGCATGTATGTGCTTAGTCACATGAATCGAGTCTCGTCCCTCCTCGAGCCCCTCATGCGAAACCGTGTCCTCTACTCTCCATCATTCATTTGTATTCAGTACCTTCCGCATCTGGCCATCTATTCATGCCTTATTCTCATTGGTTAATGAAAGTTCTCTGGCACATGTTTGGCCGCTTCGTATCCCCTGAGTGGGCGTTACCCATCTGCAGTGATTGACAGCTGGCACTCCCCTTAGTGTAAAGGGCTTTGACGCCTTGCAAGAGTCTCCACAAAATAGCAAGAAATTATGGCTCCACAGAAGTCCCAAATACTGTAGAGATATTTTATTTCTGCAGAAAAATGTCAGAAGTCACATTTAACATTGGTGCAAACTGGTCTATACCAACCTGTACATACAAAAAGTTAGTAATATAGTAAATTGTTAGAAAATATATGATTTTTTTTTTTTTGTTTAAATATCAAAAGTATAGACATTCATGAGTGGCATTTCAGGTCAAAATGAAATGCCTTATTCCAATGGTCCAATGGCAAAAGCCAAAATAGTGTCATATTTATATTTTAGCTGTTCTTTTTTTTGTTTTTGGTTATCCTCCATTTCTATGGAGCCGTGCTCGTTCGTACCTGGCCACACAGGTGACAAAAGGAAGTTGATTTTAGCTCAGTATTTGTGGAGTCTCTATTTTGGTATTTCAAAAAGAGCCGCCATGTTCAGCACGTGACCCACTAATACATACACATGGATCCCAAAATGTCCCAGATTGAGCCTGTACATCTATAGACAGGAAACAATCAACAAGTACACTTTCGGCAGTCGTGACGTTTCGGTTTCACGTAGAAAGTACCTCTGATTTATACACATACACATGGTCAAGAGTGCACATCCAGTAAAAAAAGAAGAAAAAAGTGTGTCCCTAAAGGGTAACCATAGCAACAGCAATCACCTGCTAACTGCTAAAGAACATTCACATTTTACAGCTATTTCCACTGTTAATGCTGGGTGTCTCATGCCTCTTTTCACAATGTAAACGGCACTCAAGTCTTTATAAGGGCTAATATATTACAGAGCTGGGGTTGGACAAAAAAGTGTTAGGCTGCGAGGTTTCAAAGAATAAGAATCATTTGATGGCGATCATTTATCTTTACCCTCCTTCTTGATTGTCAAAGAAAGATATTCTCTTCTTTATTTCCCCCACTGACAGGTCATAACATATCCTCTGGATCTGTTTAAAAAACAAAATAAATGTTTTATTCGCATTCAAATTAAGTAATGAGTATACATTTTGTGACTGCTGTATCTATGAATGTAAAACCACAACAAAATAATACTTTCAAAGGACTTTAAAATGCACCCGGATGTCCTGTTCTGTGTGTGCGAGTGCCATTTGTGACGATGGAAGCGTGTATGTGAATGACTGGTATTTGTGATTGTGTGTGTGTGTAATTGACTGGTATTTGTTATTGTGTGTGTGTGTAATTGACTGGTATTTGTTATTGTGTGTGTGTGTGTAATTGACTGGTATTTGTTATTGCGTGTGTGTGTGTGTAATTGACTGGTATTTGTTATTGCGTGTGTGTGTGTGTAATTGACTGGTATTTGTTATTGCGTGTGTGTGTGTAATTGACTGGTATTTGTTATTGCGTGTGTGTGTAATTAACTGGTATTTGTTATTGCGTGTGTGTGTGTAATTGACTGGTATTTGTTATTGCGTGTGTGTGTGTGTAATTGACTGGTATTTGTTATTGCGTGTGTGTGTGTAATTGACTGGTATTTGTTATTGCGTGTGTGTGTGTAATTGACTGGTATTTGTTATTGTGTGTGTGTGTGTGTAATTGACTGGTATTTGTTATTGTGTGTGTGTAATTGACTGGTATTTGTTATTGTGTGTGTGTGTGTAATTGAGTGGTATTTGTTATTGTGTGTGTAAGGCTCGTACCTCCTTGGCGATCAGTGCTCCAGTTCATCAGGCTGCAGGTAGCTGGAGCAGTCTGCAATCTTCTTCACTTGGCCTGTATTCAGATTCTCTGAGCACATGGGACACACCGACTCCGTCTCCAGCAGACTGAACATCACACACACACACAGTGATTGATTCAGGCTGTGCAGACAGCAGTCACTAATAGAACCTCATGTGTGTGAGTGTGTCTGTTTTTGCTGCATTGTGAGGACTCACGTAAGGAACTGGGAGTGCAGGGCAGGGAAGCTGCAGTGAGGACACACTGACCAGTCCTCCTTCACCATGTGACGACCCTGCAACAGCAAGCAGCGTGCGGTTATGGGACAGAAGGGGAGGGAGAGAGTGGGTGTGTTATACTCACCCTCGCGATGCAGTAGGGAAGGGTGTGTGTGTTATACTCACCGTGGAGATGCAGTAGGGAAGGTTGTGTGTGTGTGTGTGTGTGTGTTATACTCACAGTGGTGATGCAGTAGGGAAGGGTGTGTGTGTGTGTGTGTGTGTGTTATACTCACAGTGGCGATGCAGTAGGGAAGTGTGTGTGTGTGTTATACTCACAGTGGCGATGCAGTAGGGAAGGTTGTTCTTGCACCCTGGACACAGCAGCTCACATTCTGGCAGCATGAAGTTACAGTACGGACAGGGCGTGGTCTCCTCCTCCACCTCTGAAGTGTCCGGCCGCCTGAGCGAGGAAGAGGAAGAGAGAGGAATACAGGGAGGTGAGCTGAGCTGGTTTCCTGTCCAGCACGTGCCCCTAGCTGAGGCAGGTGGGTGTGCCACGTGCAGCGCTCACCGGACCATGGCCTCGATCTTCTTCTTGTACTTGATGTCGATCTTGTTGCGGTACTCCGGCCGCATCAGCATGGCGGCGAAGCTGAAGGAGGAGTTCTTCAGCCCGGCCCGGTGACACTCGATCACCGCCGACGTCAGGATGGGCACAATGTCTATAAAGAGCAAGCTTTTACCTTTCTCTGTACCCCGTTACCCTGCATAAGAGAGCTTAAACCCTTCGTCTGTGAATCATTCTAACATTCTTGTGTTCACATGGTCAACTGTGAAACTTAACCGTGTCCTGATGTTTTTTTACTTTCTCTTCACGAGGAGACAAATATGGGGTCTGGCTCTTCATTAGTACAGAAATTATTTTTTATCTAATCTGGTATTATGGATTGATCAACACCGTATTGTGAAAGATTGGGTGACTGGTGCAGGGAGGGAGATGGATGGATGGAGAGAGAAAGAGGGGAGGACTCACGGGAGGGGAACTTGCTGATGTTGTTGGACACGCGAATTAGCATGCGTGCCCCCTTTAGGTGATCACCCCTCTTCACGTGTACCTGTGGGGGTACAGACAGCCGGTGAGGTGGAGGCTCAACCACAAACATCCTGTCTCCTGAGCGTCTGGTAAAGGGATGTTACAGGTGGATTATGGGTAAAGACGAGGCCTTCCCAACCTTGACCAGGATGTAGCTGTGGAGTATCATCAGGTTAGTGGCCATCTCTGCCGGGATGCGGATGTTCTGGGTCTGCAGCTCCGTGTACATGCTGAAGAGGACGTCGTGGGCGTTCCTGTAGTTTCCTAAAAGACCGCGAGGTACGTTTTATTCGGAGTCATTGAACCGCTGGTTCTGCAAGCTAATTCAGACTAATGAGCTAGAACAGAAATGTGAAAATGGCTCTCAAAATCTCACTGGGACCAGACAGAAAACACATTACAAATGATCAGCAGCTGCAGGAAAGAGAACGACACCGACGGACAGACAGACCTGCAGACTGCTCCTCTCTCGCAATGATGATGGCGGTCCGAGCCGCCTCTCTGTAGTGCTTCAGGGCCATGTACAGCCGGAACAGGTACTTTGCATCCTGGGACAAAAACCACCATCATCACAATGAAACCTGTCAGGCTCTCCACCAATCAGCTAACGGCAGACCACAGACATCTGTGGCACCACAGTCACATGCTCTGCGTCCCCGCCCCACACCGACTGTCCACCCGCCCGTGACCCAGATCACCCTCCTCCTCAGTCCCGACTCTGTGTGCCTGTACTACCACACGCATATAAACAGGGGTCTACGCGCAGTTATGAGGGAGTTGCATTTAGCGGGCAGCTTTACTCACACTTACTTTGCACCTGGGGTGTTTGCGGGGCAACTCAAACCTAAAGCCAAAGCTAAATGGAGCTATGGAGAAAGCCGCTTAGCATTATGGTTAGCGTGTGTGTAATGAACTCCGCCAGCAGGTGGCAGCAGTCTCAGGCGGCTACTCACAGAGATAGGCTAAAGGCAGGTCAGGGTGAAATTAGCGTGACAGGAGAGATGAGGAAATGGATTAGAAACACACAGAGAGTCATCACAGAAACCTGGGGGGTATTTCACAAAGCAGGATTAGTGAGTTAGCTGGATAACTGCTCTGAGTGAAACCCGGAACTGCTCTTTTTACTTCAGTCCATGTTCCAGATTTGGGAGGGCTCCGGGTTTTACTCAGTGCAGTTATACAGCGAACTCAGCAATCCTGCTTTGTGAAATACCCACCAGGTAATTGACAGACTGACAAAGGCTACAACCAACAGAGAATCGGTGAATGCCAAAATGCATGCGATTCAAGATTCCAGTGATTGTTCATTCACTAGCACAGGGGTAGGAAACCCTGGTCCTGGAGTGCCGGACGACGGTCCTGGTTTTTTCTCCATCCAAACCTATGACTATATAACTAGATTAATTTGAATTGATCAAGTGTAATGAATGCAGGTAACCTTGTGATGGAGACACTCAGCATTTCACCATTCAGAATATTCAAGCTCAGACTTTTAATCATCCATTAAACTCTTGCGATGAAGCTCAGGTGGAACAAAAACCAGAAATGGCACCAGCGCTCCAGAACCAGGGTTGCCTAGCTAGCCTATAGGATTATTCTCAGGGCTGCCTAGCTAGCCTATAGGTTTATTCTCAGGGCTGCCTAGCTAGCCTATAGGATTATTCTCAGGGTTGCCTAGCTAGCCTATAGGATTATTCTCAGGGTTGCCTAGCTAGCCTATAGGATTATTCTCAGGGTTGCTGATGAATAGAAGAATATGTATGACATTTCACTGTTTTTGGCTCGGCTTTACCGAGCAGTTCAATACAACACAATGCAGTTCAATAACTTAATCCCCTCTACATCAGGAGCAGCCAGCCAGCCTTGGACATGGAGAGGAGCAGGGTTGGCTGGCCTTGGTTTTCACCATTAAAACAGCTCAAGTGCTCATTAAAGTGCTGAATAAAAGAAACCCAGCGAACCATGCTGCTCGCCAGGGCCAGGGCCAGGGCCAGGGCTAGGGATCCCTGCTTTAGGAGTGGGTGTGGAACTGCACCAGCAATGGGGAAAAAAAGCAGTAACATGGAGGGGCCTGCAAGGGGCGGTGTGTACCTTGGGCATCCCATCGCTCTCCCCCATCAAGTAATCGATCAGCTGGTTGGTCAGAGTTTCGTCCTTGGCCTGTCCCACCTGGGCCACGACAGTAATGAAAGTCATTGCAAAGAGTTTTTTTATTATTTTTTTTACTACTTCTGAATTTTAACACTGAAAATGAAACTTTCTTGCTGTCACGTCAGTGATAACAAGTATAGATTTGTGGAATACCATATGTCCTGTCCTGTCATTCTATGTTAAAAAAATAACATTTCTTTTGTCTTTATCGCTGGAGCAGTAAAAATAAAGAAATCTTACCGTTTCTATGGCCATCTCAATCGCCAGGTTGTCGTCAGTGTTGGGGCACTTCAGGAAGTGCTTGAGGGCCTGAGACAGACGAGGGAGGGAGGGAGGGAGGGAGGGACGGGGGTGAGGGTGGAGAAGGGCGGTGTGGGGTCGACAGACGTGCATGTTTGAGGTGAAGTGCATTCACATCAAATAATTCAATGGAATCGGCTCACTGCTGCTTTGGGTGTTATATGAACAAACGCTGAATTTAATAAATGCAGGAATGAATCCATCAATGAATCAGTGGATCGATGAATTCATTAAGAGTTAGTGAATGAACGAATGAAAGGCTCACCCGGCTGTACTGGCCACATTTTTGGAAGAACTTTCCCGCTTGCAGGTGCTTCTTCTCACCCTCAAAGTAGAGGGCGATGCTCTGGTAGTCCTCCATAGTAGCATCAGACCCTGGCATGGGGAAACACGCGCACACAGTGTTGGCCAGGGGTACACACACACATAACTGGTGTACACAGACGACCAGTGCACATACCTTTGTCAAGGCCTCAAACAGATACAAACACAAATCAAGTATTTACAACCAATTCTGCCCAACAGCATGTAACTGAATTGCTTTTCGTCTACACACATCTGCCGTTAATATACAGGCTTAAATAACCCAGACTCCTATTTAAACTATTATTTAGCTTAGCAGATGTCCGACTCCTTCGTCAAGGAGACTTAACTTACATTAAGCTAACAGCCTTTGTTTTTTCAATTACACACTATCCATCTGGACATTTACTGTAGTTCAGACTAAGTAGAATTCTCAGGCGTAAGACAGCTGTGCCCCACCTGGGACTGAAACTGGCAACACTAAGTGTGTTACAAACACTGAAACACTGCAAGTGTGTTTTTTTGACATTATACAGACTAGCTGGGCTCTTCCTCTCTGGGGGGAGGGGCTTACCGATGATGTCAGCATAGACCTCCATCTGGCTGTGTTGCTGGGCGAGTTGAAAAGCCTCGTCGTTGCACTTGGACAGGACCAGGAACTGGATGGCCGATCCGTAGTCACTCAAACGCAGGAAAAACCTTGGCCAGGACGGACAGGAGGATCGCCACAATTTAACAGGTATACTTAAATGGATCTTGACACTTTCCTGGAAAACTTAATTGTTGAATGTATAAAACCTTTAAATTAAACCATTGCATAGTTTCACTGTACATAGAAGGCACAATTGAAGGACATTGAGGATGGGTTTCATGTTCTCGTAAAGGCACCTTCTATAACCTTTGAGGCTGGCCCATCTAATTTGCCGGAGCGATCACCATAAACGAAAGGAATTCTGAGTCTCCTGACCTGGCCACCATCTTGGCTCCGTCGATGGACTGCGTCTCGCGCACGATGCGCACAGCCTCCTCGGGGTTGTTGAGGTGGTCCAGCTGCACGCGGATCACGTTGTCCCAGTCTTTGGCGCTCTCGTACGCCATGGCAGCCTCCTTGTACCTGCCAGGAAGTGAGCCGCAGGACGTGAGCCAAGTTACACTGAGGCTCAGCTAGGATTAAGGGTGGAGACCTCTGATGCAGGAGGAAGGCAGAGAGAGAGAGAGAGCGAGACGGAGAGATAGAAATACGGACAGGTGTGTCCGTGACCTACCTGCCATCAGCCTCCTTGGCCTTGGCGTACTGCAGGTGGATCTTGGGTGAGGTCACCTGGGGCAGGAGTTCCCCAACCTTCGCCCTGATGGAGAGGCACAGGTACAGTCCCAAAATGAGCTTGAGTCACCCACCACAGTCATCCTCAGCTGTGCAGGATCGTGGGAAATGAGCCATAATGGCTCCACCCACAGCGCTCACGCTACACAGGTTACCATGCAGCCCGCCAATCTCCTCCCAGATTAATACCCACAATACAGCGCTCACGCTACACAGGTTACCATGCAGCCCCGATTAATACCCACAATCCCCTCAGTAATTAAGCGAATGTATTGTTCCAATAAAATAAACGCAGAGCAGCGTCGCCCGAACAGTGGCACTTTCAGTAGTGACGGGAGTGGAAACGATGCAGGGAACTTGCATTGTGTCGCGTAATCCTCGGGGTGCGATTGATAAAGCCATTACCGCCGCGCTGCGGTGGTCCTCGAGGGCCCGGCAGACGGCCGCTGCACAGCTCAGCATGAATATTTCAGGATGTTCTTATATTGGCTGACCCACAGGAGAGGCTGGCGACGCTCTGTATTTACGGCGCACTTACAGAAAAGAACGCGGGAGCTTTTGGGGCTCGCGGGGAAAACGCTGTCAGGACGCCTCTTAAAATGGATTCCTATTCATCAGGTTTCCTCGAGGGGAACGAAGCAGTGAAAATGGAGAATCAGTACTGCGCTGGGGCAGCTAGGTACAGGGGTATCTCCCTCACGGTAACGCCTTTATGGCTGTAATGAGCCTGGTGAAATTTACTTACCCACTTCAGTACCAAACAAGTACAGCCCTGCACACAGCAATGAATGGATAAAAGAGCCGACAGTTGTAATTCTGTGGTAATACTGAGCGTAATTCACACCCACATCTCCCCACTTTCTCTATGTCATTAAAGCAAATGGCTGCCTATATTGTCACTGGCATAATTGGTAGCTCTGCACTCTACTGAAATTGTTCCAGGGACTCGACCTTCTGCTTTGCCAACAGTCATAAACATAAAAGCGGCTATGCGTCTCAGTCCTGCAGCTGGAGACGCCTGAACCACACCCCAACCGTGCAAATCTACACCAATCCACACCTGAACCATACCTGGAAAACTCTCAAACCGTACCCAATCTAAACCAAACCAGACCTGAACCATTCCCAGAACACTCTCAAACCACACCAAAACCATACCCAATCTATTCCAATCCAGACCTAAACCATTCCCAGAAAACTCCCAAAATACACCCAAACCATACCCGATCTACACCAATCCACACTTGAACCAAACCCAGAAATCTCCCAAAGCACTCCTACGCCGTACATGATCTACACAAACCGACGCCCGATATACCCAGAAAACTCCAAAACCACACTCAAACTGTAACTGATCGAACCCAATCCACACCTTAACCACACCCGTAAAACGCCCAAACCAAAACATTCCTGATCCGCACCTGTTAAATATAAAATGTTAAATCCTACATTTCCTGTCTTGTAGTTACTCCCGTCGCCAATGGCTGCGTGTGGCCCTGTCAGTGCGGGCGGGGGGCGCTCACCAGTTCTTGCAGCGGATGTAGACGGAGGCGGCCTTGTCGTAGTACTGGCCCTTCTCGTATAGCTGGGCTGCCTCTGAGAATTGCTGTACAAATGAGAGGACAGAACAGGGTTGTGCTTTCTGTTGGCTGCTGGAGTCTGGGTCACTCTTATCCGCTCCAGGCCTTAACACCGCCCCCACAGACCCCAACCCCCCCGTTCACACGTTCAATCACCTTCATGCTCTCCAGGATCGCCCCACAGTCCTTCTTCAGGAGCCTGCTGGGGTGTTTAATCGCCTGGTTGGCCCCTCGACGGATGTCTCCCATCCTGATTGACATCCGAGCCACGCCCCCTAGACAGGCTTCATCGTGCTCCTGGAACTGGGGGGGGGTGTTCACCAATCACAATTATGCCCCTGTTTCATTCACCAATCAAATGCATACATACTATACAGGACTCCCAATTAAACGCATATATACTATACAGGACTCCCAATTAAACGCATATATACTATACAGGACTCCCTATCAAGGGCATGTTCTTACACACACACACACACAATCACATGTTCTTGCACTCACACACACAAACACATAAACACGCACATTCACAAACTGTAGGAAGCTGTAGAAGCACTCACCTTGTTGTCACCAGTTATTCCTTTATCGTAGTGGGCCAGTGCATTCACATAGTCTCCGCTAGAGAAAATACACAAACATAGTGGGCCAGTGCATTCACATAGTCTCCGCTAGAGAAAATACACAAACATAGTGGGCCAGTGCATTCACATAGTCTCCACTAGAGAAAATACACAAACATAGTGGGCCAGTGCATTCACATAGTCTCCACTAGAGAAAATACACAAAACATAGTGGGCCAGTGCATTCACATAGTCTCCGCTAGAGAAAATACACAAACACAGTGGGCCAGTGCATTCACATAGTCTCCGCTAGAGAAAATACACAAAACATAGTGGGCCAGTGCATTCACATAGTCTCCACTAGAGAAAATACACAAAACATTAGGCAGAACATGGAACTAACTCAAGTGAATTCAAGCCAATCCAGAAAATGTAAAAGTTGTACAGCTGGCGGTAAAGGTCACTGTTCTCCCAGTTTAGAGGAGACAGCTGATGAAGAGGCGGAGCTGATGAAGAGGCGGCACTCACACAAACTCCAGCTGCACGGCGTACTCCTTGGATATGAAGGGTATCTGTGCGGGGGCCAGTCGCTTTGCCAGCTGTAGTGCGCTGTCCCAGTGCTGCAGGTCTCGCCTCATCTGGGGCGCGCACACACACACGCACACACATACACACATACACACAATCACATACAAACGCAAACATGCGGCCCCAAGTGTACATACACACAAACACACATACAAATTTGATTAAAAAATGTAACTACATTTTTTTTATACAGGCATTGAATAGTGTGTGAGGGCTGTGGCTGGCGGCGTATGGGAGATTCAGAGATGGGGATTCGAGGGTGGGGGGTTCTCGTTCTCGTACTCGTACCTCCAGGGCAGCGATGGGGCAGGTGGAGGAGAGGTACAGGTCCTGGGCTTGGTTGAAGTCGTTGGTGAACATGGCCAGGTGTCCCGCCAGCAGGTTCTGATCCTCGATGCCCTGATAGAGAGAAAGGGGGGTAAGACGGGGCTTTCCTAAACGAGAGTGTGAATGTGGGTGGCGGCGGGGCCTACCTTGATATCCTCCAGTGACATCACCATGCCCACATTGCGCACCATGCGATACACACGGATGGCCAGCTCCACCTCCATATGGTGCAGGCAGGCCCGGCCTAACTCCGTCCACAAGTCTGGGTTATTCAGAGCCTTGCACAACTCCCATGCCTCCGAGAACCTACCACACACACACACACATAACACACACAGACAAAAAAAAACACACCGGCAAACACACATACACAAACCAAGAGAGACAAGAGACGAGTCAATATACAGGGGTTGATATAAGTGGTACGCAAGTCCACATACACGGCAAAAAAATAAATAAATGTGTGGCAATTTTATATCAGTGCAAATGCATAACTAAAAAATAGGTAGCAGTGCCAAGATGATGACAGACTGAAACACACACACAAAGAGCCCAGATGATGACAGACTGACACACACACACACACACACACACACACACAGGTGTGTGCGGTACCTCTTGAGCATTAGGGCCTGGGGGAGCAGGCGGGCGAGCTCGGCGGGGGGCTGGTCCTTCCAGCCGCCGAGCAGGAAGGCGTGCGTGCCGAGCGCCACGCTGCTGGTCTTCCCGCTCTGCGTCTGGCACGTCAGCTCCCCATTGTACAGCAGCAGGGGCTTGTGGGAAAACGGCAGCTTGGTGCCTCCTGCCAGGATGATTTTGGACCCTGTGAGGCGGTGGAGGAGAGGAACCCCAAATGTCACAACCCCAGATGAAGCAAACGGCAAGGAGGCGTGACATCATACAGTGAATGCAGTTTTACGCGGTTCTTTTCACACTAGGCAGTGGGGGCTGTAATGTAATAATAATAATAATAACTTTATGTGTATCGCACTTTTATCAAAACAAGTTTACAAAGTACATCACAATCAAATAAAAATGAGAAATGGATAAAATATCTAAAAACAAGTGAAATAAAAATAATTACGGTAAAACAGAATAAAGGTAAAATACAGTACAATAAAATGCATAACTATGGTTATGGTAATTAAAATTCAGTTCGAAACTTGTCTAAAAAATGTGTTTAAAAAAGGGATTTAAAAGAAATTACTGATATAACAAGCCTGAGCTCTTCGGGCAAGGAATTCCAAAGTTGAAAGGTCCTGGTAGCAAATGCCCGGTCACCCTTTGTCTTTACCCTTCTGGACTGAGCAGAAGTTCATTTTCCTCCTTGGGGAGGCTTAGCAGCGGTGTCTATAATGGGGTTGGTGTTGTGGACGGCACGGTGCCCTACCTTGGATGGTGTCCTTGTGGAAGACGTAGGTGTAGACCTTGTCGTCATCGTAGGCGACGAAGACGCCCTTGTCCATGGCCCAGTTCTCCCACAGGACGCCTTTGACGGTCGGCGCGAAATTGGGAATTTCGAACACGGAGTCGTTCACCTGGAAAGGGGGAGCGGAGAGGGCAAACAGGGAGACGGGCTGGTAAATGTGGCCCTCGCTTCACCCAGAGACCCGTGAGGTGGAAAGGGAGGCGGGAAGGGACCGTCTAACCGGGCAGTACAGGAAGCCGTCGTTCTTGTCGTCGATGAAGACCAGCTGCGTGCCGTTGGGGTCGGGGAAGAGTTTTCGGATGCCCACCGGGTGCCGGTGCTCGTTGACATACTGCCAGTCCTCGATGTAGAAGCACTGGATTACACCGGTCTGAACGGACAGACAGACGGATCACAAACAACGCTACGACTGCCGTCTCATCCGCGCGGCGCATGTATGCTGTGCTGGGGCCTGTATCACACAGCAGGATTACTGAGTTAGCTGGATAATTAGCGTGACAGGAGAGATGAGGAAATGGATTAGAAACACACAGAGTCATCACAGAAACCTGGGGGGTATTTCACAAAGCAGGATTAGTGAGTTAGCTGGATAACTGCTCTGAGTAAAACCCGGAACAGTTCTTTTTACTTCAGTCCATGTTCCAGATTTGGGAGGGTTCCGGGTTTTACTCTGTGCAATTATCCAGCTAACTCAGTAATCCTGCTTCGTAGAAGGCTATGCCCCCCTGGACCGTTCGGGGGATTTGTTCCTTACGTCGGTGCCGTAGAAGAGGAAGTCGGCGGTGAGGGCGTGGGCCAGGATTCGACACTTATCGTCCCGACCAGGGAACAGGCGTGTCTGTCTGTCCTCTTGAAGCTCCTGTTCTTCACCCTCAATCTGAATCAGACACACACACATGTACGCGCACAAGCACGCACACACACACACACACTGTACGCGCACACATACACACACATGTACGCGCACAAGCACACACGCACACACACACACACACACATGTACGCGCACACACACGCACGCACAAACATACACACACACACACACACATGTACGCGCACAAGCACGCACACACAAACATACACAGAGTTAGGTTGAAAGGGTGACAAGATTAATCTGTCCCCCCTAATATGCACACATCACATGCGCGCGCACACACACACACACACACACACACACACACACACACACACCTGCTCTCACCATGTGAAGCTGCACCTTCCCCTCAAACAGAGCAGCGGCATAGTCAGAGTTCAGGCACATGCTGGCTACAGTCCCCAAATACTCCGTGTCCTTCAGTTTCTCCACACCTACAGCAAAGCACATATTTCATGACCTTAATAAACAAACTGAAGCCAAGAGGCGACCGTTTTTACTACTAACTTTACAAAGCACCTCTCGGCCTTAATGTGCACGCTCACCACCGTCTCCAAGAGCGTAGAACCACGCACGGTTGTTCATCCCCACTGCAATGTGGTCCGGCCCAACGCCAATGAAGTTGGGCTCTACCTCCACTTCCATAGCAACAGGTGACTCCTGTGAGAGTGTGAGGGTAGAGGATCAAACAACAGACAGCTGATAGACTCTGATATAGTGTGTGTGTGTGTGTGTGTGTGTGTCGTGTTTCAGCAGTGAGATGTATTGTCCCAGGGAGAGGCTCAGGGTTTTGTGTTGTGACTCACCCCCTCCACCTGGTTGGCCACGGTGACCTCCAGCAGGGAGGTGAGATAGGCCACTCTGGTACCGCATGTGTCCCCCAGGATTGGCAGCTTGGTGAGGAACACGTGAAGTGTGCCACGCTGGGTAGAGATCGCCAACAGCTGGCCATCATCTGTCCATGACAGCTGGTCCAGTCCTAACACGCACACACACATACACAAACACACACACACACACACATACACATACACATACACATACACATACACACACACACACACACACACACACACATACACAGTGGGACGTAAATGTACTGCCTTAACAGCTTTCTTAAGCCTCAGGTAAAAAACCAACAGTTAATAACCCAGAGATTCAGGACACGTAGCGGAGCCATATTTCCTACAGGTTATTAGTTATTCTGTCTCTCTTCCCCCCAGGTATTTATTTCTCTCATCTCTCCCTTTCCCCCGCCATCTCTATCTCTCTATTCTCCTTTTCCTTTATTCCTTCTCTCCATTTCTCCCCTATTTTCTTTCTCTCCTCTCCCCGTCTCCATCCCTCCCCTCTCTCTCTCTCTTGTTCTTTCTCTACCTCTCTCCTTTTCTCAGTTATTCTCTCTCTCCATCTGCCGCTCCCTTATTTCTCCCTTATTCTCGTTTGTGTCTCTGCGCTGTGAAGTGTATCTGGGGAAGGGCTCCCTCAGTTCCCTGGGCTGTCAGCTATCAGTCGAGCTCACCGGCTGCTCTCATTGCGTTGGGACCAGTGCTGTGGAAATGACTATAATGCAGCTGAAAACCCATAATGCATTGCTCTGGAGACTCTCCACCGACAGAGAAGATGCACAAAGCGGAAAGTTACTGGAGCTCTGCTTACTCCAAAGATTAAGAAACAACAAGGCCTCTACAGAAACTGGCGACAGAGAGGTAAATACACACAGTCCCCTAAACTATAGTTTTGAAATCACAGGGTCTGTTTTTTATGTTTAAAGCCAAAATATTTGACCTAGGTAAAAAATAACCAAAAGAGTATTTTTTGATTGGCTTTGTTAATTGCATGGGGCATTCAAATACTTGTCTGTTTTGTAAAAAAATACAAAGAATTAAAGTGGCTACGTTTCCACCTTTAGTTACCTTTGGTTTCATCATCCAGGCTGACAATAGCATACATGTCCTTCAGCTCGGTCAAGTCGTGAATCTTGATACTGAAACAGGAAAATGAGGAAATATCTTTGGAGAAAGGAAGATGAATCTTTAACATGAAGAAATAATTACAATCTCAGGAAAATAGAAAAAGATTCACAATTGGGATTAACTTTAACTAACAGCATATACCCCAGGTGGACCATATATACTTTATATTTCTTTTCTTTTTTTTAAAAATTTATTTTATTTTATATATTTTTTTATTATCATGTGTTTGTTTGCAGGTCCGACATTAAACAGAAAAATAATACATAATATGGTATGTGTTTCATGTGCTTAATACATATTTTTAAACAATATACCACCCGTTATCATATAAATAAGTGTACACTCACAGAAACTCACTCCAAGTATTGAGGAGGTACACATTGAAATGATGTAGTTTAATCTCTGAATACATTCAGATTCCTTCTCCATTCCCTCCCTCTCTATATTGAAATAAAAAAAATGTAAACCTGCTCCCGTGGTTCATTTGCTTAATTTCTCTGACTGTTATCAGACTACAGAGGACATAGTTTGTCATTTCTGATTGATTAGTGGATATTTATTAAAACATCGCCCCCTGTGGGCGGAGCCTGCTGCCCTGCGCATTTACCAGTTGTCACCACAGGAGGCAGCCTTGTTCAGGGACTGGGAGATGGCAATGCTGGTCAAGCTGTCCTTGTGGTTGTGAGCCTGGAAGAGCTCCTGGCCAATCTCGCGGATGTGGGTGGAGATCACCACAAAGTAGCCCTGTGAGAAGCCAATCATGATGTAGCCATCGCCGTACCTGTCCCACGAAAAGGGGAGAGAGGGAGAGAGGGAGGAAGGGAGATAGGGATGCAGGAATGGAGAGAGGGAGGCAGGGATGGAGAGAGTAATGGATAGAAAAGGAGGCAGAGCAGAAGGGAGTGAGGGAGAGATGGTGAAAGTAATTACCATTTCAGAAAACATAACAAGTTTCGAGAGCAAAATGAGGCGGGCATTACTGCTCCCAGGGCCGTTTCTAGACTGCTTTGATTGGGGGGGGCATGAAGAGATGTTGGTGGGGCAAAAGGAGGGGGGGGCAAAGTAGCTTGGGGTCTGGCGGTCATCCCCCATAAAGATTTGAGCCTTTTCAAACTCATTTCCTGAATTTCTCCACAACCTCACACAGGGCATTTTCTAAAATAAAATGTTTAATTTATGAACATTTAGAAGATTTTTTTATTTTTTTTTAAAGCCCTAGGTGAGATTTGAGATGCTTTCATATAAAGCTAAAGCATAGGCTAATCAGTATATTAGTGAATAAGATCATTTTATTACATTTTAAACCTACCTCCACCCCCCTCATCTTATAGGAGGACAACTTTAATACCAAATCATTATCTAATCTTATTTGGAAACAAGTATATTAAAGATGAGCTATATTCCTTCATCATTTCAGTCTTTGTGCCATTTTATAGTAACTACGTTACTGTAACTGGCTCATCATTTTCATTTATATACACTGCCTGGCCAAAAAAAAAGTCACACACTAGTATTTTGTTGGACCGCCTTGATTACGGCACGCATTCATCATGGCATTGTTTGGACAACCTTATGCAACGTCACAGCATTTATTTCCGTCCAGAGATGCATAAATTTTTGGCCGAGATCTTGTATTGACGACGGGAGAGTTGAACCACTCCGTAAAGTCTTCTCCAGCACATCCCAAAGACTTTCAATGGGGTTAAGGTCAGAACTCTGGTTGCCAATTCATGTGTGAAAATGATTCCTCATGCTCCCTGAACCACGCTTTCACAATTTGAGCCCGATGAATCTTGGCATTGTCGTCCTGGAATATGCCCATTGATGGGAGAACCTGGTCATTCAGTACATTCAAGTACTCAGCTGACTTAATTTTATTGCTGCATAATGTTGCTGAGCCTAGACCTGACCAATTGAAGCAACCCCAGATCATAATACTGCCTCAAGAGGCTTGTACAGTGGGCACTATGCATGACGAGTGCAACACAACTTTCTTTTGGCCAGGCAGTGTACAGTGTACAGTATATATATATATAATTATTTTTTATATATTTTATGCCAGAGACGCCTGGGGGCTTGCCTCTCTTGACGGCTGCCGTTTCGCCATGAGAGTGATAGAGAACGTAAAAGAGAGAGACAGACAGATATGATAGTGTATTTTAATATACCGTATGTGAAGTATTCCAAAGTTTGAGGAAAGTAGGGCTGACCAGCCAACACACAGCAGTAGGCTAGTTAACACACACACACACACACACAGCCAGCTAATGCAATGATGCAGATGTTTCGCTGAATCGCAGCTATAACAACTAGGCTAGATGCAACATGTAATCAATCTATTTACAATCAAATCTCCCAGACGGAGACTCTGGCCAGTATCCTCAACTCACTGAGTAAGCTAGATTAGCGAACATTATATCCTAAGCAATGCGTAACAGTTACAGTTATCAAGAAGAGACAGCATAGATTGATCAAACAAACTGACCTCTCTCTCACTCTCTCTCTCGCTGCATCTCCATGTTTTATATGGCCAAACCAACCAATCAGATATTAGAGAAATATATTATTTAGAAGTGGCATTTTTATGATTGGTCGAATCGTCTGTAGCTCTAAAAGCCTACTGACGGCGCTACGGGCGCCGACTTCATATTGTCAGGATAAATTTTTTCTGGATTTGGCTTTGGGGGGCATGCGGATCATTTGGGGCGGGGGGGGGGGGGGGGCGTTGCCCCCCTGTGCCCCCCCTTGAAACGGCCCTGACTAGGGTGAGACCCAGAGTAGCGCTAGCGGCGGCTGGTGATGGCGGTATGAGACAGAGTAGAATTGCCCTCACCAGCGGTAGGCGATGATGGTGCCGTAGCGCTGCTGGAAGGCCAGCTCAATGGGGTTGTCTGGGTCGTTCAGGTTAAAGAGGAACAGGGTCTTCCTCCCGACCACCACGCTGATCTGTGAGGGGGAGGGAGGGAAACGGATTCAGATCAAACTGAGCTCACAGTGACAGGTCATGTGACAGGTCGGGCTCACCGTGCTCTCCCCTGGCGACGCCCTTTCGTCCGTCTTCATCACGGAGAACTGGACATCCGTCGGATCCGACCGCACCTGAGTCTACAGGAGAGTAACAGACACAGTGCGCTATATCTGAGGAACACGTGGGCTGGGATACACACAGATACATAACACACACACACACATTAGTATACATGTGCACACACACACACACACACATTATTAAATATGCGCGCACACACACACACACACACATTATTAAATATGCGCGCACACACACATTATTAAACATGTGCACACATATACACGCATTATTATGTATGTACACACACACATTATAAAATATGTGCACACACACACACACACATTATAAAATATGTGCACACACACACACACACACACACACATTATAAAATATGTGCACACACACACACACATGTACATAGCCATACACCAAGAAAGGGAACGGAAACAATAATGAATGACATCCATGAAACACACAGTAACGGACCATGTAGTGAAAAGAAAGAGAAAACCAGGGGAGTGAGAGAGATAAAGTGCAGAAGAAAGCTGGAGGAGGAGAAGGAGGAGCAGGAGGAGGAGCAGCGGAGTGGAGTAACGGTCACCTGTCGGATGGTGTCTCCCTCGTGGTTGCTCACGGTCATGTTGCGGTCCTCGCTGCCCAGTGCCAGCAGGTTGTGGGAACTCCAGCAGCCACAGGTGATCCGCTTTGTGTGTTTACCTGTACAGAAACACAAAAATCAAATACCTCCTCTCAAGAGACAGACTGGGCCACCCTTTTTCTGGAAAAAAAAATCACATTTCTGTTTATTTAAAACCATTCTAAAACTTAATTCCTCAGTTTGGAGTCACTGATTATAACTGTTGGCTTGACTGTGCTTTATATGTTAATTCCAATTTGGAATTCCTGATTGTAAGTATTGGTTGAACTGGGCTTTGTATGTTAATCCTTCAATTTGGAATTATTGATTGTAAGTGTGGGTTGAACTGGGCTTTATTGTCAATTATTCAAATTGGAATTCCTGATTGTAAGTATTGGTTGGACTGTGCTTTATATGTTCATCCCTCCGTTTGGAATTCTTGATTGTAAGTGTAGGTTGAACTGGGCTTTGTATGTTAATCCCTCAGATTGCAACTGTCGGCGGGACTGTGCGGCTGCACTGAGTACCGCACAACTGCACTACGGCCAGACGACACGTGCACAACTGCACTACGGCCAGACGACACGCGCCCAACTGCACTACGGCCAGACAACACGCGCACAACTGCACTACGGCCAGACAACACGCGCGCAACTGCACTACGGCCAGACAACACGCGCCCAACTGCACTACGGCCAGACAACACGCGCACAACTGCACTACGGCCAGACAACACGCGCACAACTGCACTACGGCCAGACAACACGCGCACAACTGCACTACGGCCAGACAACACGCGCACAGGACTCCTGACCACAATTCCCATTTAAGAACACAATAAGAGCATTAAGAACACATAATGAGGAGAACAGGTCATTCAGCCCATCTAGGCTCATCAGTAAAAAAGAGCCCATTTTGAGTGAAAAAAAGCCCATTTAAAAGGCAGAGTGACCCTGAGTGACAGTTACCCAGGACAGGTATCTTGCGTGACGTCTGCTGGTTGTAGATGAGCAGGTTGCCCTTGGCAGTTCCCACCGCCAGCAGAGATGCCGTCTTCGACCAGAGGATGAAAGACATCTGATCCCTGCAAAGAGCCCAATGATACAAAAATAAGGGCCAGAATATTCATACGGCCTTTAATGTTTCAAAACACAACAGCACAGGGACCCTGTATTTTCCTGCTTTGAGCCTCTTGCAAGACTATTGCTGTTAAAAACTCAGTGAGCCTGTGTAAACTAACTCAAATAAATGTGTGTGTGCATACTCTTCATGGTGGTCGTGCTCCTATTTTGAGCTCACAGGCCAAACTTCAATCAGTACTTGCACTACACAGCTTTTAATGGGTAAAAATTGGAACAGCACTGTATTATAATAACTGTGACTTGCAAAGGGAAGAAACGTGTCATTCAGAAGCACCATATAGGGCAGATGCTGCCTGACACTGACCTCATTCCACTGTCAAGCTGGGAAGTTTTGTTGACGTTGGCGTCCCACAGGTAGATACTACTGGACTTGTCAGCAATGACAGCTAAGGTATCTCCATCTTTATCCCAGTCCATTGCCAGACACCTTCTACTCAGAAACAGTTGGACAAAAAGTAGTCATACTCCAACATTGCCTTCTTATTTCTGATGCAGTTCTTCAAATAATTTTAACCACATGCGCTTGTATGCTACTTGTTAAAACATTAAGATATTTTGTACACATTGGATTATTCACATTAAATTATGCATTAACTACGCAGCGGTTACGGAAAAGGCAGTTTCATATTGTGAAACGGATCAGAATGGATGTTGATGTAAAAATGCTTTATTGCATTCGCACTCACCCCGGTAAGTTCAGTTCATTTCTTTTTTGCCCATGTCGATCAAATATTTTTACCGAACTGTCAGGTCTTAAAAGAAAAGACAAGCCGTTATTTTTTTTAAACATATGGCATACCAAGCTACAATAGTTAGCTAATGTTAATTTACTGCTTTTACGTTTTTAGAAAGTACAGAGCAGATAGCTTACGAAGTATCTCCATGTAAAGGCAAGATTCAAAAATCCAACTTAACGTTAGCTACACATATGGCTCCAAACTAAGCAAGACCCCGAGCTATCTATGAACAGATCATTGATCACAGTCACATAACCCATCGAGCTAACTTTACATCAGCAATGAACAACCCTAACCTACTAAACCAGGAATAAGCCTGTTAACTCACCCAGCAACAGCGATATAATTCCCTAGTGTCTTCTGCCACTTGTATTGCAAACAAGATCCGTGCCAAGCTTTATCCGAAAGGGTGAAAACACGCTGTGAAAGGAAACATAAATGATCTTGATATAGAAGTAGCATACTGGTTTGTGTAGGCTAGCTAAGTTACAAATGAGACGATAAACTCGAATCAAGACAACTTAATTAAATAAATGCTGCTTGCTAACTAGCAATGTAATGTAGCTACTGTTAGCCAACTCGCAAGCCAACGACCGTTTCAGGCAATGCAACCACATAGCACCCACTACGTGACTACATAAAGTACACACTATCATATAATAAGTAACTTTATAATCGTGGCAAATTAAGTGGATATGAAATACAATAACACTTTACCTTCATTTTTTGGTTTATGCAAAGACCTTCACCATTATTTATTGTGAAAAATATCCCAACATGCACCACTACATAGCGTCCGCATCACCCATGGCGACCTAACGGCAACAACCAATCGCTTGCAACTGCAAAAAATAATGTGTTTATGCGCTTCTGGGACTTGAAGTTCTTTGTATGTCAAATTGATGCCGAAAGTATTGTCCGCGTAAAAAGAAAATCGAAGGCGTAGATGTGGAAATGTTTCTCGTGATCAATAAATAAATAAATCAAACGCATTTCTCTGAATTTTAAACAAAAAGGTTATGTTCACAAATGTAAAAAAATTAAATTGCAATTGTTTTTTCTCACTCGTAAGTGATGGATTGCTGGATAAGTTACTAAAGTTAACTATTTAGCTCAGCCATATATCCAGCTGTTCACAATGTCTAGTCAAGTGAATACCGAAGGAGTTGCTGCTAGCTCTAGCCTATCTTTTATTTTATCTCCAATTTGCCTAAAAATCCCAAACTTTCCACCATATTGGATTTTCCACCATTTTAAATGATCAAGATCCAGGGGGGTTAGGACAATGGTTTATCCTTGATTTGGTTGACATTTTAAAATTTGGGCCTAACACTGCCTGTTGTATTTGGATATTCTTATATTTTTCATATATAACTTCAAACATATTTCTTTGTTGAAACGATGACTACAAATATCTGTTTAATTTGCAATATGTAAACAATCATAGATCCTGTTACTTTTACCTGGAACACTGAAAATAACCACCCAAAATCCCACTCTTTCTGTAAAATAGGATTTACCACCATGAAAAACTTTATGAAAAAAACTGTGCAACTCCTTCTGCAGATATTGACTAATTTGTACAAACATTTATACGATGCATCAATGCACATATCTCTATATTGGCATAAGTATTTCATGGTTGTGTCAAAATATCGATTGGAGGACTAGAAAACTTGCACTTGGGTGTGGTTTATCACAAAAATGTATATAAATCCCAAATGGTTTGACCAAAAGTGATGAAATTCGGTGGATATATTCACAGTGTGACTCCAGCTATATGGTATTGATCCAATCAAAACACATGGAGGTGCTATAGAGCTCCATATTGTTTTTTTACTTTAAAGAATTCTGTGCTGCATTACAAAAATCTAAAAGTTGATGTGGTGGTTCTTTCTGTCAGCAAATCCAGCACACGGACAGACGCTTGGACCCTGGGAATTTCTGCTTGCAGCTATATTTTTTAAACCTCTTTCCTCTCAAACAGCAGGTGCACTTAGACTTATGAATAAAATTGAATCCAGTGTCTGATAGCCAAAATATATCAGACATCAGATCCAATTTTGCTCACAAGTCCAACCAAGCACACCTGCTGTGGAAAAAGATGAGAAAATATAGCTTAAAGCTTGTCTGTGTTAAGTTACATGCCTAATGTGATTTTCATTATTGAGTATTAAAATGCTGAAGCAATCACTGGAATGATGAGCTTTGGCAGACTCTCCTGCATAATTTAGCTACTTGCATCGAAGAGCCTAAAAAATGAACAATTGAATTGGTATTCAGAAGTTACGCCTCAGGTCCTTTCAAAATAGCAATACACACACATAAACACACCCTCAGGCACACATATACACATATTCTACCTATGAATACAGAAACATGCACACGCACACACATACAAACATTTTTATCTTCAACTTACTAAATCTTTTATAATGTAAAAATGTTTCATCCATATTATTATTCCCTCATTTGTGATGCTTGAGTTCAGCCAGCAAGCAGCAAAACATTAATATTGCAATTTATTAATTATTCATCTAAAATGCTTTTGGGAATCTTTTTTGTCTTAAAAACTATCAAAATAAGGACAAAGGCAGACATGCACCTTACCCAACTGCCCCTAAAATGTCTATAGTCTGAAAACATAGATTATACTAAATACTTAAGTTGTTAAAAGGAGTAAACAATGGTGAAACATTATCCTCTGTACTACAGTGGATACAATCCACTGACAGGTCCAAGATACCCATGTTAGAGAATATGCTCTCATGGAGCGATAAAAACCTATGTGTACATCATTCATTAATGTACAATATACACCCATTTAAGTGATGGCTGATGATCTTACAGGCTTTAAAATGGTCTGGTTTGTTTAACAAAAGCACAAAGCACACACACTAAACACAAACAAAACACTAAATTCCTCCAAAATGACACTGTGGAATCAAACTAATCAGATCAAATTATGGACAAGATCCTGCCACTAAGGTGATGTTGGAATACATTTAAATTATGTAATATATATAATAAGTGTGAGCAAGTACTATTTACTATTACTGTGTGCAGCTTCAAGGGGAAGCAGAGGTAACGCCCGGTGATGTTAAACAAGAGTGAAATATCTCAGTCTAATATTTATAATTAAGTGGCCTGATGTTGAATCTCTTCAGTTAAGAATATGGCCTGCATTCAATCTACATTTTTTTCTGACACTGAACTTGTGATTATATACAACTGTTCTTTCTTCTTCCCCTTTTTGGCGAGTTCGGGTAGAATGAAGTCACCAAGATGTGTTTGTGAAAGAAAAAGGATTTCATCGTCAAAGACAAATGTTGATTGAATCCAAGCCAAATTGACACTTCAGTCATTTATAGGAGCCGCAAGAAAAGCAATTACTTATTGTAAGCCTTTTTTAGGAAGAAAAGAAAGGCAGTCCGCAGAGACACCCTGCTATTATCACCTGATATTTATCGCCACTGTGCGGCAAACTGATTCTGCGGCCTGATGAAGCGAAACCAAGGTCACTCGTTTTCCTGTGCGGCCGCTAGCCTGCTAACATTCATTTGAGCAGTTGACACAAAAGCCCTTTTATTAGCGCCATTGATGATGTGGAGATTCACTGCAACAGATAAAAGGATGAATCCTGTGGAGGTTGGCTCCTGGCCCCGTTGGTGTGGGAGTCGAGCAGTCCATCAGCGACTGCAATCTTCTATGGCAGTGGTGCCATGGGACTTTGCTTTATTTGTCACCCAACAAAATGTTCTCATAAATAGTACATCTCACACACACACACACACACACACACACACACACACACACACACATATACACACACACATATACACACAGGCATATCCACACAGGCTTGTATACATACATTGATTATGGATTCCCTTTCATACACACATATCAGTCCCCAAAGACGGGCTCAGATTCTGGTGCCGTTTTCGGCAGTTGATAATGAAATAACTACTTGTTTATTCTCTGAAAACCTTCATTTTGCACTTCTCTAATACTTATGTTTCTTTTTCTCGGAGATTACATTTGTATCTCACCTTGAGAAAAGTCATTGTTGCAGTTTGAAGAGGGGACTTTCAGTTTCTGATGAACACTAAAAAACAAATTAGGCAGTTATGTGCACCGAAGAATACCAATGTAGGTTATTTAAATGCTTCACAATGCTGCATTACTTCCCCCCCCCCCCATGAGTCTAAGGGGAATGCCCTATAATTAAAAGCCCTGGATTTTTGTGCAACAATACCCAAATAGCCCATGATTACCTCAGGAGAAAAACTTGATTGTGTTGCGGAAGACAATTGCCTCTTGTGAAACCCACAGCTGGACGCCAAAGAAATCGTTAACACGATAGGGACATGGAGCAGTCTCACAGCAATCATCCAAAGACTCTTCCAGCCCTGTTGTTTTAACCTCTACAACCTAACAAAGCGCGCTCTTATCTGGTGAAATGGACTGGAGTGAAGCGGCTGCTGATATGGAACTAACGGACCTTTGGTTTCACTTGAAGGGTCAGAGGATTGGGGGAACCAGCTGGGGCGGGCTCACTGAGCCTTACTGTCTGGTACACACCCATAAACACCTCACACAGGAGATGAACAAATCTGCTCCATTTCCTGTGCAGTCTGATGTTTCAATTTGGCCACAACATTGGAAAAAAAAATATATATATATATATCCCTGCTGTAAGACACCTTGGATTGTTCTGTTCTGTGTAACCCAATGAATGTGACTCGCTTTGAATTTAAGTGCAAAGCCCAATGTGATTCCAACTGCACTCATATATACATTAAAGACACTGAACTCTTGGGGCCTGATTTACTAAGATGTTTAGCGGGTGCAAAAACTTTTAGCACATGCAAAACGAATAACACAACGAACGATCGTTGCAAAACAAATACCACGAGCAATCATTTGTCATGTTATCGAAAGGTTTTTGCACCCGCAAAAGGTCAATCAGGCCCCAATGTCATACAGTCCATGCTGTTACATTCAGACAGATGCATGGTTGCACAATGCTACCATTAGCATTTATACATAGACTGAAGGGCGAGGAAATAATTTTGCTTTAATGGGGTCAATGGCAACAGTTTTAAAAGTTTTTTTTTTTATGATCGTCTCAACCTTTGGAGGTAGTATGAAAACACAGGTGTGTAAAAAATATATACAGTCAAGCCGGAAAGTCTGAATACCCCTTTCACCTTCTCCACGTTTTATTACATTACACACATATTCTACAATAGATTGCTTTCATTTTTTGTCTCAAAATTCTACACAAAATAGCCCATAATGACAAAGTGAAAACATGTTTTTAGAGATTTTTGCAAATGTATTAAAAATCGAAAACTGAAATTTCTCATTTACATAGGTATTCATACCCTTTGCTTTAATATACTTTTAAAGTATCATATTTAATATTTGGTCGCATATCCTTTACATGCTGTTACTTCCTGAAGTCTGTGACCAATCAACATCAAAAAACTCTCGATATTTTATTTTCAGGTACTGTTACAAGCGATACTATAACCTCTCTGCATTTGAACTGATCTCTATGAGAATTGGGGGGTGAGACTAGATTCAGCTGTAAATTACACTGGTACAGCATGGAACACATGACTGGCGAAATGGCTGTACGTCATCAAGGGTCTAAGGTATCAAACCATCACTCTGCGGCCATGTAAATGAAAGATTTCAGTTTTAAATTTTTAATACATTTGCACAAAAAAATTGAGACAAAAAATGAACTCAATCTATTGTAGAATATGTCTGTAATGTAATAAAACGTGGAGAAGGTGAAAGGGGTATTCAGACTTTCCGGCTTGACTGTGTATATATATATATATATGTGTAGAAAACAATAATAAAACAAGATAAAAGATGGATGTTTCAATTAGGTACACATGGTATCTGACACAAAAGGTCTATAATGTATGAACTCAAAAGGAGAGTAAAATAAAAAATAACACAAATCACATGGAAAATGATAACAACACTACACAACTTTGAGAGTTTTAACCCAGTTTAATAGAAAACAAACATAAATGTAGATTAATCTGTCTCACACATGCAACGATATATTCATATTCTGACAGAAGAATGTATTTTAAATACAAAATAATGCATTTTAAATGGATACAAAAAAGAGAACTGCAAAATGAGGGCAAGGACCACAGACTTTTTCAGGGGGGGGGGGGGTTGTCTTTTAAATGTATTGAGCCAATGTCACTCATTTCTTTATTTGACCTGTATCTTAAGGCAGGGTGTACTGCACACCATTTTGTTCAAGGGTATAACAGTAGTGCCTCGGTAAGGATTCGAACCCTAGACCCCAGGATCTGGAGCACACGGCTCCAATAGACTGAACTCCACGCAGCCCAGAAGGGCTGTCCGTTAATGTCCAATTCCCCCATACACACCCCTGTAAGCTTCAGCAGTACTGAAACATCATGTGCCAGTATAAACCCGCAATTTCAAAGGCAAAGAAATGTCAGCTTGAACACAGTAAACAACAAAACTATAGAGAAAAAAATAAATAAATCAATGGATTAATTTGGAATGTCATTGGAATGCCAAACATCAAGTGTTAAGGACGGTTTTAAAGACAATTATCTATTCACTTAAATGGAATGGCTGCAATTACATAAATGGCTCAAAAGATCAATTAAAAAAACTGGACTCAGTACCGGTATTCTATGTAGCTGTTGATAGGACGGTAACATTTGCACCTGCTCCAATTAATGCTGGGACATGTGTCTTCGGCATAAGGCAGCACAAATATTACCATGCAGGTAAACAGACTCTGCATTCATTTGGGTAGGACTATATGCTGCTACACCAAAGTGCCTGGAGTCTGTTCACCTTGTGAAAACTACTGCATTAATGCTTAACTCCTGGTTACTGCATTGCCCTGTGGAAGGCTTTAGCATCTGATCTCACCCTGTGGTGATTTTTTAATTATTTTTTTTATTTTTTTACAGATGGCCAAATATTTCTCTAGGCTACATGGCTTTTTCTGAAACATAACAGTGAGATACATATATCTCTTCTCTGGCCTCTTTCTCCGAGAGATAGTTTCTGGGAAGTTGTCTCTGCAGGAATTGGTTCGGACTCTTTCTCTTGGGGAATGTTGTCCGCCGTCCGTTCCCTGTGGGAATAGGTTGTCTGTGACACTCTCCGTAGAACACGGGTAGAACTTCTACCTCCTATCTTTCTCAATCTCTAAATTCTTTACTGATGCACGCTGCAGTAAATTTAAATAATTTGAATTAAATTAAATGTTTTTTTTTTATTTTGATCGGAACTTTAATTTTACCACATAGGCAGTTCTGAAAAAGACTACATATAATCTCAAAACACATACACACACAATGTGCTCAACTGCTGCCATTAAATCCCACATCAACTCGAAAAAAATACATAAAACAAGTCTTAAACGGAGGATACAGTTTAAAAAAAAAAAGAATGTTACTGCCATTTACTGCTGTGCAGCCAGAGAGATGCCAGTCAAGTGGGAGAGAGTTTTTAAGTTACTGTTTTTTCCTCTCCCTTAAATGTGGAAAAAAACACCAGTATAATTCTGCTTTGAGCAATTCCCTGGCCATTATAATGTAGCTTTTTACTTTGGTTTGGTCCGTGAGCAAAAAAAGAGCATCATGGGACTTGTGCAAGCTAGATCGATCTGCAGACACAATATGGCTTCCTCAGCGCCAGTGCGTCTCCAGAAGTGATTACAGATGGCCGGGCTTAGGAAACAGGAATAGAATATGATAATACAAAGAAACAAAGATAAGTCCAAAAGAACAATAAGGTAGCAACGAATAAAAATAAAACAACGACCCAATTAACAAAAGAGCTTTGCAGGAAACAGGATATGCACTAAATCACCTAAAGGGTTCTGCAGTCAAGGTTAGCGTTCAGACAATAGTCAGGTTTATGGTTACATGCGTGGTACAGTGATTACAACAAACGACATTTAATATAATATACACCGCCTGACCAAAAAGAAAGTTGCCGTTGCACCCATCATGCATAGTGCCCACTGTACAAGCCTCTGGAGGCAGTGTTATGATCTGGGGTTGCTTCAATTGGTCAGGTCTAGGCTCAGCAACGTTATGCAGCAATAAAATGAAGTCAGCTGAGTACCTGAATGTACTGGATGTCCAGGTTATCCCATCAATGGGCATATTCCAGGACGACAATGCCAAGATTCATCGGGCTCAAATTGTGAAAGAGTGGTTCAGGGAGCATGAGGAATCATTTTCACACATGAATTGGCCACCAGAGTCCTGACCTTAACCCCATTGAAAGTCTTTGTGATGTGCTGGAGAAGACTTTACGGAGTGGCTCGACTCTCCCGTCGTCAATACAAGATCTCGGCCAAAAATGAATGCAACTCTGGACGGAAATAAATGTTGTGACGTTGCATAAGGTTGTCGAAACAATGCCACGACGAATGCGCGCCGTAATCAAAGCTAAAGGCGGTCCAAGGAAATATTATAGTGAGCTACTTTTTTTTGGCCAAGCAGTGTACCTTGAAATGCATCAGTTTCATACAACAGGGAGCCATTAATCTCTGAGAAAGCAGCAAATATACCCTGTGTAAGCAACAGTCTCTGTGACCGCGGGGATTCAATAAAACCCAGCGATCACGATGACATTTATGAGTTAAGCCGAGGAAACCAGCTCTACCAGCTACCAAACTGACACGCTTGAGCTTACGACACAATGCTGTGTCTATTGTGAAAAGAGTGTGAAAATTGATTATATGAAATGAACAAAGTTATTAGAAAATGAATCATTTCAATTGTATTTCATGGTCTCTTTTTCTGCCGAGTCATTGTTAAAATGGTTTTGTATAGGCCTATGTGTGTGTGTGTGTGTGTGTGTGTGTGTGTTATTGTCAGAAGTGTGTACAACTGTGTGTAATACTGAGAGTGTGTGACACTATGGGCGAATGTTACTGCCATTAAAGAGTGTGAGTTCTCCTCACCTCATTGGCTAAGTATGCTAACGTTGTTGTCATTAGGGAGTGAGTTCTCCTCACCTCCTAGGCTAAGTATGCTAACATTGCTGTCATTAGGGAGTGAGTTCTCCTCACCTCCTAGGCTAAGTATGCTAACGTTGCTGCTATTAGGGAGTGAGTTCGCCTCACCTCCTAGGCTAAGTATGCTAACATTGCTGTCATTAGGGAGTGAGTTCTCCTCACCTACTAGGCTAAGTATGCTAACGTGACAGACAGTAATTTACAGGCAGAGCCCAAACTCGGCAGCTCTTGCAGTTTGATCGATCGTTCTGCTTTTAAAACAGTGTAAATATTTTAAATTTTATTTATTGTTTCTCATTTAGTCAGGGATTCTGCTCCAGTTTAAAAATACAAAGCAAACGTATCAAATCCCCTGACACACTGACTGCTGCGCACCTTACTTTGTTTGTTTCAAAAGGGCTTTCCATCACCGTGACACCCAGTGTTTAAGTTTCGCATTACTGATTCCATTCAGGGCCTGCGTGACAGGTTTTGAATCAATGGCACGGCACTAAGAACATCACCAGGATGATTTTGGGTGTTTCCTTCTGTCTGGTTGAATAAAGTAAAAAAAATAATAATTCACATACAGATTATCTACTAAGGCAAAAAACAGTCTGTGTGTACTTTGCACATTCCAGACAGTCAAAAATTATACAACCACACATTTACATAAATTTCATGACAATTTGCACATTAAATTCCACCTTACAGCGCCCAATTGAAATCACTGGATAAATTTACAGTTCAAATTAAAAATTTTAAATAAGCAAAGACATGGCGCTATTCTGTTTTTAGAATTTCCCTCAGCATCGAGGCAAGCAAAACCTGTTCTGTACAATGCGTCACAATGAAAAATAAGAAAATTACTGGACATTTCCGGTTTTAAATTCGGCAGGAGATTCAGGAGTCGATTCACTTCACGCATGAACACCGGAGCTATGCGAGAGCCAGGAGTCAAAAGGAACCTCAACTAAAACATGTTTGTGGACCGGTATGAGTCACTGAGTCACTGAGCCTTCTCAACCATGTCTTGAAAACCTACAAGCACCTACCATTCTACCCTCCACCAATTAATGAGGCAAACCAACCTGAAAATCATTACAACGAGATCAGCCAACAAAAGCAACACAATGGGAAAAGTACACAACAGTAACACTCAGAAGATTTAAAAAATGTTCTCTTGAAGCAATCAGAAAGCAAATCAACCAAACAAAGGCTTTTCATATTTTTCTCAGTTCTCCAGCTGAAATACTCGGGCTGATATTGAGGCTGGCTCGCCTCATCAGTGGAAAGAGGATTGGCTTCAGAAAAAAAATAATGAAATAAATAAAACTTAATCAATGCAGGTAAGTACCTGATATATAAAGAATATTATATTTAAACTTTTCACCAGAGGGTCTCCTAAAAAAGAAAAAAAAGTAGTGAACATGTTTTTATTGCAACTGAAGGATTACGGAAAGTGGAAACACTCGCAGCGGGTTGTTCATTTCAAGTCGATCCATCGTAATTATTGGCTTATCCGCAAAAAAATTAAAGAGCAGCCTTGCAATGACACTTTGGGAAATAACACCGGACTTTATTTCCTTCCAACTGATTGCGCTGAAGAGCGAGACGCGGTTCGTTATTTTTCCGCTGACAGTTAACTGCCATTTTGGGAGTGCTAAAGCCTTCTGCAGAGTTTACATATTAGGGCCGGATTTCCAGCAGCACCAGAAGAAGAAGCGAATATTGATCCTCCAAGTATTAACTTACTAGCATACAGGCACCACACTGAAGAACTTCAGCAGCGCAAAGATTAGACTGTTACTGTATGCTGAACATGAGCATAAGCCCTATAATGTGAAGACCGTCAATGCAGGATCCATCCCGGATGAGTTTATTCTATGAAGTTATATATTAACGGAATGAGCAAATTTGCGTAAAGAAATTAATTCATAAATTATAGGCATGTATTAACAACGTAAATATCAGCGAACAAAATCAGTTGGCACAGCTTTTTAACCAAAAGTTCAATCGTTACAAGACTATACAGGGAAATGATAATCATACTCAAAAAAGTATTTCTTGTGCAGAAACCACAATACAATGCTGCATCTGAACTTAGGCTACCTGTTGGCGCAGTCCACACGACTGAAACTAAGCTAAAATGAACTCTACAACCTCAATTGTTTTTAAGAAACAATTTTATAATTGTTTTCTAAAAAACATTATTTGAATATTTATTTTTATTTTATTTCATTTTTTTTTAAAGATGTGGAGTACTGAAATAGCTTAGAGTAGGAAGAATTACATCCTATGTTTTTTTTAATCACAAAATTTGGGTTTGGATTCCTACATCTGATGTGCTTACAAATGGGTTGTACTACATACAGCAGAAATTGTAAAATAATTTTTTGGTTTATCTTTGCACCATATTGTTACAACACTGCTCATTGGTGATTAGTTTTTGCCAACTTCCGATGACAGACCAGGATCCATCACAAATAGTTTTTCTGCTGGAGTGGGCAATGTATGGTTCTGGATGGTTTACCGCTGTATATTTTGGTAATTTTAGCAACAGGAAGTAGTGAAACTGTTCTCTGCACATCAAGGGACAGTCAGCCAATGTTATTCTTATTCTGCGGAAAATAATTCCAGGTAAATTTTTTTCTTTCTTTTTTTGGGGGGGGGGGGAGGGGGGGGGGTTTGGGAGGGACTCCGACCATGAGACATGCATGCCGGACCTCAATCGTATTGAAGTTTCTTCACAGGCACATCCTTTACATCACTTCAGAAACAAGGACATTTGCCATTTCACATGTTTAAACACCATCAATAAAACAAACACATAATAACAAAAAAGAATGTGTTCAGCCTTAAGTCCATCTCGGTCCTGTGCACTGACTACAGCGATCGCCCGTGCGTCTCGCACCGTAGCGCTCAAACACCAAGGCAAAATGACCCACGAACAGATGGACCATCTCACCTCTACCCTTCTCTTTTTCAAAAAATTTCATACACTCATAAATGTCAGAAACAAAACGGATTCAGCTGGTCCCTGGGAAAAAACTCACTACACGGCTGTAGAGTTCTGTTGGAATACATTTTCAAAGCAAGTGAAAGATAGTGTCTGTGCTTTGTGTGTCTGTATCTCTTTTCCAGTAAACAGATTGGGGGAGGGGGGTGTAGCACCCCTAATCCTGAGAGGCACTGGTCAGAGGCAGAATCGGGACAGCGACCCGCACCATTTAACTTTCATCTCCCATTTTAACTTTTATCTCCCATTCCAATTACAGACCAAAAGCACAGGCACAGTGAAACACAGCAGAAAAGCCAATTACCTTTTCTCTATGGGCCCAGGAGGCCGGAGTAATGCGCTCCTAAACCCACCGCAATTTCAGTTTGGATCACCCAAGAACCATTGGGACTGAATACAAACTTTGTTTTGAGTACTTTTAAAAAACTGTATCGATGGAGACCCCCCCCCCCCTCTCACCCCTTTTATGAGATGAGCATGAATTCAGACCCCCCTTTTCTGCGGGAAGTTAGAGCCGAACTGGAGGGGTGGGGGCCCCGAATCGTAGGGGTAGGGTGTATCTGGAAAGAAAAAATACACAACACCCCCGTTCTCCCCCTTTCCAGCCGAGGTTCTGCGGGCTCGCCGTGGTGAAGCTCAGATGCAGTTTCAGGTCGGAGCTCGGAGCGAGAGCCCTGCAGGTGGCTACAGCTTCACGGCCACCACACAGGCCCCCGCCCTGCCCAGGCACAACGGCGCCACCTGGAGGAGAGAACGAGAGCGCGGTTACACTGTGTGTCATGGTTTTGATCTAAGCTGAGCCTGACAGAATTTACAGCCACTGTTCAAATAAAAACCGACTTGCACTCGACACACCAGGTGAGGTCACCTGTCCAAACAAAAATCCCATGTAAACATTAAACAGACTCCAGCCCTCTACCCATCCCTGGACCACACCACTGAGACAAGGGGGCTGTAAACTCTGTCAGCCGCTCCTCAAATAAAAACCGACTTTCGCCTGACAGACCAGGTGAGGTCACTTCCTGTCCAAACAAAAATTCCATTTAAGCGTTAAACAGACTCCAGCCCTCTACAGTTACCCATCCCTGGACCACACCACTGAGGCAGTACTGGATCAAACCGGAATGACTCACTGTATGACGCCACGCCACATTAATCAACATCTTGTTGAAAGAGTGATTCAGCATGAGATGACAGCTGGGAATAATTAAGTCTGTAGCTTAAAAGAGAAATAAAATGTACTGGAGTGCACAATAAACTAGCAAACGAGACACTGGAGTTTACTACCCATCAGTGCCTAGAGCAGCAAAATGCACTACCATCCCATGCATGAGATATACTGTAAATGCAAATTCAAATGCACAAGCAAGTTTTTGCGCACACGTACGCTAAACCCAGTGTCTGAAACAACCTTGCGAGTTGGGCTGCCATAAAAAAAAAAAGATTTTAATAAATAAAATAATAAAAAACACACAGTTGGCGGTGAGATGATGGTAACAAGAGGAATGTGGCCCATAAGCGCTGGGGGGCTGTTCTCAGCTGGGCGGGCTTTACAGCGGCTTACCCCCTGCCCCTGCAGAGTTAATTTCTCATGGGCGTGTGCCAGTTTCCCCGCTCACACTACCATCCCACCGTTACCAATAACTGGGGGTGACGTGCCCGTTCCTCACACGTTTAGGGAGCGGTGCTGTAAGGCCCGCAGTCTTCGCCCTGTGTCCTGGTCTATCCGGGAGAGCGGAGGCAGCCCCCCCGAGCCGCCGTAACGAGAGATACTAAGAAGTCAAACTTATTCAGTATTCTTCTCCCAATGAAACTAATTCAGGGTGAAAAAGAGAGCGGTTCTACACTCGCATTAAAGAGGATGAATGCGTGGCTTTCCCAGGAAGAGCGGCGGATCGGTGCGCAATGCAAGGCGACAGCTTCGGGCCGAGGCTTCATCACTGCTGACGGCCTCCCTCTCTCTGCCCGTGTGCCAAGATAATTAATCATGACTTAGAGATTCCACTGCCCAGGCAGGGTAGTCAGTCTGCAAGTCTGCCCCAGTCTCATAAATCCGTGTGAGGTGTTTCTCAACAATGTCGCTTGTTTTACTGCACAGTTTCAGCTGCCCGCTTTACCGCCATAAATGCTGAACATTGTGCTGCAGTCAACCTGTTCAATGTAAACAAACGCCAGTGTCTTAGCAACGGTAATCCATTTTATAGCTAGTTAGCAACATCATGGTCCCAGAGGCTATATATATATATATGAACACATTAATTGTCTAGTGCTTATTCATAATTAGTGTTTATAACACAAATATCAGTTTCTATATTGTGCCAGACCAGTACCGCTTTCCTAGAGCGTCTGAATTAAATCGTTCCAACCAAAAATAAAACTAAACTTAATAGAATAATGGGCTAATATACACACACACAACCTCGAGAGGCGTATCACTGCTGGACAAAGTGCAACGGAGTTGCCTGAAAGCG